>JAWNZC010000311.1:1497500-1662500 GCA_035771165.1 Paragorgia papillata | reverse complement strand
ACCGAACTATTAGGAACAGTAAAAATATTAGGAACTATTAGGAACAATAAAACAGCGTCGCACCTTAAAATGCACATGAAACGAAAATTAAGTTTGTCTTATTCGGAAAGAACATTTATAATGGTAGAGTAACATTTTTTGCACTTTTTGTTTCCTTGCTTCGTTGTTGAGATATTTTAGTATTTTAGTTTGTTTGATATGCAAATTAAACAATTTGACGTCACACGTGCATAATGAGTTATCGAAAAAGTTATCAAATGTAATAATCGAACAATCTCGAGTTTCCTATTAACGATTACCCGCGATTGAACTTGGATGCCAAAGATGAAAGCGAGTGCAAAGCCGAGCTTCGCTTTGAGAAGAACGATCTTTCGTCGGTTGCTGAAGCCTTGCAAATCCCATAGGTTTTCAGATGCCAACAAGGAACAGTTTGTGACGGTATGACTGGGCTGTGTGTTGTTCTTAAAAGGCTTGGATTTGTTGATGGAACAGTGCGACCTATTTGTCGCCCAAATAAAAACCAAGGAATAGTCTACAATGGCCACAAAACAGTCCGCAGTCTAAAATTCCAGTCAGTTGTGCTTCCAAATGGAATTATCGCTAATATGTATGGACCAGTAGGTAATATAATATAACTTATTTTGTTATTTGCCTATTGCTAATCACCTAGTGTCTAATTTAAATATATTGTTTGTTTAATTTGTTCTGGATATTTAGGGTTAAGTATTCATGGTCTGAAATATAGTTAGGTGTCAGTTGTTTAATTTTGTTTAATAATACTTCTTCACCTGTTTTTGTGATTTTATACCATGCAAATTCTACATGTAATACAATACAATTTTGATGCAATACTTTATACATGGTATGAGTGATTGTGTGTCCAGTAAAAGAAACAGCACTGAAAGAGATATAATCTTTTCAATAGAGGGGGGAAAACATGATGCAAGTATGTTGGCCGAGTCAGATCTACTAAGGAACTTGGAGCAATATGCTTTTGCTCCAGTTGGTCAACCTTTATGTGTCTATGGAGATCCAGCATACCCGCTCAGAGTACATCTTCAAGCCCCATTCAGAGAAGTTCATCTGACGCCACAAATGGAAGAGTTCAACAAGAGTATGAGCGGCGTCAGAATTGCAGTTGAATGGATTTTTGGGGACATAGTTAATTATTTCAAGTTTATGGATTTAAAAAAAAATATTAAAGATTGACCTTAGCCATGTTGGAAAGATGTATGTTGTGAGTGCACAGTTAAGGAATGCTTTGACATGTCTGTACGGAAACACAACATCCAAATTTGTCGCATTAGAACCTCCAAAACTTGAGGAATATTTCACAAACATTTAGAAACATTCATAATTTAATAAAATTACTTTCCCACCTATAAATTATTTTATATCTTCCATGTGTAAATACTTTAGTTTTGTTAATATTTTTAACCCATTCCTGCATATAGTTCGGTGTTAGCCAGAACAGATGTGTGAGACCATCAGCGTCTATGAGTAGGTATTGGTTAAAGTAAATAGCTTTATACCTACATGTAATTGCTTTATGTTTTACTTTTATATATAATCATCAGAATTCTTTAAAATCTTCAGAACTGTAGATAGATGTTGCTTATGCCCTAGGCACTTGGACCCCCCTTTAGCAGTCCCACTGATTATAAATGTATGACAATCTCACTTGTATTGATTATCATGCTGCTGCTTTTGTGGAGTGATAGGTCTATTTTTTATATAATAAACAGAACTGCAAGAATTTTAAATAGTATTTTCCCAAGAAATAAATAACAACTTGATTCATTATAAAATTAATGCTTCAAATCTGTAGTTCAATTTGTCACTTTAAAAGTTTCTCAAGTGTCAATGATACTTTTTAAAAAAATATTGATATTTTCCAAAATACTCTTAAATACTAACCAACAGTTGATAAATATTTAATAGATAATTACTGAGGCCAACGGTGCCGAAGTGATATATATTATAATTACTGACCCCTATCATTGTTTCTGTTTGGTAATAAAGAAATACCAAATGGTTTTCCGTGTTTGGATACTCTGATCCAAACACGCGGGAAATTGCGAGACTGGAGAAAAGCGTAACAAAACACGAGCCGTAGGCGAGTGTTTTTAGCTTTTCGAAAGTCGAGCAATTTCCCAAGTGTTTGGATCAGAGTATCCAAACACGGAAAACCATTTGGTATTTATTTTATAAAATAACAACAGATAAAAAGCAATATAACAACAGATAAAAAGCAATAAACTTTATTAAAACAATTTGATAAATATGTCAATTCTCCCAAAGTCGTCAACTACCCTGTCGAGCAAATCGAGCCTCGAGGGAAGCATGATGTTTATTTAACATTAATAGAGCATTTAAGCCTTTGCAAGCATAACTGTCAAGTGGGAAAACAAGTTCAAAATCACTGCTGCAGATGGAAATTTACATTTACATTCCCAATGGAGCAACTGCTAAACAGGGAACCAAACTGAGGGAGATTTTCGATCTGGATGTTTGAAGTCTGCGAAGTGATCGTTGTTGTTGGGGCATTTGACTCGGAATTGGAAGCAAGCTGAAGGACGCGTCTTCGTTTTGCTGCTTGATGCCCATCTGAACATTCACCACCAAGAGCTTGTGAGAGGACATCGCTGCAACGCTTGAGTTGTGATGTTGATGGTCTTCGGTTGTAATGCTGAAGCGACTGCTCGTTTCGGTGGCCTGAAATAGACATGATGTGCCGGTTGGTCAAGCCAGCATCGGACCAAAGGGTAATGGATGTTGCTCTCACACAGTGGTTAGTGTAGATGGTAGACAAGCCAGCAGCTGAACTGATGATTTTCATCATATCGCCGAGCTTATTTACACCGAGAGGACGATTTTCGTACCAGACGATATCGGCCGACGACCACTGGCGCTTCGGATACTGAAAAAAGGCTTCGCAGGATGGATTTAGCTTGGAGATGTAAAGCTTCAGGGCGCTGTAGCCATCATTTTGTTGTGGGGTTTTGTACATTCGTCCCATATGCTTGAAGCTTTCTGTGTCATTTATTCCACCTGGATGGTTTTTCGATGATTCACAATGGGCCATCGTTACATACTCTTCGCCAGTCGGATCTTTAGCGAACACGAAGCTTTGTTTTGTTAAATTTCTTTGACCTTCGCGACCTCGACGACACCAGAAGAGGGTTGTGTGAAACCATACATTTCTCTGCAATCCAAGGGGGTTGGAACAGTCGAGTACATCACTAATCTTCAGCTTTACCAGGTCTTCAGCCTCAAGCGCAGGTTTGTGTTTCACGCTTTGTTTACCTTGTTGTTTCAACGATTTTATCTTAGCGTTGAGCAAAATGTTGGACCTTTTGAATGTCGGGTTTCCTGCTATTGTTATGCCTTTGTTATGCGGTGGCCCGTTAAGAAACCTCTCCAAACCATTTCGTATTCCCAGAAGTGTGGACCTGCTGTAGTCCTTTCCGTCCTGGGTTTTTATTTCAGCGTAAAACAAACGCAAGTTGTTGTCCAACGTTTCGCTGTCCATTTCATTTAACTTAGTCAATACATTGCGATGTTCAGCCCATTCTTCAAAATGTAAAGTTTAAATATTACGTTCTGTGTGAGCATTAAAGTGATACTAGATTTTAAATTTCAATATTTTGTATTTAATTTTTGTTAAAGAGAATAAAAGTTTTATAAGTTTCGTACCTTTAAAAATGTTGACGGCGTAAATTGTTTTGTACTTTGTACTCTGGGCTTGTGAGTTCTCGACCAACTCGTCTAATTCTTCCTCAGTTGTACTAACAAACCTTTGCTTACTGTTTCTGTTATTTTCGCTTTTATTAAATATATTCTCATCTACAATATCCAAACTTGAAAGAAAATTATTGTCCGACATTTTTTAAAAACCGCTGTGGCGGGAAATTTCCGTGTTTGGATACTCTGATCCAAACATGGGTATTGACCAATCAGCGCGCGCGTAGTATACATGTTATTTTATAAAATCAATTATAAAATAACATGTATACAACAAGCAATCTGATTGGTTAATACCCGTGCAGGATGAGAGCATCCTGCACGGAAATTTTCAGGCCAAAGTGCGGGGTTTTTAAAATGTCGGACAATACAAATTTTTCGAGGTTTGAATTTGACAATAATATCATAAATGAGAGCAAAATTAATGAAAACAAGCCACAGAGATTCGCCCTAACTACAGAGGAAGACGTTGACGAGTTGGTCTCAAATGCACAAGCACAAAGCACAAAATACAAGACAATTTACGCTGTCAACACTTTTAAAGGTAAGTTTGTTTACACGATAGACTGTATATTAAATAACAACATAAACATTCCCAATTCACAAGCGAAATAATAAAATTTACACAAATAAATACATTAATATTATGTTTTCAAGAATGGGCCAAAGTCCGTCAAATTACAACAGAGTTGCACGAAATGGATAATGAGACATTGGACAGCCATTTACGATTGTTTTACGCCGAAGTAAAAAAACTGGCTGGGGAGGACTACAGCAAGTCAACCCTACTCGGTTTAAGGTATGGTTTGGAGAGATATCTCAACTCCCCACCACACAACAAAGGTGTCACAATATCTGGAAACCCAGAATTTAAAAGGTCCAACCTTGTCCTCAACGCGAAGCTTAAATCCCTCAAAAAGGACGGTAAAGAAAACGTAAAGCACAAACCTCCCCTCGAGCCCGAAGACTTGGAAAAGCTGAAGACAAGTGGTGTATTTGATTCCTCAAATCCCCATGGACTGCAGCGAAATGTCTGGTTCCACACGGTATTGTTTTGGTGTCGTCGCGGTCGCGAAGGTCAAAGAAATTTGACAAAAGAGAGCTTCATCTTCGCACAAGATCCGACTGGTGAGGAATATGCAACAATGACACATTGCGAAGCATCCAAAAATCACCCAGGAGGAATAAAGGATACCGAGAGTTTCCAACATATGGGTCGAATGTACTGGACAAAGGAGGAAAACGACGGGTACACAGCGTTAAAGCACTACATCAGCAAGTTAAATCCGGCGTGCGAAGCTTTCTTTCAGTACCCAAAGCGTAAATGGAGGCCAACTGATGCAACCTGGTACGAAAATCGTCCTCTTGGCGTTAACAAACTGGGCGATATGATGAAGAATATAAGTGCAGCTGCTGGTTTGTCCAAGATCTACACAAACCACTGTGTAAGAGCCACTTCAATTACCCTTTGGTCAAACGCTGGCTTAACCAACCGACACATAATGTCAATTTCGGGCCATCGAAATGAGCAGTCCCTGCATCACTACAACCGTAGACCATCAACATCACAGCTTAAGCGCTGTAGTGAAGTTCTGTCACAAGCTCTTGGCGATGAAACAAGTGATTCCGATCAGCATCGAGCAGTCCAGCGAAGGCGTATTGTTGACAGTCTTAATATCAACCCATTACGGTCAAATGCCTCAGCCATGACAGCAACAACCTTCACTTCTCACTCTCAGTCTTCCAGCGTTCAGATCGGAAATATTCCGAACTTTGATTCTATGTTTAGCGGTTGTTCCATCGGGAATGTAAATGTTAACTTCACTCTGCAATAGTGAACTTGAACTGAACTCTTGTTATATTTTAAAACGTTGTAAAACCTTGTTCTATATTTGCGATCATATTTCAGTAATTCAGTTCCTGTCGAAGGACAATCGTGGGTAGGGATGTACTCTCTTTTGATTGGTACTTGAGAATTGTTGTGAGAATTGCATACTTCATCAATTGTTTAAATAAAGTTTACCGTTGTTTCACTGTCGTTATTTTATAAAACAAATACCAAATGGTTTTCCGTGCAGGATAGTGTGATCCAAACACTTGGGATGTTGCTCGACTTTCGAAAAGCTAAAAAACACTCGCCTAGGCGGCTCGTGTTTTTTTACGCTTTTCGAAAGTCTCGCAACATCCCGCGTGTTTGGATCACACTCCTGCACGGAAAACCATTTGGTATTCCTTAATTAAATCAAAGAACATCTGATTTTGGACCCTTGTAAACGAGAAACGAAAGGCTTGTAAATGTTGGGCTGCAATATTCAAAATATTGCAGTGTGCTTGCTGACGTTAATCGTGGATATAATGCAGACAGAGAACAATGGAATTTGATAAGGGTCAGTAATTATATGTTAATAAATACTAATAAATACAAATATAATACTGTATAAAAGTATTCAAAGTACAGTCTGTGAGTATAGTCACTTTGAAAGTTTCTCAATGAATGCCAGTAATGCTTGTGACTGTTGCTGTTGCTGTTGTTGTTGCATCATCATCATCTGGAATGATTGCATTTGTTGTTGTTGGTGGTTCTGCTCCATCATGAACTTCATTAGCACGTTTTGTTGCTCATATTGGCTTGTTTGTTGCTCAAGCAGCTTATCTTGCTTGGATTTATCCGATTCTTGCTCCACTCTTTTAAATTCTAAAACCTCCTTTCGCATTCTCATTTCCATTTCATTAATTATCTCCCTTAAATATTCAACTGTAGCATTGCCATTACTTCGCCTCTTTTTCGTTTTAGAATCATTATCACCCCTTCTTTCCTTTTCTTGGTCTCAGAGAGCTTTTCCATCGCCTTTCTCCTCATATCATCTGCTGCAACTTTATCTGATTCGATTTTTTTCTTCCTTTCTTCATCTACTGCTTGTGTATCTTCTGCTACTTCCTCCCTTTCAATGATCTCTTCCAACAATGTATCCAATTCATTTTTCTCAGGGCTAATCCCACTTGCAGACTTTTCTTCTCTAAGCTTTCTTTTATAGCGATTCAATATATTTTTAGTGGTCTCGCACTGCCCGTTGATCTACTCTGAAAGTTGGCTCTCTTACATCAGAAAGCCTGTCTGCAATAGCCTCCCAGACCTTCCCCCTTTCTGTTGAGGACTTCTTGGTCGCAAAAAGGTTTGAAACCAAAATTTCGCGACAGAATATGACATCTTTGTCTTGATGTCCATAACATAGGTATCTTGGTCGATCTGTTAACGAAGAAACTAACTTCAGTCTTTACTTGCTTGGAAAATAAGACTGACAATTCAACGTGATCATATAAACTGAACTGAATGGAAAGGTAATTGGAAATTATGTAACTACGGTCTGTACTTACGAGCTGAGCTTCTCTGTTGTGGATACTGCATTAGCATTGCTTTCCACTGGGTGATCATTCATGTTTAGAATATTAAAATCAGCCTGTTAAAACGATGCAATTTGCATTTGAATAAGCTGAACTTGTCATAACTGTGACGAAGGCATAATATCAAGTTAAAAGATTGATTTGAAAATTCTCTATGCACTTACTTCTGCGAAAAACAATAGAACAAACAAGATACTTCGACGACGACGTGAATTTGCCAAAACCGTGTTGTCGCCGTGGAAACGACGCGCTTACTCGAAATCTTAGGCATGCGCAGTATGACCATTTCGTAAAATTTACTTCCGGGCGGCCGCGTCATGGCAGCGCGTCGTGGAATCTTAAAATCCCTATTGTTCAATCTCGCTGACGCGTATGCACCTTAAACTAACTTTCACGCACGTTTATCTGCATGTAATGAAAGAGAATAATCGAAATATCACTCTTCAAAAATTCGGTGTAGTTCTAAACTATACTTTTCGCAACACGTTTCATGATTCCAAGTGCCGCGAAGTGCGCGGATAATCCACGACTTCGGCGGTTTGCACGGCTGTGGGTAAAATAAGGAATGTTCGGACAAACAACATTAGAATAACAGTATGACGACTACTAAACGACGTGCGACGCCATCATGGCGGTCGGTAATGTGTTTTTTTTACGCATGCGCAATTTGTTGCTTTTTTTTTACATATTTACCTAGTCTTTGGAGGGACGATACTTAAAAAACAAGCCAATAACTCTGCTGCTTCTAGTCATGCAATTCTTTTCGTGTCTGAATACATCGCCTGCTCAAAACCATTCTATAACGCACATTCTCGTCAATCAACAGTTAAACAGCGACCGTTAACAAACTCGACATTATTTATCCTTGGAGCAAGACTCTTCTTAAACTCTTCCATTGCAACAATCCTCATTCCTCTGTCTGGTGATATAGAACGCAACCCTTGCCAGAAATTTGAAATCAAAGAGTGCTGCACAAGAGAATTGAAAGTAAGTCATCTAAATATAAGAAGTCTATTCCCGAAAACTGACGACCTACTTTTACTTATCAACAAGAACCCGTTTGACATTATCGCCTTATCAGAAACTTGGCTAAAACCTTCAATTACAAATGCAGAAATAAACATTCCTAACTACTCCATTACTCGTCACGATCGTAAAGATAAATCTGGCGGCGGAACAGCAATATATATTCGTGATGGCTTGCCGTTTCGTACACGCGGCGACTTAACGAACAAGAACACTGAAACGTGCTGGATTGAAATAATCCGTCCTAAAACAGAATCGCTGTTTATCTGCTTGGTTTATAGACCGCCTTTATATTTCTAAAATACAAGAAAATACCGAAACAGTTTTACTGGGTGATTTGAATGTCGATTATCAACGTCGATCAACGGACAAATCACGAATGCAAACATTTGCGCGTGCCCGCTCATTTGAACAACTTATCGCGTCACCAACAAGAATTACCGAAAATATTCAGTCGACAATTGACTTAATATTTTTAAATAATTCTCCTCATAAAGTTGCAAGTGGCGTCGCTCCTTTGGCTCTTAGTGACCATTCTCTGATTTTTCGTGTCATAAAGGTAGGTGTCCAAAAAATCTGGAGGCATTGCCAGAAATTACGGACATGCAAGATTTGCGCATGTCTCAGATTTCCTCGATAATGGTGGCCCGATGCCCTATGTTTATTCATAGGGAAATTAAGTATTCTCAAAATAGAATGGTCTATAGACTTCTTCGAGCTACTCTGAGCCCGCGGCTTTACTGGCCTGTGATTGTGACCCACGTTGTGGCCAAAGTTCGATAGTTTCAACACGTCACACGAGACACAAGCATTTGGGGAACGCGAAGGTCCGAAGAGGATAATTGGGAAGTTTAAGGGATATACACGATGGCCGCTGACCGACAGACGCGCTCGCTCAAATGTCCGCAATTTCTGGCCATGTTGCTATTGCTTTTTCCTTCCTTCGTTCGAGTTTCGGTTTAACGAGTTTCCTTCTAGTCAAGATGCTGTTGTATTTTATAGTAAACGTTGATTTGTTTCTGTTCTTTTGAAAGGGATGTACGTATGCCAAAAACGCCTTTCTCAAGTCTTTGTCAAGAATAAATTATGTTGTTAGTTCAAATATTTTCTGTCAAGAACTGTATTGCTCCCAGTGTCCCACAATCTTAACCGCGCATGGTCCGCATATCCCCGGTCTTGGGGATTACGTTTTAGTAAGTAGAGCAAGCGCGTTTTTTTATTAATTTTCTTCACGCAGTTGACGACTATCCTGATGCGATATCGGCAACTTCCAGCTACGAAAATATCATTTTCATTTATCAAGAGAGCTTGTGGCGTAATAAATGGTTGCGCTATTACAAACTACAACTCGTCAAGCTTGTAACGATACACTATAAATACACCGAAAACCAAAGGCGATGCAACATGAGAACCGTCTTCCGTCTACCAAAGAAGAAGCTTGAATAGTTTTAGTTTGCAATAGCGCAACGATTTATTAAGGTTACATTATGTGATAAAACACCGATTTCATCATATTTTATATTTTTATCAATTTACATCAAGAAACTGAAAATCTCTCGACTGCCGCAATTTTTTTTGAAAATATTAAAAAGCGACCAAGATAGCCAAAAATGTTACGACTACTGAATTTCTTGGCGCGGAAGTGGCAATTATGATTGATAGCGAATTATTAGCCTACGCGCCAAGTGAAATCTTCGCGCGGGTATCGAATATCTTTGTGTGAAATCAAATGTGTGAATGGGAATGTCGCGGTTTGAAGACATCGTTTATCTGAGGCCTGCGCTAAACGTCGCACAATAGACGAATTTAGTTCAGACGAATTTAATTGTTTGAATTTTATTCGACGAAACTGCGACGTATAACGTGATTAACTTCGACACACGAATTAAATTCGTCTCGGAAATTAAATTCGTCTGAGTCAGACGGATAATGCGACGACAATGCGTGCTCGAGTTACACGACGAATTATCGGCTGAAAACGACTTCTTGAAAATATGACGCCGAATTCTCACCGACCGAAGAGAAGCATTTAATCCGACGCGACGATAATTCGTCGTGTACTGACTCAGACGAATAATTTAATTGCCGAGACGAATTTAATTCGTGTGTCGAATTTAATCAAGTTATACCTCGCAGTCTCGTCGAATAAAACGCGACTCCAAGTAAAAACAATTAAATTCGACTGAAATTCGACGTTTAACTCAACGTCGCATTTACGTCGCATTACCGACGAAGTTAATTCGAATTAAATTCGTCTGAATTAAATTCGTCTATTGTGCGACGTTTAGCGCTTCCTGAACAACACAGTGAAATTCCGAAAGATGTATATTACTGGTCTCTATCGAGCCGTGAGTCCGCGGGCGCCATGCCTTTTGAAGTCAAAGGCACAGAGGAAAACACAAGTCTAATGAGTTTGCTCTAATCGGAAAAAGAGATGGGTTAACCGATGGTTTACGTCCAAAGTGATAAGACGATTATAAGTGTGGGTGGGGGGAATGACAGAAAAGGGCAAAACCCCGCCAAATATTTTATGCTCTTTTACAGAGAAAGAAAATTTCGCCAATTCCGTCTACAAAAATAGATATTGGCGGCTTGCGTTTTAACCAATTTTTTTCCAAACTTTGCTACAAACAATGTTGAACAACAGTAAAGGAGTGAAACGTGTTCGCATTTTAGATTTATTGCAATATTTTTCCCATAATATGCATCTCTTCTATCGTTTTTACCAAGTCAAGATGGGTCTACTTGCCCGCTTAATATCAAAGCAAATACAATGTCTGCCAAAAAATGCGAACACGGTTTTATTCTTTGATCATTTGAGATAAGAAATATGATGTTTTGGAAGCTTCTGAGTGCAACCAGAACCGCCAATATCTCATGGCGCAAAGGTCGCTATTATTTAAAAAGAACCTCGTAGCAACTGTAGTTTTTAAAGGTGTAGAATTTCTGTTAAATTCTTAGCTTTTGCAGTGACTTCGCATTGTGCATGCCAAATTTGAGAGACAAAACTCGAAAATTGAGTGCGCGGTGAGTGTTTTGGTGAAATAAGATTCTACCAAATTATGTAATCTTATGATGCGTCTCATTTAAGTTGCGAACACACACGTATAAATGGTCAATTTGTTCGTGATCAAAGTAAGTCGCGACTAAAATATGACAGAGATTAAAAGCTAGTCCAAAAAAAGGTGGCGACTTATTAGAAATTTTCCGTGTATACGAGTGTGTTCGCGATTTAAATAAGCCGCTTCTTATTCAAACCGCACCTATTTTTACCCGTTTACTGAAAGCTCTCTAATGACTTTGCAACCAGGAACTAAAGGCCTGTTGCGATATGGCCCAGCAAATTCCGTATTTCGAAAAAATTTACTTTAAAAACAGTTTTGAATTGACAGAAGTTTATTGTTTGGTTTTCTTTTATTTCTGTTCTTGGTGCAGGTGCTGATTCTTATTATTTGGTTAAATTTAGGAACCTTAATTGATTTTAGCCTGATCTTCTATGGAACCTATGATCAACCACCTGTTCACACAACAGATGAACCTCAAAAACCTAATTACAAGAGCACAACGCATAAACCTTGTGAGTATCTTCTGTACAAAAATCATATAATAATATATACGATGTTTTCTTCGTTGCTACTCGCGCTGTTCACGATCTTTAGCAACGAAGATGTTGCCTGCCGCATAAATATTGCGAACAGCGTGAAACTCGAGTAGCGACGAAGTGTACATATAACATAAATCAATTATCATTATCATCACCATCGTCATCATCATTACTATCATTATCATTATCATAATAATTTTAAAGGTAAATATATATAATAATAATAATAATAATATAATAATAATAATAATAATAATAATAATAATAATAATAATAATAATAATAATAATAATAGTAATAATAATAATAATAATAATAATAATAATAATAATAATAATAATAATAATAATAATAATAGTAATAATAATAATAATAATAAGGGCCAATTGGTATGCTTCTCAGTGAGACAAGAGGATATAGAATGGGACCGCCTGAACATCGTACAGTAAAGCGAACGCACAGCTTATTTATTGACGATCTGAAAGTGTACCAGGGAAGCCACGAGCTATTGATTGCCGCGAATGAGATGATCGTTAAAGCTAGCGACGATACAGGTGCATGTTACGGAGTCAAGAAATGTGCAGAGATTGTATTCGACCACGGTAAGATGGTGAAAGGTGATGGCATGGAAGTACTGCAAGAAAGGATGAAAACGCTCGACCCGGAAAAAAATGAGTACTACAAATTCCTAGGCATAGAGCAGGCGAAAAAAAACCCCAAGAAAGAGAAAGTTTTGGAAAGAGTTGTACCGGAGATGGAGAAACGAGTGAAAATGTTAACTGAACTAGAATTGTATGACATGAACATGATAAGAGCAATTAACTACAGAGTGATACCAGTAGCAGGGTACCCCATGAATGTTTGTAAATTCTCCAAAGCAGATTTAAGGGAACTAGATATGACCGTGAAGAAGGAACTAAGGTTGAAGAACATGCTTGGTAGGCAATCCAGTGACGAGAGGCTATACATGAAAAGGCAGGTGGGAGGACGAGGATTAAACAGCCTGAGAGAAGTATATCAGGAAACAAAAGTCAGAATTGCGATTTACATGCATGTCAATGTCAGAGAGTAGATGGATTGTAGTAGTATGGAAGAGAGAGTACGATGGTGAGTATTGCTCAGTGAAATGTGAAGCAGAACAGACGTTAGCGGAATGTGGATTGGAAGTAACCTTTAATGAAAAAGGAGTTACGATGAACGGAGAGAGTATGATTGGCCCCTGGAAAACTTGTTGGAGGAAGCTGAAGGAAAGATTGAAGAAAGGAATGGAAAACAACAAAAAGGCTGAATATATGAAGAAGGAAATGCAAAGCAAGGTCTATAAGGACCAGGAATTGGAATGTAGTGAATGGCTTAAATGTAATCTCCACCCTAAGAAGACTGCAGCGATAGTAAATATGCAAGAACAGATGATCGAGACAAGAAAATGGAAGGGAATGAGAGGACTAAACGTTGAATCGGTACTGTGTAGGTACGACAGTATGATGAAATTCAGATGTTATTATTGAAGTCTTAAAATCTGTGTATAAACTTTTTATAACAGTTTTGATGTGATTAGGAATGTGATGATAATCAAGGATAGACTGAGTTAAATTATGATGAACTTCACCAAAGGCATTCTTGAGGTCAAGTAGAGTGATGACAAGAGAACGTTGTTTTATCCTAGCCTTGTTGAAAATATTGGTCATCTGAGCTGTGTGTTCTAAAGTGCCAGACAGATTAGGTGTGAAGCCTTTCTGTATATTATGTTCAATAAAGTTATTAGTAACGAGGAAGGAGAATATTGCATTGGAAAAATAATAATCCTAATAATAATAATAATAGGCCTAATACTAATAATAATAATAATTATTATTATTATAATAATGTCGTAGCTGCCAATCATGAATAACCTTGATAATAACAATGTGAATAATAGTACTAATTTTTCAGATACGCGTGCAAAAGGAGCTTTAAGTTCTGCACAAGCTGGGGACCTTGTGTGCAACGAGGTTCTTGCTAGGCGCCCAATTCGACATTACTCAAACAGGAAGGGAAAAGTAACGAGGAATGAGAAAGGTAGATGGAAGTGGGAAAAGATAGATTATGAGGTGGCAGTGGAGTGTAGAATTAGGGCGGAGAATGATAGTGTTAAAGGAGGAATAGGTAAGAAGGTACACATGTATTGGATGGAGAAGAAAATATTTGAAATTTCTGAGAAGAACCTAATGAATAAAATTAGGACAATTAAAGCGAAAGGGTGGTTGACAGAAGTGGACATTGAATCGATAAGGAGGAAGGTAAAAATGGAGAAACAAGATGAGGAAGAGACAGATGGTGTAGACATTGAAGTGGATGATGTGGAACAGGTTACTGCAGAGGCAGAGGTAGTGGTAGCAAAAGTTGGTTTCAAGGAAGTCACCTCAGGAGATGTAGAAGACATGGTGGAACGAGAAGGAATCAGGCGAGGCGATAGACTGGATGAGACCGAGTTGGATGAAGAAAGCCGAATAATATTGGAGAGACTGAGGGAAATACTTAGAAGTAAAGAAAAGGAGAAGGCACGCAATCTGAGATATATTGATCGAACAGAGTTAGAATGAGACTACAAAAGTGAATGGAATATTGAAGTATATACCAGTTGACAATATCACTGGGATACGCAGTGTCATACAAGCAGCGTCGGTACTTGTATGCGAACAGTTTGTGGTGAAAGAAGGGAAGAAGAGAGAAGAGAAGGAGCCATATTGGAAGAGACGTATTGAAGGTGATTTTAAACGATTAAGAAGAGATATGTGTAAGATTGATGCTTAGTTCAAGGGGAAGTGGAAAAATGGAAGGAAGGGTGAAAAGCAAAAGCTAGATAGGAGATACAGGTTAAAGGCAAAGGGTTTTCACACTGTGATGGAAGAGATCAAACAGGTTGGTAGCTAAGGCTTCCAAAGTTAAAAGGTATGTAAACAGAGTTAAGCAGTTCCAAGACAATCGTTTATTTTCGTCAAACCAAGGAAGGTTCTTCAAATCACTTGAAGGTGGAGAAACTAGAACAGTATCACCAAACCCTGAAGAGGCGACAAAGTTCTAGTCGAATATTTAATGTCAATCACAATGATCAAGCAGAATTAATGGATTCGGAGGAATGAGGTGAAATGCCAAGTAGCAAAGCAGGAAGATATTAACATTACAGGAGAGAATGTTGAAAACCAGGTAAGAAACATACCAAACTGGAAGGGACCAGGTCCTGATGGTATTCAAGGCTACTGGTTGAAAAACTTTACCTTTCTCCATGAGTGTTTGACAAAAGTGCTGGATCAATGTGTAACAACGGGAAATGTGCCTGATTGGATGGTAGAAGGACGGACCATATTCATAATGAAAGATGCTACGAAAGGACCAGATGTGAGTAATTATAGGCTAATTGCGTGCCTTAACCTTCTACGGAAGCTGCTGACAGGTGTGCTTAGTCATAAGACATACTCCCACTTTGAGGAAAACAACCTTCTCCCTGTCGAACAGAAAGGCTGCAGAAAAGCATGTCAAGGAACAAAGGATCATCTCTTCATTGATAAGTGTTTCTTAAAAAATTGCAAACGCAGAAGAACAAACCTGAGTACTAAACTAAACTAAACTAAACTAAACTAATCTTATTTATACTGGATAGCTCTATCAGTTAATTGATAACTGTTCTCCCTAGAGGTCCAGTAAGGGCCATCCCTCATTGGTCCAGTGTTTCTACAGGAGGAAACCGGAGTACCCGGAGGAAACCTGCGATGTTTGGTAGAGTCAAACTGGAAGCACTCTTCTCACATGCGGCCAAGGTGAAATTTTAATCAGATAACTGCTGAGAGCAGGAATTGAACCCGGGTCGCAGAGGTGAAAGGCACGTGCGCTAACCACTGTGCCACCAACACCCCCGAGTATGGCCTGGATAGATTACAAAAAGGCATATGACATGGTACCACATTATTGGATAATTACAACACTGAAAATGCTAGGGGTAGCTGACAACATGGTTGACCTGATGTCGAGAAGTTGCCCAAATGGAGAACCAACTTGTACTCTGATGGAGAGTTTGTAGGCCCAGTGAACATTATGAGAGGGATCTACCAAGGAGACTCCTTTTCACCATTGTTGTTTGTGATCGCGCGAATACCTTTGGCACATGTGCTACGCGAGACAGAAATTGGATATAAACTGGATAAGGATGGCCCAATGATCAATCACGTGCTATTTATGGATGACCTTAAGCTCTTCGCCAAAAATCACAAGGAAATGGACTCACTGGTACAGACTGTCCGACAATGTAGCACTGACATTGGTATTGTGTTTGGGATATCCAAGTGTGCAGTAGTAACATTGAAGAAGGGAAGAAGAGTGGAAAACCGAGGTATCAAACTCTCGGACGGAGAGAAATTGACGGAGCCTGATTGCGTAGGATATAAATATCTATAGGTGTGTTGGAGATTGATACTATTATGTGTTCTGAAATGAAATGAAATGAAATGAAATGAAATGAAATGAAATGAAATGAAATGAAATGAAATGAAATGAAATGAAATGAAACGAAATGATATGAAATGAAATGAAATGAAATGAAATGAAATGAAATGAAATGAAATGAAGTGAAGTGAAAGCTAAAGTCAAAAATGTCTACTTAAAGAGACTAAGGCTTCTCCTGAAAAGCAAGGTTAATGGTCGGAATCTATTCTTGGCAACCAACTCATGGGCGGTGGCGGTTGTACGTTACAGTGCAGCAGTCATTGGGTGGACAAAGAATGAGACCTGGAAATTAGACAGGCAAACCCGAAAAATTATGAGTAAATACCACGCTATCCTTCCGAAATCAAACGTACAAAGGCTATATATCAAGCGAAAAGAAGGAGGAAGAGGCTTGATCAGTGTTGAAAAATGTGTCGTCAGTGAATCGAGAAGCTTGCATTCTATCTAATAAACAGTGACGAGACACTACTGAAGGTAGTTACAAAGGAGGAAGGTCTAGTGAAAGAACAGTTAGAGGCAAAGGAAGAGTACAAGAAAAGTGTAGATAAAGAGAAGAGGGAGGAGGTGGAGAACGTGAAACTCCACGGGCACTTTGAGAGAGATACAAAGGATCTGAAAACAGACAAATCATGGAATTGGTTAAGTAAAGGTGATCTCAAACGCAAAACAGAAAACCTGATAGTTGCTGCACAAGACCAAGCGCTAAATACAAACTCCATAAACAAAAGTATATATGGGTTGAATGTTTCGGATAAATGTAGATTATGTGGCGAGAAAGTGGAGAGTGTGATGCATATTGTAAGTGCATGTAGCATGCTGGCGCAGAAAGATTACAAGAGCAGACACGAGTATTGGACACTATGCAGAAAGTTCGGCTTAGAGGTCAGTGACAAATGGGATCAGCATAAAGCAGACACTGTGGTAGAGAACGGGAGGACCAAAATCCTATGGAACTTCAACATCCAAACGGATCGAGAAATCCAGCACAGAAGACCAGACATTGTCGTAGTGAACGAGGAGAAAAACGAGTATATGGTCATAGATGTGGCAAACCCCGGCGATCACAATCTGGAGCAGACGAAATTTGAGAAATTAAACAATTACTCTGAACTGAGACTGGAAGTAACTAGAATGTGGAATAAAAAGACGGTATACCACTATAGTGGTACCAATTATAATAGGTGCATTAGGCTCAGTACCAAATAATCTACAGTCCTATCTCAAGCGTTGATGTTGCACATGATTTGAGCATCCTACAACATTCGGTGCTACTAAAAGGTACTGTCGATCAATTAAGAACGTCAGAAGTACTCACTCTATTAAGTTGAATAAACCTGTCAGTAGTAATACCCCCACTATAGCTGCCAAAGGCATGCCGCCTCATTAAATATTCAACTTATTATTTATTTATTTTCAGGCTCCTTTGGGACCTCCTAAGCCTAACCTCATTTATGCATACGTCATTCATTCTCACGTCATTGATGCTCAGGCTCCTTCAGGACACCCTAACCCTAATCTCATTCTTTATGCTTAGGTCATTATTTCTCAGGCTCCTTTGGTACCCTCTTAACCCTAATCTAGGGTTTGAACACGACCATGTTATCGCGTTGCCGACGATGTTAACCACCTGGCTACTGAGGCAGGCGTAAAAATTTCGTCATAAATTAGGGTTATATTATACAGTTCTTTCTTTCCAGGTTTACAAAAAACATCGCTACAGCATCTGAAAACATTTTTCAAAGGCATTGAATTGATTGAAAACTACTTTGCATTTCAAATTTCTTTAAGCTATGAACAAAAACAATTTTTCGTTGTGAAATCTGAAGTGCTGAAACTGTTTTCACCTACATGTTAATAACTATTTCAACAGCATTTGTACGTTTTACAGATGAAAAATTGCTCCTTTTCCGAGTTTTATGCCAAATTATGGACAAGCTTAAGTCACAAGTGGTTTTACAATAAGAAAGCTATTTAAAAGAAGATATTAAAACGGCAGCCACAGATAAAAAAAATGCAACAGGCAAGCAAACTGACATGCAATGGATAGGTTTAAAATTCTTTAAGGGCACACAAAATAGAAAACAAAATGAACCGTGATATGATGTAAACAGAGAAACTTGAAAAGTTTTATCTGCGAGACGTTCTCTGGTAAACAATAATGAGTGATAATGACTGCGTCTACGGTTTAGAATTACCGTGAACAAACATATAAATAGAATAGACAGTTCCGCCAACAGTTTACAATTACAATTAAAGAACTGCAATTGTATGATAACGTCTACGGTTACAATCATAAATATAAGTGACAGTTCCGCCTACATCAAACTCTATAAAGTCTGATAAATGTTCTATTTTTTAAGTAAAAAAACGGTATTGTTCTGGTAAATGTTTTGAATTATTGTCAGAATTGGTGGGGATTGCAATATGCCAGGATTCCAGAGTTGCCCTGTGCCGGTAGTTTGCTTTGTCGATTATTTGGCACTTATATTTATGATTGTAACCGTAGACGTTATCATACAATTGCAGTTCTTTAATTGTTATTGTAAACTGTAGGCGGAGCTGTCTATTCTATTTATATGTTTGTTCACGGTAATTCTAAACCGTAGACGTAGTCATTATCAATCATTATTGTTTACCCGTCGAAGACTGCAGACTGGCAGTCGAAAGCTCGTTTTTAAATTAAATATTTACGGCCAGAGAACGTCTCGCAGATATTATGTATAATCCTGGTCGCGCTTCCAACATTTTTAAATTGAAAAGTTTTGCTACTAAATGTTCGTGATTACTGAGGGCGGCTGCTCTATATTTTTACCGTGAACTTAAACTTTTCGCTGGCCTTTATTTCTTCGTCGATTTTCAAGTTTTACTATTGTTTTTTCCTCCTTTCGAGTTTCGGTTTGACGGGTTTCCTTCTACTCAAGACGTTGTTTTGCAATATACGTAGACGTTGGTTTGTTTCTGTTCTTTTAAAAGTGATATACGTTTCCCAAAAACTCCTTTCTCAAGTCTTTTTGTAAATAATAAATTATGTTGTTTAATAGTTCAAATATTTTTGTCAAGAACAATATGTCCCCAATGCCCCACAATCTTAACCGCGTATGGTCCGTCCACACATATACAAATAAATATTCAGATCATAGAAATTTGTTCGCATAGCACGTTCGTCCACTCGTGTGAAATGACTCCAGGCGTGTCGAGATTAGCACCCTCACCGAGCTCCGGGATTAACATAGTTTGAAAGGCAGTGTTAATGATCAGTTGTTTTATTTGCATATAAATTCAGTCTGAATTTTACAAGCTACTTCAAGTGAAACTTCGCAGAGCTTTTATATATGATGCAAAGATGATTGGATATGATTGGAAACAGTCAGTTAAGACACATGTACAGTATGGATAGTATGTTCCATGTTAAAATGAGTAAAATGAGTTCAATTAATGATTAGCATTTTTTTATGTATTTGCATGTTTCTTTTTTATTCATTTTTATGCGTTTCTTCTCCTTAATTTCCTCAATATTTTTTATTCTGTTTTATAGCAAAATTTGTACTCCTAGTTCTAACAACGGTAGCCATATGTACGCATTGCGTACCTATTTATACATTATTTTCTATTTTTATCCCAAACAAGGATAAAAAAATTTTGGAAGTAAAGTTTTATGTTTTAGATGACATTAATGGTTTACGGAGTTTTTTCCCCTTCAAAACACACTATCTGTCAAAGGATACATGTAATTGGTGTGTAAAATCCTATCTTAACGTGACAAAAAATTGTCAATGTAAATCTTGAGACAATAGCAGAAAGATCTCGCCGTATCTGTAGATTTTTAGAGACCTTAAATGCTAGGACGAAGAAGGCCGTTAAAGAGCGACATAAATTTTGCACTTTAAAGAAGTTATACGGTTAATCGACTATTATATTTAATATTTGAAGCTAGGTTGATGACTTCCAAAACACCCCAGTATTGCTGAAATAATTGTCGTGTTCGTATTGACGTCAATCTTAAAGTGCCTATGAAACAAAGTTAAGTATTTTTTTATTTGAAAGAACACTTAAAATGGTAGAGTAACATCTTTTTGTTTCCTCGTTTCGTTGTTGGGATATTTTAATTTGTCTGATGTGCAAATTAAGAATTTTGGCGTCACATGCATAATAAGTTATCGAGAAAAGTTATATGTCTTTGCTATCACGAAATATAATACTTGAAAATCTACATGTTTAGTGTTGTGGGCAAACCACACCAACATGAATCGTTCAAATTAATTTGGTTTGATAATAGAGAAGATATCAAGAACGTAGCAAGGAAACGAAAAACTGCAAAATATGTTGCTCTATCATTTTTTTTTATAAAAGTCACACTCGCCTTTTGTTTCATATGCAGTTTAAGCAACAGTTATCATCTTTTCCCGTTGACGTCGTCCTGAAGTCGTGAAAATGCTCTAAGTGGCGTTGTATAAAAAATAGGTACGCAATGCGTACATACGGATACTGGTATTTATTTGACGTGAGAGTCTAAGATAACTAATTGTGGATTGTAAATTCAATTTCATGCAAACATACCAAAACATACTGAAAATACTAGAGAATCTTGTGACATATATAAGGGCCCAGCACAAAACTCGAGGTAGTTGTATTATTCAAAATATTTATTTAGACGTAATGTTTGGTTGTATTACTATTACAACATGTTCAGAGGATAAATTACTATTTCAGTGATTCAAAATATTTAAATTTTCATGACATTCAATTACCTATTATTTTTATTACTCGGGCTACCACAGGTAGCCGAGTCTAGGTTTCGGTGGCGTTTCGGTATTATTTTTCTGGTCGACAAATTGCAATTATTGCATCATCCCGATAGGCTTAGCGAAACCACGCGGTGTGCTATCGATCTGGTATTGCTCCGTCTTGAAGCTTTTAGAAGATCGCAAGTGACTTTAGAACACTGTTATTAATCAGTCATGTGGCTGAAAATTGTGCTCACTACGCTTACAACTGCATATCTCGATGGCGGCAAATCTACACTAAACGCTGCTGAGCTATTTACAGTATATTTAGATCTGGGTTAATATTCCGCTGTCTCGATCAAGACAAACTGATTATAAACGATTTATATGATTTATTGAATTTTAATATTGAAAAGTATTATCCATGCTCACAATCTGATAACTTGCTGACTATTGAAAACTATCTGCAAGATGAGCGAGACATAAACAACGTTGAAAACAGAATTGACAAATTGACAACGTGCAAAGTCCCTATAATCGCATTAAAAAATATGATACTTATATCGCTTAATTAACATCTCGGCCCAGCGCTTATCATGTTAACACTTCAAACATTAATTCAAAGGCTATTCAGGTTTCGAACGGTTTAACACTCTTGTCTGAGCAAAAACGCTATAAATTGACTGCACCCTTCTGCCTTCTTTTTCCTTTCAACATGTACTCTTACGTCTCACCTATAGAAATAACACTAATCGTTAATTTCTAACGATTAACCCCAATCTCTAACGCCTAATACTAAAATATTTGAACCCACGTTTAGGTAAATCGGCAAAAACAGGAAACGCGGACGCTAATCGCATTTTTAAACAATATGATATTTTTATGTTTTATATGTCTATGTTTTAGACTCTAGTAACACATGCATTGAGGCGTCTCAATATATCAATGTTCGACGCGTTTTTTGAGTAAGTATTGAATACGTCTACATGTAACTTAAAAAGTCCCAAGCACGGTTGATTTCTGCGTGTAAAATTATAGCTAAAACATCTTGGCCGAGCGCCTAACACGTAAACACTTGAAACATTTGAAACACTTGAAACATTTAATAGTTAAAAGGGCATTCAGATTTCAGAAAGATCTTTAATCCGAAGCCAAACAAGCGCTCACACAGTTTCTTCGTCCTTGGAAAGCTTGTCGTTTAGGCGACAAAGTCGAAACGCGTTACGGAATTATTATAGTATAAACACCTTGTATGGTTTGATTATGTGATGCTGAGATGAACACGAGAAAGTATTGCATGTATATATGCAGTCACTGCACGCTTGTATTTATAGTATAAAACAACAGTACATACATACATAAATGTCTACCTGAAGCAAAACTCAACTTTCTATCTTCCATTCGTTGTTCTGGTACACGTTCGTAAACCCTTCGAACATACAAATAAGACTTCTCTAGTAAGCTGATTCGGATCCGCTATTGGTTGTTTCCGTTGATCACGTGATTGACGAAAACATTCTTACACACACACACAAACACACACACAAACACACACACACACACACACACACACACACAACCGCGCTCATGACATAGCGGATATGGTTTAGCAAGCAGTATCCGCAAAAACGAGGACGGTGTTAGGATTACTCTTGTGACTAAAAATTATTCATACTCTTTGTTTTCAAAAAAAAAGAAAATTAATTACACGGGCTACCTATGGTAGGCCGAGTCTAGGTTTCGGCTTTATTTTTTTTTATTTTTTTTATTTGGGGGGGGGGGGGGGGAATGTTCCACAAAATGACAAAATTGCGCAATACTTTTCATGTATGGAGCCTAGACTTCGAGTCTTCGATCACTTCGAAAATTTACCGACAGTCATGTTCCTGTTCTGTGGTTGTGCCAAGCACATCACTGATCAATCATTCAATCAACTTACTTGGAAAACCTACCAACACTTAGGCTAAAGGCGAAGCTGGTTTAAAAGAAATAACTCGCAAAATCGAGCACGGATTGCCATAGAACATCTTTACATCAACAGCGTATTAAAAGCATAAGAAAGACGCCTCGTTTGAAGCGATTTCGAAACCGGAGTTGTTGTGTCATTGAATCACAGTGAAACGTTTATTTGAGACCTCCAAATATGCAAACTACGGTTATTAACATTTGTTCATGAAGACAGAATGGATGATTTGCAAAAGACACGGGAAATATATGCATGCCGTGTTTACATCAGTGCATTTGTAAATACATAATAGGGAAGTTGAAAGACATACAAGAAACAAACGCCACAGTACATCAAAAAACCTATATACTATCTACTATCTACTGAGTAGTAACAACTGCAAAACGCAAGTAATAATTACTGAATAATGCAAAAATATGAACATGTTGAACTGTTTGTAATGTCTAGATTTCATGTAGGTGTCAATGCTCATCTTTCTCTGGGTCGCCCGTCGCCATCTTCTCTGGTCGCTATTGCTCGAGTGTTCGTTGACCTGGTTTGACGAAGTGCTCTCGAATTTAGATCACAAGTGACTTGCTGGACACTGTTATTGATCAGTCATGTGGCGGACAACTGTCTTAATGCTCTTAAGCCCTTACAACTGCAGATATTGATGGCGGTAAATCTACACTAAAAGATGGTGAGCTATTTTATATATTTCGATCAAGACAAACTGATTATAAACGATTTATATGATTTATTGAATGTTAATACTGAAAAGTATTACTCATGGTCACAATCTGATAACCTGCTGACTATTGGAAACTGTCTGCAAGATGAACGAGACATAAACAACGTTGAAAGCAGAATTGACAACTTGCAAAGGACGGGTAAATATGCTGTGTTGACATTCCGGGTGACATTTCGTGCTGAAGTTTCACGTTAAATAGGGAAACTTTAAATGTATTGAGGTAATTTTTGTAGTTGTAATTTACTTTGTAATTTGCCTGGATTATGTATTGTTGTGTTAATAAAACTCGATGGCATTCAACGGCTTCACTAGCTTTAATATAATCTCATTGCGTGTGTGCATTTTAAAGAGTTCCTTGGTACGTTCGCTTGTTGTCGATCGTCTAGGTAATATACTGCTTACTTAGTAAAAGAAACTGAGTCAATCACGGTATTACTTATAATATTAAATGCAATATAGCATAATGTACTACACAACTGAAGCACTACTGTTATTGAGGATAGTACAGTAGATCAATCAAATTCACCTTTTACTTACTGGTGTAACCACATCCTGTGGAATATAATTATAATATTGCTTCACTAGCTTATATAATTTCATTGAGTGTGTGCATTTTAATAGTTCATTGGTACATTCGCTTGTTGTTGGTCGTCTAGGTAATATAGTGCTTACTTAGTAATGGCTTGCTGCTTAGTCTAACAACTACAAAATGCAAGTAATAAACACCAAATAATCCAAAAAAATACTGATAAACATGTCCTATGTCAAACTATTAACACCGTGAAGTTAGCTGCTAGTTACCACTGCACCAATGTTTTGCTGGTCTTGTAGGAGCTCGTTCAATCCAGCTTTTTGACTAACGGCTGGTGAACTGGCTAACTTCAAGCTAACTTCACGGGGTTTCTAATGATCGCTTGAGTCTACCGAATCTAGCACTCTAGGCTATGTTATACTTTGTAACAAACACTTAATATGTGCATACTGTTGTACTGTTTCGTGCATAGGCTATTCCAAGCTGCATTGCTATGAATAGCCCGAGTGAACGCCTAAGCAGGCGTCTTGTTCTTTAAAAGTTTGCGTGATGACAACACTGATCTCTATAAAAGGACTGGATAGCGCATCTATTGTTTCTCGCGCCCTAATTTTGATGCTGGAAGTGAGCAGCGGCGGCCATCTTACTAGGACCCACTTGGGTCCTAAACAATATGGCGTACATAGGAGTGGAAATCAGTTTAACGACGTTTTTCGCCAAATTCGAGAAGTTTGCTAAGATTTACCACCGAATTACGGTTCGTAATCTTATTTTATATAATAGTTAAGTGTTTTAAACTCTTTATTCCTTTTACAAAGGCTTTTTTTTGCGAAAGATACCTGCCTATGTATTTGCTTCACGAATCACGGTATTAACAAAATAGTCGGCAAACAAATGTCTTCCAAGTCCGCACGTGTACTTGTTTCTCTCTTTATTTTGTAGTACAAACGCCATATTATTAAATGGCTTACTGTGATGGGTTTCCTTTATGTTTTGATTTATTTATTGCCGAGTAATCCAAATCAGAATTCAAATTTGGAAAAGTTCTAGCATAAAACCTTATAGTCCATTTGCCACCTTATATGTTTCTTTAATAGGCAACCTCGTTGCAATCAGAAGTGTATTGTTTTTTTTTATGGTTTTGTACTCACATGGATCTATAGAAATAAATTAGCTTGCAATGCAATTTATACAATAAAGGCCTTCATGGAGGCATAAATAATAGTGAGATATTATAAAGTATGACTTGTCTTTTTGAGTTATACCACTAAAGTTGAATCATAATTTTTGCTTTAAATGGTTGGCTTTTCAATGAACACCCAGCTAAACTTTACATTTTTTACAAGTAAATGCACCTGTTGATATTACCATTTCTGCAGAGTGTCTGGGATGCCAACTAAAACTCTAACAGTATCCCAGACACTCTACAAGTTTATTGTTACATAAATGAAATATAATTTCCTGTATTGACTGATAGGATTACATGTAATAGCCACCTGCAAATAAATATTCACAACAAAACAGCAAGAGCATTTGCATAATCTATTTTTAATATTTCTATATTTGAAAATACATTATCATTAATTCTCTTGTTTTGGTTGAAGCTACTTTCAATGACACATCTTGATGTTCAGGGCTTCTGATAATCCCATCATAGAATTCTCTTGTCAATATAAACTCTATGTTTTGGGGACTTTTGCCCTTATCAAAAGCATTGCAATGGACTCAGTACAGCAAAATTTGGGTTTGCCATCTTGAGAAGGAAACCACAGCCAACCTTTGCGGTAAAAACCCAGTTAAAAAATCAGTTACTATAGTGTTCTTTGGAAGAGAAGTAATGCTAATTGTGGTAAAAAACTAAATATTTACTTAAAATTATAGAAATGCCACACCACATATAGCAGCTTTTAATATATACATGCATACAGTATTAACAAAAATCAACTGAACCCTTAACCTTGTGATCACTTTTGAAATCTATCTAATCATTGAACAGCAATAACTATTATAATAACAGAGCAAATGTTACATAGAGTTACAATCTGTCTCCAGATTAACACCTGAGCCACTGGACTACAAAATAAAATACATGTGTTAAAAGCTGATACTAAAGCCAAGTCAATTACATGTATGTGCACAACCTGTAAAGGTAATAAACTAAAGATTACAGTCTTACGAAGATGATAGAGCAAAGATCACTTGCAGCAAGTTTTGATGACTAGTGAGATATGCTGAACTATTGAACTAGATAAGCAAGGGTAACAAACTGACAAATACACATGCTGCCTAAGTGGTGATTGAAAGAGTCAAACTGAAAATACTACATTAGAAAACCATGTGAACCACTGAACCGTTTGAAGTGGCACAAACTTACTTTGGTTATTTAAAAATTAGAAACAATACTAATGCCAAGGCTTGTCATTAGCCTAGCAGATTATAGACAGTGTATTATATTACTCAAGCATCTAATTTATGGGTCCATGGGAGTGTGGCGCCCATTTATAGTCAATGAGTCATTGACCAGTTAGTAAAATCAAGGGTCCAAATTAAAATACTAATTCAAAAAGACAACTTATAATTAATATCTCACTGAATTTTAATATGCGTTGTAAAATTCATGAATAATTAATGAGGTTAAGAAGCAATCAAAACATAGCATTCAAGTCACATGTATACGTCTGTAAATCCCAATAAAGATCATCTTTTGGACAAAGTGATCTGTATCAAAAGTTAAGAATACTAATTAGCCTTCTTGGCGATCTTTATCAAAAGTTATGAATACTAATTAGCTTCATTCTATTGTTTCATTTCACAAGTACGATAAAGCATTCGCGTCCGATCTGTATGGGGATTTACTTCGGCTCGCCTGCGGCTCGCCTTGTAAATCCCCATACAGATCGGCCGCTCATGCTTTATCTATTACTTCACGTTTAAGATTTTTACTAAGTTATATAAATTGCATGTACATGTATAAGGTAATATGCCAAAACGTTTCCAAATTTGAATTCCCATTTGGATTTAATAATCGGCAATAAATAAATCGAAACTTAAAGGAAACCCATCACAGTAAACCATTTAATAATATGGCGTTTATACTACAAAATAAAGAGAGAAACAAGTACACATGCGGACTTGGAAGACATTTGTTTACCGACTATTTTGTTAATACCGTGATTCGTGAAGCAAATACATAGGCAGGTATATTTCGCAAAAGAAAGCCTTTGTAAAAGGAATAAAGAGTTTAAAACACTTAACTATTATATAAAATAAGATTACGAACCTTAATTCGGTGATAAATCTTAGCAAACTTCTCGAATTTGGCGAAAAACGTCGTTAAGCTGCTTTCCACTCCTATGTACGCCATATTGTTTAGGACCCAAGTGGGTCCTAGTAAGATGGCACGCTCACTTCCGGCATCAATTCCTGAACAATAGATGCTCTATCCAGTCCTTTTATAGAGATCAATGGATGACAAGCAGCAATACTGGTGAGAATTTGTGGTAACACCGAGAATTTGTGGTAACAGTAACATTTATCTATTAATAATGTTTAGGCCTGCACTAAACGTCGCACAATAGACGAATTTAATTCTTTGAATTTTATTCGACGAAACTGCGACGTATAACTCGATTAAAGTCCCTAATGAATACTGTGATAAAAAGCGTCGTTTTTTATCCCCGAGCCCGGGCGTAGGGCCGAAGGCCCGGAGCCCGGTGAGGGTGCTAATCTCGACACGCGCGGAGTCGTTTTACACGCGTAGACAAACGTGATATGCGAACGAATTTCTGTGATCTGAATATTTATTTATTTAGTTATTTATTTATTTATTTATTTATTTTTTTTTTTATTTATTTATTTATTTATTTATTTATTTATTTATTTATTTATTTATTTATTTATTTATTTATTTATTTATTTATTTATTTATTTATTTATTTATTTATTTATTTATTTATTTATTTATTTATTTATTTATTTATTTATTTATTTATTTGTATATATGTGTGGACGGACCATGCGCGGTTAAGATTGTGGGGCACTGGGGACAATATAGTTCTTGGCAAAAAGATTTGAACTAACAACATAATTTATTCTTGACAAAAGGACTTGAGAAAGGAGTTTTTGGGAAACGTATATCACTTTTGAAAGAACCGAAACAAATCAACGTCTACGTATAAAGCAAAACAACGTCTTGAGTAGAAGGAAACCCGTCAAACCGAAACTCGCGATCGAAAGGAGGAGGAAGCAAGAGTGAAACTTGAAAACCGACGAAGAAATAAAGGCCGGCAAAACGGTTTAAGTTTACGATAAAAATATAGAGCCGACCGCTCTCGGTAATCACGAACATTTAGTAGTAAAACTGTTTTAGTTTCCGTATGTATATCCTATCACTGTTAATTTTGTTTTCTCTTTTGTGTGTCCCTAAAGTATTTTAAACTTATCCATTGCATGGCTGCAGTCTAAATATCTTTTTACAAATAGTTTTCTTATTGTAAAACCACCTGTGACTAACGTAACTTGTCCATAATTGGCATAAAAATCGGAAAAGGAGCACTTTTTCTTTTGTAAAACGTACAAATGCTGTTGAAATATTTATTAACATGTAGGTGAAACAAATTTCAGCACATTGAAATGTCATAAATGAATATTGCCGTGACAGCCTGCCAGGTAGTTGTTTGATAGTTTTCAACCAATTCATGATCAGTTAGTCGAGGCTGGTAACGAAGAAGTAAAGGGCCTTAAAAAAATGTTTTCAGATGCTGTAGCGATGTTTTTTGTAGACATGGAAAGAAAGCAGTGTAAAATATAACCTTAATATTTTGTCAAAATTTTCCCGCCTGCCTCGGTAGTCTCGTGGTTAAGATAGTCGGCTTGCACGGTAACATGGTCGAGTTCAAACCGTGGATGCGACTTGCAATTTTCTTCATCTCAATATTTTTCATGAAATATCATCCTTAAATTTTTCTTTGTTCCTCGTTACCTTTTTCTTCAAAAAATAGAGTTAATAAAACTGCAGTTTTTTTATTTCAAATATTCTACTAGAATTAAAACTATATTTTGATCAACAGGAGTGCCTATTTCCAGGCCCCCATGCAATAAAAAAGAGCGCAAGTGTTTCTAATCAGTAGGAATATCAGGGGGTATTTACAAAAATTCATGCAAAAGCGGGCGAGGTGTTATTGCGTTCATGTATTTCTAGTTATTTTCCGTTTCTTGTTTAGCAAGCTTGAGCAGATCTTCTACGACTCTTCTTTTCCCCATATCAACGACACTACATCCGACCGGTACTGTCAAAGGTACTGTCAAAGGTACTGACAAGATTTTTGTATTTATTGAGTTGTTTATTTGTTTACCAGTATGGTTCGGAAACAATACCTGTATTGTTTTTGGCATAACGAACTCGCTTGCTTGTAGTACAGTGGTTTTCATAGTCAGAATAGCTTCACCGAAAGTAATCCCCGAGCCCGGGCGTAGGCCGAAGGCCCGGAGCCCGGTGAGGGTGCTAATCTCGACACGCGTGGAGTCATTTTACACGCGCGGACAAACGTGAAATGCGAACGAATTTCTGTAATCTGAATATTTATTTGTATATATGTGTGGACGGACCATGCGCGGTTAAGATTGTGGGGCACTGGGTACAATATGTTTCTTGACAAGAAGATTTGAACTAACAACATAATTTATTCTTGACAAAACGACTGACTTGAGAAAGGAGTTTTTGGGAAACGTATATCACTTTTAAAAGAACAGAAACAAATCAACGTCTACGTATAAAGCAAAACAACGTCTTGAACAGAAGAAAACCTGTCAAACCGAAACTCTAAAGGAGCAAAAAGCAATAGTAAAACTTGAAAACCAACAAAGAAATAAAGACCGGCGAAAAGTTAACGGTAAAAATATTATAGAGCAGCCACTCTCAGTAATCACGAACCTGTTTGAGTTTCCCTGTTTACATCCTATCACTGTTAATTTTGTTTTCTTTTTTCGTGTGTCCTTAAACTAAAGTGTTTTAAACGTATCCAATTCATGTCAGTTTGCTTGCCTGTTGTATTTATCTGTGGATGCCGTTTTAATATCTTTGTTTAAATGGTTTCCTTATTGTAAAACCACTTGTGTCCATAATTTGCCATATTAAAAACTCGGAAAAGGAGCAATTTTTCTTCTGTAAAACGTATAAATGCTGTGGAAATATTTATTAACATGTAGGTGAAAACAGTTTCAGCACTTCAGATTTCGAAATAAAAAATTGTTTTTGTTTAATAATAGCTTAAAGGAATTTGAAATGCCATAAATGTAGCCGTGGCAGTCAGTCAGGTAGTTGTTTGAGTAGTTTTCAATCAATTCAATGTTTAAATTTTTACACCTGCCTCAGTAGCCTATTTCCAGGCCCCCAATAGAAAGAGGACAAGGGGGGTTGCATTAATGTTTTCTAATCAGGGGGTATTTACAAAAATTCATGTAAAATCGGGCGAGGGGTTATTGCATTTATGTGTTTCTAGTAGATATTTTGTAATTCTAACCACAAATGTTCATTTACTTGTTTAGACTGTCGCGACTGTGTCCCCGGTTGGATCATTGCTTTAATTGTCATTGGTGCTTTTATCGTCGTGGGTGCTGTCGTCGCCATTATTGTCTACTGTTTCTGTGCAACTACAGTTGCCGTTTCGCTTCGTCGCCCACCTCGAAGTGGCGTTGTTTGAAAACAAAGAATAGGGACCTTGAGATGCTAGGACGACGACGGCGCTATAAAAGCAACATAAATTCTATAATTGAAAAGTTTTTCTTTATAGTCTATAACAAAAATATCAACAACCCACAGACAATAGGACTTTTGTAGCTTTCTCCCGCCGTCTGTTATTCTGTTCAGTTTTTCTATATATATATATTTCTGAGAAGTGCTTGGAGTCTTTGTTTTAACGTTGTTGAGTATATAAAGTGGCACTACGAGGAAAAAATCGTGAATCTGGTATTGATACTGGTAGTTCTCATTTGGAAATTATAGTTTACTGGCGTTTTCAGTCTCTCAAAATATTGTCTTCTTCTCGAGATATTTAAGGGTATTTTAAGTTTCTGAAACATGTAAATTAGGTGCCTCGTGACGTAATTTACTCGGACAGGCAAAAATAAGATTTACAAAATGAGTAATATATCTGACACCAAGTATAAATAATTCAAACTTTGCACAAGTATAGTTTAATATCATAAAAGTACACTCTCGGAAACCGTTTAGAAACACGAGCCTTTTTACTAAAAATTTAAAATATTCATTTTATGTTTCTTTTCAAAAGAATATGATAATTGAAACATTCGAAATACAATATCTGTGTGTCTACAAGCATTCATGTCAATGTATTGCAGTAAAAGTTGTTTCGTGGACAAAGAATAAACATTTTTGTTTTACAAATGGAAGGAGTCTGTTTGGAAAAGTATCCATGGAAACAACATAATGTGAACGTTGGAGTGTATATCTTCCCATTTAGTTTCAGATATATTACTCATTTTGTAAATCTTATTTAGCCTGTGTGAGTAAATAACGACACGAGGAACCTCTCTTTTAGAAATAGACTGATTGCAAAACTCCCTGGAAGCGAGGCTTTTCCGTGGTTATCGTTGCTAGGGCCCGATGCACTTTACTTAATTGGCCGTTGTTACTTGTTATAATACACCAATAATAACGGCCATAAACTAACGTGTATCGGGCCCTAGAAATGGTAACCACCGAAAAGCTTCGCTTCCAGTGAGTTTAGCAATCGGTCTATTTAACCCTTAATTGCAAATCCGTGCAAAAAACTGAGGTCCGATATTTCACTGTACAGACCGAACAACCGAGGTCAATAAGCAGTTTATTATATGGCCTCAACGAGAACTAATTTCGGCAGCAATTTGGTTGGCTTTTTTGACTTCCGCTTACTTCCGTTCGGAAGCATTTGTTGGCTTCCCTTAATTTTCATTGGTTATCCTCTTTGAAAAACAAGTTTCACTCAGACAACAATCAATGATAAAAATGTAATACCAATGATCAATAGAAAAACTCGGTTACAAAACTGGTGGTTTACTGGAATATACATGCAAATAAATAACAGAAGTCAGAAGATATAACATCATAGAATTCGATTAATTAACGAGGTAAGCCACATGCAACAGATCAGTGTTTTGAAATAAATAATTTAATTATGTGAATGTTTAACGTAATGTCAATCTTCGCCGTCGCTGTCTATAGAAACACGTCGCCTCTTCTTGCCTTCTTGTATATATTTTACTTCGCTGTTAAATATTTGGAAATGACAGTTCGAGATGCGGGCAATCTTTGCACCACTAAATATCGCTTGATTGTTTGAATCTTTGTCGCTGCTTTTTTGAACAAACGAATGTGTTGTTGCGTGGACCAAATTGGTCGAAAACTGACAATCCAGTGATCCGCTAGCCATAGTAGAAATGCTTTTATCTGTTATCAAATCGGTCTCGGAGTTTGAGGTTGATATGTTGGTTGTACATGTTGGTTGCTCCCTGCTCAAAAGATAAGACATTTGGCGCTGATGTTGGAGTAGATAACCCCTCCCCCCCCCCATATACCGTCACAAAGGGATGCCGCCTCATTAAATATTCAGTGTGACGCCCGATGTGACGCCTGAGGTGACGCCGAGTGTGACGCCCGATGTGACGCCCGATGTGACGCCCGATGTGACGCCCGATGTGACGCCCGATGTGACGCCCGGTGTGACGCCCGGTGTGACGCCCGGTGTGACGCCCAGAAGTAATGTGGTTGGTGATATAAGCCCGGTGCTGTCGTAGAGTCAATTACTTTCATACAGTGTTTCACTCGTGGTTTCTGGAGTTCTCTTGTTCAATCGCTTGTTTGGATTTATTTTCGACGTCTAATCGTGATTTAAGAAATGGTGAGGTATGTTTGTGATTAATAAATAACTTTAACTGATGTGTTGTATATTTTTTAAAAATTGTACATTTGAAAAATCTGAAGTTAATTCCTTTTCTTTCTTTGACAGTAATGGATCTTGTTGAGGTAATCAAAAGTTGCACAACCATCGAAGCGATAGAGGCACTGGAGTGGGTGTTTGACTTCGACGAGAGGCACAAAGAAGCAGCCTTATGGCAAAGGATTATTATATGGTCAAACGATGTGGAACGTGATTTTACAATCGAAAGACATGGAGTATTATTTCAGGATTTGTTGGCTGGTTGGCCAGAGGAACAACGTGAGCTGTTCATTAGTGATTGGAATGATGATTCATTTTTGGCTGATTTAGAAGAGCCTACAACGCCTGATGTTTTACCAGATGATATCCAGACTGGCGAAGGTAGCCGTAAGCGACCTGCAGAGGTAAACGATGGAGCATCACCAAGTAAGAAATCTAAAACTGTTCCGTTATTTACTGTTAAGTCTGTTAAGCAAGTAAGGGTGAAGAAATTTAAGACCACGGGCCTTGATTACCAAGTTCAATTCCATGATTTACAAGTGCGGGGTTTACCTGATGTCCTAAGGCGTCTACACCAAGTGTTCGATAGTTTGTTAGATCGTGTCACCGACGGCGTTGCTATGCATGATCAAGTCCGGTTCATTATGCATTCGCCTCAGCTAGAATACCCAATTTCATTACCGTTCATGCCTCGTGAAAGATTGACCGCTGAAAGAAAGATTGAATCATTGAATCTTAAGATTTGGTGAGATAACTTAACCCGAATATTATCTGAATAAGCTATGAATATTATATTAGGGTTAGAACCTAACAGAATAAATCATCCTAGAATCATTACTAACTAAACCCTCGTTTATAAGTGAGGGAAGATAGAACGAAGAATCACTTTGAGAAGCTGAACTTAAGGTATGTACGAATCAATCCGAAAAGCCGTGAGCTCAGAAAAAACGTATTGGCACATAGCAATGAAAAGCTTATATATGAATATTATATTAGATATTTGGTTCGCTTTTGAATATTATATTAGATATTTGGTTCACTTTTGTGATGTTTATACGTATAGGAACCGTATGAAGTTAAAAAGAGTCGCCTTGAATGGTAGCGAATCGTTATTGTAAACTTAGAAGAACATTATTCGACAGCATCGTTGACCAAGCACTTTGAAAAATTACAAAGCTTGGTTAAATAATTCGTCGCTATGATTTAGTATGTTATAAGATTCTCGCACGTGCAGAACAGAAAAGGGAAAAGTTATTAAAGTTACTAATGGCTGAAACATAACCGGATTTGCATATAAGTAGAATATTTAATTCATTTTAGGGGGGTGATCATGAGCTTTGGGGGATAATAAGGGGAATGAAGAGGTATTAATGCATGGGCAAGTTTAGGCGAGGCGTTGGTGTAACCATGGAGAATGTACAGCGTCGCGTCGTCTCATAAGGCAGAATTCAAAGTATTCAGTTTAAAATATTTATTTCTTGGTCCAAAAAATCAAAGCATAGTCGAAAGTGTTCTCGTATTTGAAGAAAACACAGTTATTCAACCTGTTGGAGACAGTCCTGTTGCTAGTTTGGCAAGCGAAGCTAAGAGTGTGTAAATGATTCTAGCTTCCCCCTAACCTTAGCTGGATAGAGTACATGATGCCTTGAATGAAGAAACCGTTCGGTAAGCTGTTCGAAAGACATTGAAACACTTTCTTCAAAGGGGTTTGCCAGAATATAAACTGTCAGAGGTTAAATGGATGACTCGGCTATTTTATTAACGTCGTCAAGCATCTTGTTAATGTTGCGAAGGCTGATATTTGCATATTTATCCTCAGTGCACGTGTAGGAGACAAAAGAAAAAACTCATCAAGGGTATCAGGGGGATTAAGTGCATGAATAAAACAATGAGACTTGTTCGGGCAGAGCTGTAACCGTAGAAATGTACATGCAACTCACCGTAGAGAATAAGTTATTCAAAGCGTTTGGTTTAAAATAATTTATTGAGAAATATATCTTTACTCTTGATTATTTAGTGATCTAGCGGTAACACTAGCATATCGGCATACAGTACATCTTATAATACGTAGGGAGGGACTTGTATTCGCTAATTCGTCCCGTTCTAAATATACACCCAAATACCCTCCAATACCCCTTGACATCTCTATATACACTCCAAAATCCCTCTATGCACCCTTTAAACACCTCATTAAACCCAAACATCCCTTAGGATTCAATGATTCATTCAATGATTTATAAAAAACCCCATAAAAAACAACAAAAAAACAACAAGACTCTCGCACGTGCAGTATACAAAACGGAAAATTAGAACCTAAATTATTAGACTGTAATTTAGAAAATATAAGTGAAGAAATCAACAAGACATGAGACGATTTTAGAGGAGGAATTACTTCGAGAACCCATAAGAAGAGCAATTTTGAACGCATCAAAATACAAACGAAACATTATTGGCCTAAGGGATGACTGAGTACGCACAAAGAGAATAATTGCAGCCTAATTAAGTTTGACAAGCAAAACGCCTAAGTTGAACAACTTTTACACATCTATGAAATGTTTTCAGGCATTTGGTTTTGTTTTCAGGCATCAGGCACTGAGTACGCACAAAGAGAATAATTGCAGCCTAATTAAGTTTGACAAGCAAAACGCCTAAGTTGAACAACTTTTACACATCTATGAAATGTTTTCAGGCATTTGGTTTAGTTATTAATTTTCTAGCTTAATTTACAGAGAAAGCGATAAAGAATTGGATAAAGAATTGGTTCAAAAGGATTGCGCGAATACTACCCCGTCGGAAAGACACACCGCAACAACTAAACCTTTGTTGACAACAAGCAGTAACCATTGATTACTAATACTTAGATTGAGGAGATGTCTTCGAAAGTCCAAAACCGTTGTGTAAACACGGAACGGTTTGCCATACTCGTAAAGTCAATCGAGAAGTCGCGAGTATGAGGAATGGAATCGAGAAACTGTAAGAACGTAAGGTACATACGAAATATTATTTGTCTATAGAATGGCTGAGTGCAATGTTTAAGTCCATGTACACTATTGGTGTTAATGACCCATTAGCAATTTAGACAAAAGAACGTGTCTTGGCGAGTTTGGGCGACGTCTGAGCTTAGACAAAGAAATCCTAATTAATATGCTTATTCACGGCGTCGGTTTTCTCGGCGTATCATTTGCTTGCTATTTGCTGTTGGAGTAAGACCGCAGAGATGGAGGGTTTATATGAAAAATTGTTTTCAATGTTCGAAGCTATTATATTTACAATGAAACTTTGTGGGAACATGGCTAGAAATCCAGGACACTCAGCGGCAGTGGCCTGTGGGCTCATATTTAGATGGAATATTAATTTGAAAATTCTGATGGCTAAATATCGATCATTTCGGCTATAAACAGAAGTATATAGCAATAAATTAAAGTAGAGTTATTCGTTAAAATGTCTTATTGACCCATTTCTTACCCAAATATCAAATTACAAAAGGTTTAATCGTCTAGACAGGCCTGTACCCTCATACTCACAAAAATTGCCGCATAAATTTCGGTTATTATTTCCTAATCCACAGTCATATTTAATAATAATAACAGCGGTTAAGACCCTGGCAACCTAGCAACATCTCCATAGGAAATGGCGGACAAGAACCCGAAATTATCGAGGAATGCATTGCTTCTTCACGCCGAGTTCAGTATTTATCTCGGCGCTTGATGGATTAAATTACAACGACTCGGCTGCAATAAATCGTACATTTTAAGGTCTTTGGGAACCTATTAAACAACGAAAAAGTGGAACGAACAACTCCGCAAAACAAAGTAACGTTCATCCCGAGCAAATTCAGACGTTCGCATCGTGGACAAACAACACAGAAGCAGCCAAAATTGGAGCTCCAAAATAAGTGATATAGCAGATTAATAGACTTTAAACGGCGAATAAGAGGTATTCTTGTGAGGGGCTCGGGAACCTATGTAGGACGCTACAAACTTAATAGAAATTGTAGTGCTGAACGATTGTTCAATTTGGTGAAGTTTTGGACGTTCGCATGTCGGAATTTACAATAATAAATAACCGAAAATGATTGTTCTTTATATCTCCTTAAGAAATCTATTTAAGGACGCCATATTGAATTAATTAAAAAGGGATTCAGTGCGCATGCTTTGCCGCCATGTTGTCCTCGATTTCTGGCCATGAGAATATTCGAAGCTTTGTCATGAAAAGTGCTACGGTTATAGGACTAACCATCCTAGTCAGAAACAACACAGTTGCCTAACAGATGATGAGCAATGGAGATCGTGGTACGAAGAGACCAGGACAAACGTCGACGAACGTATCTGGATAGAGTTCAGCGAAGCGATGCAGGCGTTGAAATTACGAAACCAAAGAGACAATAATAAATACTCTCAAGAGCTACAGAGACAATGGTTGAGCCGGTGGAAATTGACGACTCGCCAAGTATTCTTTCTATATCTGTTCTGTTTAGCTGTCCATTAAAGTATCTGTAACAAGTAAAAAGACTCTGGTGTAAAATTTACGAGTACGATAAAGAATCCTCGGGAGGCTTACGAGGAGTATCTTCTTGAAAAGTCTAGAAACTTAACGACGAAAAGCAATCTGAACTAGTGCTATATGTGTTATATGAGAACATTATCGAGTTAATTCAAAGTTAAATTATGTTTTAAGTTAAATAAAATTTCTTGGACTATTTAGTGTGTAAGAAAGATGTGTAATTTTATATGTGTGTAATTTTATCTGAAGAAGAATTAATAAAGACATATGAGCAACATTATAATAGTTCTTTGTAGTTTATTTTTATATTATAACAAATTACAGTGTACATATTGACAGCTAATTATTTACATAAACAAATGTTTTTAAATAAACTGTCCTGCGTTTACGGTTTCTTCTAGCGCACCCACTTCTTATAGATATCGTTTGTTTCTCTGTTTTCAAAGCACTGCTCGCTCTTTATAGGGAATTTTGATATTTTCCGTTTTTTGCGTTGTTTATTATTTACGGACTCCCCCTGCTGCTCTCTTAGATAATTATTGAAGTTTGTTGCCATTTCCTCTTGTCTCCTTATAATGCTTTTCAAAGTTTTCTCCATATTTAGTTTTGTGCTGTCTGCGATAGTTTCTTTACTCTGTAAAGGTACACATATTCCAATTTTACTCCATTTTAGCCATTTAGCGCGTTCTTTGTTATCCATGTGATGTACTTGATCAAGATGATTTGCTAGCCTTGCAAGATTAGTGCTTCCGCAACCGAAGACAGGACAGTTTCTACGTGTGCGACCCATGTTTAGTTGTTTACTCGAGCAATGACAGAAAGCATTTGACATTTTTTTGGCATGTTAGATGCTTTTATTAAGATGAGTAACTACGAGATGAATGAGTTACTCATGAGTTACTCATTTACTCATGAGTTACTCATTTACTCATGAGTTACTCATTTACTCATGAGTTACTCATTTACTCATGAGTTACTCATTTACTCATGAGTTACTCATTTACTCATGAGTTACTCATTTACTCACGAGTTACTCATGAGTTACTCATTTATCCCAAATCATGATCGACCCTGTCCCAGAAAATATTACCAAGACACGTTTGCTAAAATGGAACTTCTTATTCCTGGGATTCAGTTTGTGCAATGTTTATCCAAATCTATATTGGATAGTATTAATCCCCCAATAAGAAATCTATTTGTCATTGATGACATGATGGGTGAAAAAGATACGATTATAACCAAACTGTTCACGAAGAAATCCCATCATGGTAAACTCAGCGTGATTTATATTGTGCAAAATTTTGTTTCATCAAAGCAAAGACCATCGTACCATCTCTCTCAACGCTAGTTACTTTGTCCTAACAAAAAATGTTCGTGATTATTTATGTTTAGATTTCGTTAATGAAAGAAACCAGTATTACAAAAACTAGTGTACTCCTACAATCAATCTAAACACCATAGAATTGGAATGACACCAATTATAAGAATTAAAGTTACTGTTGAATCGTTGAAACATTATCTTCTGTACTATGCTGAAGTTCAATAAAATATTTACAAATAATGTATATGTCTTTCTGATATTCCTTTGGCACAGGTTAAATGTATAAGTTACCGCGGGTCATGGGGATATCTTTGGGGGCACCCCAGGGGTATTGGTAGTATCTTTGGGGGTGCCCCAGGGTGATGGGTATCTTTGAACGGGCCAAAAGGCCTAAACGGGCCAAAAAGGGCCTAAACGGGCCTAATAAAAGCATCTAACATTGCAAAAAAATGTCAAATGCTTTCTGTCATTGCTCGAGTAAACAACTAAACATGGGTCGCACACGTAGAAACTGTCCTGTCTTCGGTTGCGGAAGCACTAATCTTGCAAGGCTAGCAAATCATCTTGATCAAGTACATCACATGGATAACAAAGGACGCGCTAAATGGCTAAAATGGAGTAAAATTGGAATATGTGTACCTTTACAGAGTAAAGAAACTATCGCAGAGAGCACAGAACTAAATATGGAGAAAACTTTGAAAAGCGTTATAAGGAGACAAGAGGAAATGGCAACAAACTTCAATAATTATCTAAGAGAGCAGCAGGGGGAGTCCGTAAATAATAAACAACGCAAAAAACGGAAAATATCAAAATTCCCTATAAAGAGCGAGCAGTGCTTTGAAAACAGAGAAACAAACGATATCTATAAGAAGTGGGTGAGCTAGAAGAAACCGTAAACGCATGACAGTTTATTTAAAAACATTTGTTTATGTAAATAATTAGCTGTCAATATGTACACTGTAATTTGTTATAATATAAAAATAAACTACAAAGAACTATTATAATGTTGCTCATATGTCTTTATTAATTTTTCTTCAGATAAAATTACACACATATAAAATTACACATCTTTCTTACACACTAAATAGTCAAAGAAATTTTATTTAACTTAAAACATAATTTAACTTTGGATTAATGTCCTATCACTTAATTAATAAAATAGAGCTAAGACTGATGTTGTGGCAGAGAAGGAAGCAGGGAAAAGCTACTGTCCCTCGTACACAATATCCCAGGTGGGGCAGGACCGTCTGGGGAGCCAGAGAAGTGGATACCTAGCTGAGGAGGGGCTCCTGGCAACTATTTGAACATGGCTTCCAACAGATCTTTTCAGTGAGGCGTTGAGGTGCGTGCCACCTCAGACCCCGAGCAGAGAAATGGCTAATCCGGTTTCTTGCCCGTTGGTACTATCGAGCAAAGGTAGTGTACCGAGCTATTTGACCGTACCAGGCCTTGTGAGCCTCCACAGAGAACGTGGATCGCGGATCTAGCACAAGCCGGGGGTGCCGACTGCTGGGTTGGAGCTCGTGTACCCCAGCTACTCTGTGTAGGGGAGGGAGAATTGACTGCGATTTGATTTGCAAAGAAGCATTCTTTGTGAATCGAGTCATGTTTTGATTTAGTGGGGAGAGGCGGTGTCCGGGGGACAGCGATTCCCTGCTTCGAAATTTTTATTTTATCATTTTGTTACATTCCTTTATATCAATATTACGTTTTCATTTTTTATTTTTTTATTTTTACTGTAATTCTAAATATTTCTTTAAAGGACTACGATTTTCGTTAATTTGACGACTTGTTGCAGCTGCAACAAACACCCCTACTACTTGTTGCAGTGTTGCTAGTGCATTAACTGATTTGACAAAGGGAAAAGAACCCAGTCGCGTTAAGTGGACTGAGGAATGTAATAAGGCGTTTCATAAATTGAAGGAAGTGTTGAAGTCTCCGCCAGTGTTAAGGTCCCCCCATTGGGACGAAATGTTCATAGTCCAAGTAGATGCGTCTGCATCTGGGTTGGGAGCCATATTAACTCAAATTGACAAAGATGGGGCAGAACATCCCGTGGTATATGCTAGCCGGAAACTACAGCCTAGAGAGGTCAGGTTGTCAGTGACGGAGAAAGAGTGTTTAGGAGTTGTATGGGCGGTTGAGACCTTTCGTTATTATCTCTTTGGGCGGAAATTTATTTTACAAACCGATCATAATCCTCTTGTTTGGCTAGACCAAACTAAAGATAAGAATCGTAAATTATTAAGGTGGAGTTTAACCCTACAGGAATATGATATGGAGGTGGAACATAAACAAGGAAAGAAGCATGTGAATGTGGATGTGCTGAGTAGAGTGTAGAGCAACGAGGTAAAAGTTCCAAAAAAATCTCCTTGGGAAGTTTCGAATTGGCACTCCTTCCCAGTAGGCGGGTGATTAAAAAAAAAATCGGTTATTTTTCTTGGTTTAGAGGATGAGATTTATTACAAGATTATTAATTTGTAGAAAAAAAAAACACTGTAAGATAATTTTTCATTTTTTTTATCAATTTCGTATTCGAAATTGATCTTAGGTGGGAAGATGTAACCCGTTGGGACTATACAGAAATGTTTGTGTAGACATAATTATGTAAATTATGTAAATAAGTACGTGGACAAGGGATAAAAGGCAGGGTATATTCAGGATCGAGAGAGAAAAACGTTGTTCGGAGAGAGGTACAGGCTGAAGAGAAATTGACAAGGTCTAGAGTGAAGCAGTTTCTTCGCTGAAGCAGAAGTCAGGAGTAGTTATCGGGCTGAGATCTTCGGTGACAAGTAGCCCAGTATTACAAAGACATACGCCAATCCCTAAAGACCATAGTCCTCGTGTTATGAAGTCAATGCCTACAACCAGAAGTGGTTTTCTCCTCCGGAATCCTCTTAAGTAAGGAACATTTCGCCATTGGGCTAGCGTTGGTTACCTTCCAAACCGTCATCTTGATTGCTTGGTCCTGTACTGAACTGTTGGTAGAAAGGAGTCGTGGTTGCCGGTATCCTTGCCTATATCCTTGACTAAATTGAACACTTAGAACTAAAGTTGACCAATTATAGAACGATATAATTAGATAAATAGATTGTAGTAGATTAATTATAGTTATTTATTGAATAAAGTGTTAAAGACTACATAAATACCCACGGCGACGAACGAAGTTCGTCACATTGGTGACTGAAACTGCAATGTAGGGGTGTGGTGGGTGGGTATTTCTACTGACTGATTACCAAAGGTTGATTGCAATTGAACTACTATAAGGTGGGGTTAAAGCTTTTTATAGTTGCAAAATGGCCTTTGTACTTTGAATTGAAATACTACATGGAGTTTGCTTAAGACACATGGTTGATCATGCAGTTGAGCTCGTGATAGTCTGTAGGTGATTGGGTTAGGGATAAATGTTCTGTCATTTTGGTGCGTGTAAAGCACGCTTTTACCGAAAATGGAAGTAACCTTCACTGGTCTTGGTGTTCCTTTGTAGATAAGTGTGAGAGATAGATTGACTGCTGGAATTTGTGTTATTCAGCTATTATAAGATCGGCAGAATTAACCTACAAACACCTGGCTTATGTCTTATTTTGACGCACGTTTCTTAATCCTTGATCGGTTATGCCAAACATAGTTTACGTTTGGACATTAACCTAAGTTTATTCAAGCATAAATTATTATTTAATGTCCTATCACTTAATTAATAAAATAGAGCTAAGACTGATGTTGTGACAGAGAAGGAAGCAGGGAAAAGCTACTGTCCCTCGTACACAATATCCCAGGTGGGGTAGGCCCGTCTGGGGGGCCAGAGAAGTGGATACCTAGCTGAGGAGGGGCTCCTGGCAGCTATTCGAACATGGCCTCCAACAGATCTGGTCAGTGAGGCGTTGAGGTGCCTGCCACCTCAGACCCCGAGCAGAGAAATGGCTAATCCGGTTTCTTTCCCGTTGGTACTATCGAGCAAAGGTAGTGTACCGAGCTATTTGACCGTACCAGGCCTTGTGAGCCTCCACAGGGAACGTGGATCGCGGATCTAGCACAAGCCGGGGGTGCCGACTGCTGGGTTGGAGCTCGTGTACCCCAGCTACTCTGTGTAGGGGAGGGAGAATTGACTGCGATTTGATTTGCAAAGAAGCATTCTTTGTGAATCGAGTCATGTTTTGATTTAGTGGGGAGAGGCGGTGTCCGGGGGACAGCGATTCCCTGCCACAGATTTTTGAGAAACAAAAAAATCCCCTACTGAAGCAAAATATTTTTCAAAGTTAAAATATATACACATATATATACATATATATACATGTATATCTGTTTATTTATTATTGAGTGCTAAATATAGATGATTACATGGTTGTACCTCTTTTTTTTCTTTCCTTTATTTGTTTATTTTTTTTTTAAACTGAAGAAAGAAGGAAAGATGGCGGTTGTACATGTAACCACAATGTATTTTTGCAGCCCTAACCGCTCAAACGTGGCTAAGCGTTATGAATCGTAAACCAAATGAAACATCGTCTTACTTATAATTCTACAGGCAGCAATAAAGTGTGGTCACATGTTAGAAGCGCCATCTTTCTAAATGTTCTAAATTTGTACTGGCCATAGAGGCTGGTACAGACTTAATTAGGGTAGATGGAGTGTTAATGTATCTTTCGTAACAGTCTGAGGACCATCGTCCTAAAACTTTGATAAGCCAGGCGGGTATTCCTGCAGCTGCGGCTGTCGTAGCTGCGCCAATGCGGAAGCTGTGTGTGGCGTAGACGTTAGGATTCAGGCCAGCTGTTGCTAAGAGGCGATTGAGTTCTCTGGACATCAAGTAACGACTCAGAGGTCGACCATTAGTGTAACAGAATAACGGACAATTACAGGCGATAGGTGATGATTGTAGGATATAGTTTCTCATAGCTTGTACTGCGCCAATTGGAGAGTTAGACTCGGCAATTGTCAAGGTGCAACCTTGGCGAAAAGGGTCAGTTTTTGATTTCTTTATATTTACTGTGAAATGGTGTGCTGTTACAATATCTGGGTGAAATTGGATATCCGATATAGTGAGGTGACTGTCAGGATCAAAGTTGGAGTTACATGTGAACTCGCTGCACCGAAGAAAACTAAAAAAGGCTAGTGTAAACGCAGCCCAGAGCATAACCGAGTCTAACTGCCCAGTGTGATCAGGTCTTAAGCTAGCATAAAAAGCTGACAGGATATCAACGGTGATAGGACGTCGTTCCCGAACGCCACTGCCCTGAACACGTTTAATACCTCTTAACACTTGGGTGAGTAGTGGCATCCCTTGAAGTGCGTAGGGGATGTTAAGCCTGAGATGAAGGTGGCCTACCCCAGCAAGATATGTCTTAATTGTTTTTAGAGAGACATGACCACTGAGATGGGCTACAAAGTAGACTAACGTAAGTTCACCAGCTGGGAGAAGGGGAGAACCAGACGTGACAATATCCCGTTGCAGACAGAACTTAATAAACTGGTTAATACCCACTTGGTAAGTCTTGAGGGTCGTCGGAGCCCACGAGCTTGTAAACAAAAAATTGACCCTGGAACTTAGAGCCTCATCACGTATTCGGGTATGATGCAAGGTACTAGACTGGCGGTTGGTGCCAACCGATGGAAACGATCCATCTGGAAACGAGAAAGAGCATCGGCAATGCCATTGTCAATGCCCGGAATGTGTTCAGGGGTAAAAGTGAAATTATATTTTAAGGTTAGGAGTGTGAGACGGCGAACTAAGTCCATAATTCGCGTGGACTTTGAAGATCTTTTGTTAAGAATGGTAACTACAGCCTCATTATCGCAGCGAAAAATGAGCCGTTTGTTAGACCATAAGTGTGCCCAAATTTCGCGAGCGGTAACTATAGGAAAAGTTCTTGCCAAGCAATTGATATATCGCAGGTCTTGCTTATTAGCTGGTGGGGTTGCCATTTGCCTTGGAACCAAGCGCCGTTCAAGAAACCACCGTAGCCAATTGAACCTGAAGCATCGGTAAATAGCTGAATGGTATCGGAAAAAAGGGTGGATTGATCGAGGAATACGCTCACTCCGTTCCACGATTGCAGAAACAACTTCCACATTTCTAGATCTTTGTGGAACTCGGTATTTAGACGGATGTGGTGGTATGACTGTTTAACACCACGAGTTAGTTGAATCATACGCTGTAGAAAGGCGCGTCCTGGCGCGAAAACGCGACACGCAAACTGTAATGTGCCAATAAGTGACTGAAGCTCAGAAAGCCTACATTTCTTTCGCTTGCCCCAATCCGATAAGGCCTGACGAGCGCGAAGCAGCTTATCAACGGGCAGTTTTGCTTTCATTTCAGAGGAATCCAGAGTTATCCCGAGGAACTCGAGTGAGGTGGAGGGTTTGAAGGTTTTGTTAGGTGCTAAAGGAACGTCTAGCTCAGTGAAAAGACAGAGTAGTTTACACAAAGATGTTGAGCATGTAGAGGACGGAGGGGGGTCAGCCAAAAAGAAGTCGTCTAAAATATGTAGGACCCTGGGGATATCAAAATGGGTTTTTAGAATCCACTCTAAAGCATCCGAAAGAAGATTAAACAAAAAGGTAGCACTATACGTAGACCAAAAGGGAGGACCATGTCAAAGAAAAACATATTCTTCCATTTCATTCCCAGTAGTTCCCAATCATCGGGGTGAACCGGGATGTTGCGAAAGGCAGATTTTATGTCTGTTTTTGCCATAAAGCAACCGGGGCCGAGCTCTTGAATAATTTTTATCGCGTCATCTAAGCGGATGTATTGTAAAGAGTAAATTTCCTGTGAGGTATGATCGTTAACGCTTTGGCCGGAGCCTTTGGGGTACGAGAGATGAAAGATTGTGCGCCATTTGTTTGTGTGTTTCTTTGGAACAAGTCCCACAGGGTAAATTTGGAAATTGTCGAAAGGAGGGTTGTTGAAAGGCCCCGCGGCATGCCCTTGGGTTACCTCGTCTAATAAATTGGACTCGATTATATCCGGATGTTTCTTGGCGCTTATAAGGTTTGAACTCAAAAATGGGTGTCGAGGTCCCTCATAACCAATTTTAAAACCATGCCGAAGGCCATTACACAGAAAAGTAACAAAGGAGCGGTCGGGGTGAGTAAGAAGATAAGATTCTAAGAGATCAACATCAATTGGGGTTTTTGGTGACACGAGAAGCTAAGTGACTATTTGTCACGGTGTCGACGGGAACGAGTAGACTCTGAAGATTTAGACTGGTGGTCGTGGTTGCAGTTGGCGTGGAATTCTCCGCAGTTTTCGCGGATACAGCGGTGGAGGAAAGGGCAGGGAACACGGGAACACTGGACACCTTTGTTGAAATTTTGGCAGAACTGCTGGCGAGACCTATTAGACAGGACAAAAAGAGGGCATTCCTCAGCGAGATGGTCAGCCGAACCGCAAGTGAAACATGAGCCTTGAGCCAGGCCAGTGAATTTGTCGAGATACAATTGCATGTCGCGCTGTCCCCAGTTGACGCCTAGATTTTTTGCTGCGCATTTTCGAAACTCAATATCGTACGCACACCAAGCGAGGCCACGAAACTTGACAGCCGCGGTACGAATAATTTGCATGTAATTGAACAAAGCTAAAGCGCGGTTAGGGAATTTCGCAACCACTACAGAGGCATAAACAGTAAAGGCAGATAGCCACTTATCGATCGTATTTATGCGCGTTTTATTACGTGTATTGGCTGAGTGAAGGAGGGGAATTGTCACGCTCTGGTTATTTAAAGAGACCGTAAATTGGTCTTCGCCTAAACCTTTATCCGTATTCACGGGCAGTAAAGAAGCAAAATCGACGTACTCACCGTTGATAATGGCTTGTTCGGTTTTCTTTGAAATGTGGGCAGCTACCGGATTTTCCTGGTCTTGACTGAGGAGTTGTTGAACGGAGGCAGGGTCTTCTAGGTTGAGGGTAACACCATCAGGGCGCACGGTTGGCATCTGGGTAAGGTGGACTTGGTCGTTATGGTATCGTGGTGGTAGGATGGCAGAGGAGACTTCGTTAGTAGAGGTGGAAGAGAACTGCTGGGCGGAGGTTAGCGACACTTGAGAAGGCGAGGTGGTTTGGGTAGCGTTTGGGTTCAAACGCGCTTCGATGAGGGGAACCAAGCGAGAGGCGAGCTGGTCGAGGGTGTCTGAGTTCGGGAGTGAGATCGGTGGTGTTTGGATGGCGGTTTCGGCACCTTGATATGGTCCTTGCTGAGCGGTCAACTGTGGAGAAGGATTTTGTGGCGGCCTTGAGCTCGGTCGTGTTCGGACAGTGGATTGTTCGGGCAGAGTTTCAGTAGCGGAATTAGTGACGGAACTTTGGTGGTGTTGCCGTCTCAACCTTGCAAGGAGAGTTGAAAGCGAACCAGTGAGCGGAAGGTGTCGCTCTTGAAGGAGAAGTTGCAAAACTTCTGTGGGCGTCTCGTTGTCGAACGCCAAGTTGGTGGTGGAAGAAAGGCCCGATGCGTTTGGGCCATCCATGTGAGGCGACCTACGGCTATAGGGCGTAGCGGTTGTACGTGTTCTTGTGGAAGGCGTTCTTGGTGAACGAGTTTGCCCTGGCATAATGCGGAACGAAATGATGATATTTCTACTGACTGACTAGCAAAGGTTGATTGCAATTGAACTACTATAAGGTGGGGTTAAAGCTTTTTATAGTTGCAAAATGGCCTTTGTACTTTGAATTGAAATACTACATGGACTTTGCTTAAGACACATGGTTGATCATGCAGTTGGGCTCGTGATGGTCTGTAGGTGATTGGATTAGGGATAAGTGTTCTGTCATTTTGGTGCGTGTAAAGCACGCTTTTACCGAAAATGGAAGTAACCTTCACTGGTCTTGGTGTTCCTTTGTAGATAAGTGTGAGAGATAGATTGACTGCTGGAATTTGTGTTATTCAGCTATTATAAGATCGGCAGAATTAACCTACAAAAACCTGGCTTATGTCTTATTTTGACGCACGTTTCTTAATCCTTGATCGGTTATGCCAAACATAGTTTACGTTTGGACATTAACCTTAATTTATTCAAGCATAAATTATTATTTAATGTCCTATCACTTAATTAATAAAATAGAGCTAAGACTGATGTTGTGGCAGAGAAGGAAGCAGGGAAAAGCTACTGTCCCTCGTACACAATATCCCAGGTGGGGCAGGACCGTCTGGGGTGCCAGAGAAGTGGATACCTAGCTGAGGAGGGGCTCCTGGCAGCTATTCGAACATGGCCTCCAACAGATCTGGTCAGTGAGACGTTGAGGTGCGTGCCACCTCAGACCCCGAGCAGAGAAATGGCTAATCCGGTTTCTTGCCCGTTGGTACTATCGAGCAAAGGTAGTGTACCGAGCTATTTGACCGTACCAGGCCTTGGGAGCCTCCACAGAGAACGTGGATCGCGGATCTAGCACAAGCTGGGGGTGCCGACTACTGGGTTGGAGCACGTGTACCCCAGCTACTCTGTGTAGGGGAGGGAGAATTGACTGCGGTTTGATTTGCAAAGAAGCATTCTTTGTGAATCGAGTCATGTTTTGATTTAGTGGGGAGAGGCGGTGCCCGGGGGACAGCGATTCCCTGCCACAGATTTTTGAGAAACAAAAAAATCCCCCACTGAAATAAAATATTTTTCGAATTTAAAATATATACACATATATATATACATATTTATATACATGTATATCTGTTTATTTATTATTGAGTGCTAAATATAGATGATTACATGGTTGTAGTTGTGTGTGTTTTTTGTTTTTTTTGATTTTTTCGTTTTTTTTTAACTGAAGAAAGAAGGAAAGATGGCGGTTGTACGTGTAACCACAATGTATTTTTGCAGCCCTAACCGCTCAAACGTGACTAAGCGTTATGAATCGTAAACCAAATGAAACATCGTCTTACTTATAATTCTACAGGCAGCAATAAAGTGTGGTCACATGTTAGAAGCGCCATCTTTCTCAATGTTCTAAATTTGTACTGGCCATAGAGGCTGGTACAGACTTAATTAGGCTAGATGGAGTGTTAATGTATATTTCGTAACAGTCTGAGGACCATCGTCCTAAAACTTTGATAAGCCAGGCGGGTATTCCTGCAGCTGCGGCTGTCGTAGCTGCGCCAATGCGGAAGCTGTGTGTGGCGTAGACGTGCACAGACGATATCTAGACATGCACTGAAAAGTTCCAATATTAATATCTTACCGGTATTTCCTCTATTCGGTACATATTATTATACTTCGGTATTTTGTAGTTGTCGGACTATAAAGCAGCAAGGCCAGGGCCAACCTGTTTTGAAATAGCTCGTCATCTTAGGTCCACCGCGATCGTCGGCGTGTGCAGTTAAGTTGTATTAAAACATTGTAAAGCCTTTGTTCAACCACGGTTAATAGAAGGGAGACTGGTTAGGCTAGCCGGCGAACTTCAAAGGGGCGCCAAAATGATGTCGGGAACCATCGAAAAACGTGTCACGTGATGTGCAAGCTGCATTGCTTCGTGAACATTGAAAGGTGATACATAAGGAGTTATCAGCACTTGATAGAAACGAGAGGCCTATAAGAACCGGGCAGCAATGGCGGACGTGTATATTGTAAGCGAGATAAAAATTTGTTAATTATATTATTAAAGACAGCAGAGATCAAAATTTTGTATCTATAACAAGTTTATCGTATTCCATTCTACATTATTCGCGATGGATAGCAAGAAAATCAATGCTAGATTTGACAAAATCGAGAATCTGATTCACAGCTTGAGTGAGTCTTTGACGACACGTTATAAAGAGCTTGACGACAAGATTACCGAGGTGATCAGTAGTCAGACTTTTCTCAATACCAAATTTGAGGAAATTGTCGAGAAATTAAGCAAAGTTGAAGTAGGGAATAACGACTTGGTCAAAGAAAATACGAGCCTTAAAACACAGGTATTGGGCTCAGTGAATGAAATTAATTCACTCAAAGAAGCCATGAATAATCTAGAACAGTACTCAAGAAGGGACTGCCTAGAAATCAAAGGAATTCCCGAGAAAGAATCCCAATCCGTGGAAGAAACCAACGATATTGTACAAAGCCTTGGGGATAAAATTGGAGTAACTATACAAGAGTATGATATCTCATTCAGCCATCGTCTACCTAGTAGAAGAATATCTAGTCTTTATACTGGTTCTCCAACTCCAATTATAGTCAAATTTACAAATCGCATAGTACGAGATAAGTTCTACCGTGCTAGAAGATTGCTCAAGAATATTTCCTCAGAAAACCTTGGATATAACACTTCCAATAAAATCTTCATGAATGAAAGTCTCACCCAAAGAAATAAGGACTTATTTTACCAATGTCTTCAGGTAAAGAAAGCTAAAGGACTCACGTTTTTATGGACAAATGTGGGGAAGATTTACATGAAAAAGGATGATCATAGTTCTGCTATGCACATAGCATCAATAAAAGATTTAAAGGTGTTCGAAAGCTAAGTCATGTATATACTTTTTATTATTGTCTTTGTATAACTTATCTCTATAAGCTCTGAGCGTTACAGTGACTATGACTTTGACTCTCTTCCACGCTTAGATATTATATCTTCTACCACAAATATTCCACATCTTACAATTTCTGATGTTGATCTAAATATGCCTTCTGATATAAATTTCAATTATTATAATACCAGTGAATTTCATACCAATGAAGAATTATCTAAGTGTTTATCATCTAATAGTTTATTTTCGATTTTGCATTGTAACATACGAAGCCTTTCAAAAAATTATGATAATTTAGTGAATATGCTTCATGAAATTAATCATCCTTTCTCTGTTATTGGCTTGACTGAAACTAAATTCAAACTAAATCAGGACCAATTAGTAAATAGTGATTTGTCGGGATATTATTTTGTATCACAATCTACGTTAACTAATGCTGGTGGAGTAGGTTTTTATATTTTGAATGACCTCAGTTATACAGTCCGTTCTGATTTATCGTCATCGGTTAAAGATGAATTTGAATCGTTATGGATTGAAATTGAAAACAAATCTCAGCATAATATAATTTGTGGTGTTGTTTATAGACATCCTAATGGAAGTATGAATAGTTTTATGGAGCATATAAATGGGGTTATTGATATAATGAACAAGGAGTGTTAATACTGTGCTATTATGGGTGATTTCAATATTGATCTTCTAAAATTTTAATCACATCCAGATACAGATAATTTTATTAATAACCTGATGTCTTCTCACTTTCAACCTCATATTTTACAACCTACTAGGATTACTGACCACTCATCTACTTTAATAGATAATATTTTTTTTAATTCTACTGTACATTTATCAATGAGTGGTAATATTGTTTATGACTTGACGGATCATTTGCCCAACTTTCTAATTATCAATAAATATTCCCATTTACCTAAAAATATTAAAATTTACAAAAGAGATTTTTCTAAATTTAATCAATCAGCTATGATCAATGATTTTGAATCATTAAATTGGGAAGAAATTTTACCCTCCACAGATGATCCAAATATAATATTTGATTCGTTTCTTGAAAAGGTATCTCAGATTATTGACCTTCATATCCCTGTAAAACAACTCTCAAAGCGAGAATTAAAATTTAGATCCAAACCTTGGATAACACAAGGTATAATAAAGTCCATAAAGATAAAAAACAATTTATACAAAAAATATATCAAATCCCGCACAATTTATTATTATACAAAATTTAAATTATATAGAAATAAAATCAATCATTTGTGTAAAATTAGTAAAAAAAATTATTATAACAATTATTTTACATATAACATCAGTGATAGCAAAAAAATGTGGAATGGAATCAAGCAAATTATTACCCTAAAACCCCACAACAATAACATTCCATCTAAGATAGTCTCTAATGATATTGAGCTAACTGATACAAAGTTCATTGCTAATGCTTTTAATGAATATTTTATCCAAGTTGGCTCTGACCTTGCTCAATCAATTCCATGCGTGGGTAGGTCCCCAGGCAGTTATTTACCTGCTTCATTACCCAATAGCTTTTATTTGACACCAGTAACATCATCGGAAATTGAATGTGAGATATTAAAATTAAATGACAAAAAATCCACAGGACCATTTAGTATTCCAACTAATATTTTAAAATTAATTAAAACATTTGTATCTAGACCTTTGGAGATTTTATTTAACTCCTCATTCTGCAGTGGTATTGTTCCAGATAAGTTTAAATTAGCCAGAGTCATTACCATATTTTAAAAATGGGTCTCGTACATGTCTAAGTAACTATAGACCTATATCTCTCTTATCAGTGTTCAATAAGCTTTTGGAAAAACTGATGCAAAATCGGCTAATGAAATATATCGAAAAAAATAATGTTTTATATGATAAACAGTTCGGATTTAGAACAAATCACTCTACTGATCATGCCATTCTCAGTATAGTCGACAAGATACAGAATGCCATAGATCAAAGCAGCTTCTCTTGTGGAATATTTTTGGACTTCAGAAAAGCTTTTGATACTGTAAATCACACAATTCTCCTAAATAAACTTGAAAATTATGGAATCAGAGGAATTGCAAAAGAGTGGTTTGTATCTTATCTGAGCAATCGAAAGCAATTTATATCTATTGGTAGTGAATTGTCCACCATTCAGTCTATTACTTGTGGGGTACCCCAAGGATCAGTCCTTGGCCCATTATTATTTTTACTTGATATAAATGATTTCAATAGATGCACACTACTTGATGTACATCTTTTCGCTGATGATTCTAATCTATTTTATGCCAATAAAAATTTGCCAACTTTGGAGGCGGTTTTGAATGAGGAGTTGGATAAAATTTTTATTTGGTTGTGTGCAAATAAACTCTCCTTAAATATTGAAAAATCTAATTTCGTACTTTTTCACTCAAGACAAAAGCGTTTAACCCAATCCATTTTTTTAAACATTAATAATCAGGAGTTAGAGAATAAGGATTGTGTTAAATATCTTGGCATATTTATTGACTCAAATCTTAATTGGAAAAATCATGTTAGTTATATTTGCAGTAAATTAAGAAGAAATATTGGATTGTTATCTAAGATTCGCTATTTTATAAATTTGAACACTTTAATTACTCTTTACTATGCTTTGATTTATCCTTTTTTAATTTATGGTATAATTGCTTGGGGATCTGCGTCACCTACAAATTTGAATGCCCTTTTTATTTTACAAAAACAAGCATTAAGAATTATAACTTTTTCTAAATTTGATGAACATTCTAGTCCATTATTTAGAAAAACCAAGATAATTAAATTGACTGATTTAATTACTTTCCACATTAATGTTTTCATGTACAAATTTCATAATAATGCTCTACCACCAGCTTTTGAAAGATTTTTTAAACAAGTTAATAAAATTCACAATTACAATACTAGACACTCCTCTATGTCCTCATATTCCCTTCCTTGGTAAGAACAAATTATGGTCTTTTCAGTATAAAATACCAAGGCCCCAAGATATGGAATTCTCTTGATGAACAATTAAGGCAATTTTCATTGACTAAATTTAAAAAATCTCTTTTGTCTTTATTTATTGATAATTATTGATGGTTTGGCTAATTTACAATAATATATTTAATTCAATATTTGTAATATTATGCCAGGCCAATTTTGAAATGTTCCGTCACTATATATAAATAACTATTTAATTATTTTATTAGCTGCTTGTATTTTTTTAGCCAATATGGTTATTACAGGCAGCTAGTACCAATTCATTGTAAGATGTGGAACATCTTAATTTTGTGTCTTATTTTTATGTATATACGTAAATTGTATGTATGGTACAAATAAATTGTTGTTGTTGTTGTTGTTGTTGTTGTTGAGAGGTTTTTCCGTCGCTCGAAGCTAATTTGTTGACATGAAACTTGATATGGGCTTTGAACATGTCCTTTGGCAACATGTGGAAGAATTTACAGTCGCTTTAGGAGAGAAACGCGATTTTTATCGTCATTTGAAGCCGAGATTGAAGCCATTTATAAAGGCGATCACCGCAGAGTCGAGTGAGTTCTTGGATGTTTATTGTTGGTAATTTGTATCACATGAATATTTCAATCACTGCCACTAAAACTGGACAAGTAAAGAGTGAATTCAAGGATATCTCGAACGACGGTTCTCGAAGGAAATCGGAAGAGTTTAATATGCGCACTGCGCAAATATAACTATAATGTATAATGTATATATTAATACGAAGCTTACAAACTCCAAACATTCAAAGCTAATTTTCTGACATTATTTTGGCGAAAGACGAATCAATATATTAAGCGCCTATACAAGCTTTTCAAGGGTTTATATTCAAATCCCGCAGTTGTGTGAAGTGTGAACTTGTATTATTATTAAAAACTAAGCTGCAAGAAATCTTGATAATTTATCCTTATACATACAGTAAACGTCCACTATTTTACATAAGAACCCACATACATATTTTTACTAAACTGGCCTAAGTTTAGCTTCTAATAGAAACTTATATAGTAACTCGATAGTAACTTATAGCCAGGGTGTCAATTTTTTCAAAAGAATTCTAATAAATTATTTTGCAGTGATGCCATTAAATTAATTATCCCAAAATATCACTGGATTTTAATAAAATATTTGTCTATATTTAATATTCTCAACTACTGGTCCATTTTGAAGTCAATGCTGTTTTGATTTTAGTGATCAAATAAGATTTTGGTATTGTCCTTGTTTGGTACCATTGTCCGAGATTGAGTTAAAAACAGACTACGTGTTTTCGCCGGAAATAACACGCATAGTCCTAAGCCGAAGACCGTGGGAATTGAGTGTTCTCGTTGTGAGGCCGTGTATCAAGCGAGAGTGTATTAAACTAAACTGTGACTGTGAACTGTGAATAAAACCTTTTTAAACCTATTTAAAATATCAGGTTCAAAAAGGTTGTGTGGAATGTTCTTACCATATATATGTGGATGTTTATTATACTGTTGTAGTAACAACTGTCATTTATATGTTAACCCACTGTGAATGCCCAGTGTAGTGTAAGTGGGGCTTGAGGTCCTCACTCTTATAAATAAACTTGTCTCACTCTGGTAGCCAGCTCAGGAAGGAATGAGTTAATAAGTGAAAAACCTGGAAAAACAAAAGATCTGTGCATGGTGAGGACCATTCCAACAATATCACAGCTCATCATGGGCTAGAACCAGTTTAATAATTTCAGGCGGAACGAAAGCTTACCTAGTAAACCCATGGCAATACTTGGTAGGAATTTTAGAACAAGTATATAAAATTTGTTTCGAAAACAACGTTGGGTGTTTTATTACTGGGTTAGGGTATTTTCCTAATTTAAATCCTGCCTTCAATAACTTAATTAACCAGTTATTAAATAGCCTTTTGAACTGATCGATATCCAGGACTGAATCCAATAGACAGGTGTGATGGTGTCATTGATTCATTGTCTGGATAATGAGGTATAATAAAGAATGCCAACTTTATTTGATAAACTCTGTTAAAGTTTGCAAACAATTTCAAAGTTTAAAATGTTAATTAATATGTAAAATGCAATTCATTTATACTGTATATACTTCAAATTTGCTTAGTTATTTACAAATATCAAAGCTAGAGTAGTTCAACTTCAAGTTAGAGAGAGCATCTTGTGATCTCACCAGTTCTCACCATACAAGACTATTTTGTATAGTCTTGATTCATACTTTGGGAAACTCTAAACTTAAACTAAACTAACCTTATTTATACAGGATAAATATATCTAAACTGTTATCCTTAGAGGTCCAGTAAGGGGCCACCCTCATTGGTCCAGTGTTACTACAGGAGGAAACCAGAATACCTGGAGGAAACCTGTGGTGTTTGGTAGAGTCAAACTGGAAGCACTCTTCTCACATGTGGCCAAGGTGAATTTTTTTAATCAGATAACTGCACCCTGCAGGAACCAAACCCCACTCGCAGGTGAAAGGCACGTGCATTAACCACTGTGCCACCAACACCCCAGGATGCTTTCCTGAGTGAAATAACGTAAACAAGTGAAAGAACATCTTTACAACAATTTCCAAATAAGCATAGCATAGCTACTGTACATCTCATTTTTAAAACAGCAATGTGCCTTAAAATATTTATGCAAATCTCAAGTTTGCAAATATATTGTATTAAATAGTAGCAGCTGCAAAAACATTTTGTGCATATGTTCCGTTATCTGAGTTCCATCAGGTTCCAGTAGTTCAAATGTTCAATGATCATAGAGAATCTCAACAGTGGCAATTTCAATAGGTTTTAATTTATTCCCACTGCAGTTGGAATACGATGAAGAAGGGCCTTCTTTATTGACTGATTCCTCAGTTCGACGTGGGCAAATTCTCAGTAGGATACTTCCAACAACCAAAACTTATCATTTACGATCTGGGAATTAAAAACAATATCAGTTTTATAAATTCGACATGGACTATATCAGAAAGCCCAGACTTTGCCGTGACCATATAAACAAGACGCGCAAACAGAACAGAATATTTAAATATACTTACTTCTAGGAGTGCAATTTGACTTCGCAAACGTAGACATTATTCTTCCCAATAAGTTGATTCAACTCCTGATTTATTTCTCTATTTTGCAAATTAATCGAAGCCATTCTTGTGTAGATTTTTTCTTTTGCGAGCTCGTCACTCGCCACTCATCTGCGCGAACGACCGGGATTTAAAGAGTGAAATACACTGCTTTCTACTGCTCGGGAAACAAATAAACTACCAGTTCACACCAGGCATATCTCCAAACTAGTATTTGAAAGCACTATTACAACAAAACGAACTAACAGAAGTCGCAGAACGGAATACCTTCAACGTGGATTTTCTAGACCGCAACACTGTGTTTTTGAATCAATGCAGCTAGCGCATCACGTGACACGAATTTGGAGGGAATAATAGCATATTTTGTCACGTGGTACAGCTAGCCTAACCAGTCTCCCTTCTATTAACCGTGGTTCAACTATAACTAGCTCGGTCACTTGCAAAAGGTTTAGCTATTCAAACAAGGAGAAAGTCGTTACTAGGTAAACAGTACGTATATGTTCTTTGATATACTGTGGCCCTTTCTTGTGTCTCTATTCCTAGGTACTGATGTCAACACGGCATTTTTTCGCATCTGTAATAAATTCGTCTGTTCTGTCTTCATGGGCAAACCTTGTCAACAACATTACTGATCAACTACGCATGAATTCACCAATACCATTGGAAAACACCTCAACCCAACTCGATCAAAGGCAAAAGAACTCGAAAAAACCGAGCACGCAACTGTGCTTTACAGTTTCGCAAGGCCTGACGGGATGATGCAATGATGCCATTTTGTGTGGCGAAAAAATAAAAACAAACGGAGCCGAAACCTAGACTCGTTCTACCACAGGTAGCCCGAGTAATTAAGACGGATGAGCAAAAACGCTTGCATATGCATGTATGCGCACGGCATTACACATTGATAAGTTATTGTTCATGCTGATATATTCTGATGAGATAACGTCATTTGCATTGGTGTGCATATGACTTTAAAGTATCCATGAGAATTGCTTTTAGAACATTTTTCTTAATTCTAAACAACTCATAATAATGTTTTGTTGTAAACTTTTTGGATTTTATGATCTATATTTTATTCAGACAATCATTGACAAAAATAGTTGGCACGGCACTGCGGAGTTGTGTTGAAAACCTATATTGCTGGAATATTTTAATTTATCCCCTGTTCCCCCCCCCCCATCCCCCGTCTCAATGTTGGTCCCATTACGATGATAGAGTGTCGATGGGCATCACAACACCATTAGCACATCATTTAGTTACTATACAACATTGAAATGGGGGAAGGGGGGTCCGCACGTGTAATGTGTGCCAACCGTTTTGTCAAGGATTGTCTGAAAATATCGAAACAATAAAGAACACACATCTCTCGTTTGGCATGTGACATACTTCTAAAACCTGACATACCTTACACTAAGGGAAAGGTAAGTTATTATTACATGTTTAAATAAAAGGTACGCTATGCGTACATGTATCTGCGCCAAACGTGTTAGAAGAGAATTAGCCTAATAGAGTATAATAGAATAATAGATACTTCCCTTTTAGAACGTACTAAAATAGAAAGGTCGACTATAAATTTAAAACCCAAGGATTAGCACTAATCGAGTTTTGAAGAGACTCAGTGTATCTCTCTTTAAATGTTTTCAAATTGAAATATATAGCCCCAGGTCTGAGCAGACTGTTTGTGATGAGACAAGAAAGCATGTAGATGAAATGACTGTATTAAAAAAGCTTATTATTTACAAGTGATCAACACGAACTGTAGTAAATGACAATAAGATCATGATATAGATTACAATGATAATGACATAAAAATTTTTGTGCGTCAACATTAAACAAAAGTAATTGATTTAAACATGTAGAAACAGCAATTAAACTTAATATTTTGAGCCGTTATTGCAGCTTGCCTTAAAATACATTACTCAGGTCACAGAAATAGCTAAAGCACGGATCTTACAAGATCTTATAAGATTTTAGCGAGATCTTAAATATAAGAGAACAGCCGTATTGAGATATATCTTCATTGCAGTTGAACCGGATACTGCGTGTTTAAAGTATACCCCTGAATCGTCTGTTGATTTGTGCCATTCACGAAACTTCTACAGTTAGATAAAGCGTTAAATTATGTAGAACATATGTGAATTAGAAAAAATGGTATAGAATAGCAACGGAGAAAAGTCTATTTGAACTGAGATGAGCGCAAATATCAAATTGCATTATTATGCTATCACTTGGCGTACGATCAAACGCAATCATTTTAAAGTATCCCTGAATCGTCTGTAGGTTTGTGCCATTCACAAATCTTGTACAGTTAAATAGAACGTTAAATTATGTACAAGATATGTGATTTTGAATAAATCGTATAGAATAGGACCCTAGAAAATCGTAGTATTTTAATCCAAAACGTTGTCGCTTCGGAGGACTTCGTGATATCATGAGGAACCGCACGATGTCTGAAAGGATTATTAGTTAGGTGATGGGTTACCATAGCATTACGGTAGAGGTAATCACGACTATTCGCAGTGGTGGCAGGATTTAATAAGTTTATGACGAGGTCGGTCAAGCTTGCGGGTAATTGTATTCCTATTAAAACGTATTCTTTATATATTACTAGAAGTTACTATCGCAAGGAAGTGCTGCCTGGTACAAAATTGGATAAGGGTGTAAAAGAAATAATAAATAATTAAAAAAAGCCTTGCGTTTAAAAAGCCAATGTTGAAACCTAGCGTGACTGAAATGCCATTTTCTGCATTTTGGAGTGAGATTTTACAGAATTGTGAACATTATGAAACGTCATTACACATATTTATGCCCGCGTGTAATCGATCTCTGTTCATGCTGCAAGATGCTGCAAGATGCAGCTTCATACGGCGGATTGCGGCCAACATTTAGTTTCTAGCCAATCAAAATCTAGCCTGCGTTAAAAAATTTAATTCCGACGTAATTGCATTTACTTCCGACGTAATTCCATTGGCTTTGACCAATCAGCGCTCATGATTTCGACGTATTTCGGCCATTTTGACGTGGATAAACGTGGCGGTCGGTGACCACTTCCCGCCATAGTTACCTCTTATACGGTTCTAGTACCAAGCTAAGCCTGCTTTGCAGGCTACGGGGCCGATAGCGGCCACAGATCGCCACATAATAACTTGCCTTTCGTCTGACGAAGGCTCTAGAAATTATGAAATTATTCTTCGGCAAAGAATAAACCGTATCTTGCCAAATATGTTAAAAATTGCCAAATATGTTAAAAATTGCAAAATCAGAAGAAACCCTTTAATTTTAGCATTTCAGATTTTTTACCTTAGTCGCTTGACGTGTTTGACGTATATTAAATCCGCCCCTGCAAACAATATATTCAAAGTGTTGTTCGCGAAATGTCGAAAAGTGCTCAATACCGTAAAGATAGAGCGAATAAACTATAAGTGGGCTTACCTCAAATGTTGATGGTTGCTACTGTCAGCCTGAAGATCGCCCAACGTGAAACTGACAGTTGCGACCATCAATAAATATATATATATATATATATATATATATAATGATTATATATATATAATGATTATATATATATATAATGATTATATATATATATAATGATTATATATATATATATATATATATATATATATATACTATATGAAACGTTGCGTTTATAGTTTGATTAGAGACTGAGGACTAACATTAAGCATCCTGAGCGATGTAATTCAGTGTGAAGTGTCAATTGAACCGATGTGCATTTTGATGTTGTTCGGAAACAGAAATCTGTGAGATAACCTGCTGTAATCGAAATGGAAAATATACTAGTTTTAAAAGGATCACAATAGTAACAAATGGAACATTAAATACAGTAGTTGGTGAATGGTCGCTTACTCGCTTGTGGGGAATTTTGCAACTTGTAACAATTTTGCATCATCGTACAGTATACATATTCATAATTTTCTTTTTAATTATAGACTGTAATTAATTTAACACAACAGCCTTCTGGGACTTCCAACACATCAAGGTACTGTAAGTTATAATTTCAACATTTAATATCAGAAGAGAAACCAAATACAGTAGTGTAAAGAAGTAGATTCCCTTGCATAATTTAGTCCAGTGCAAATCCAATATGTACCGTCATGTAGATGTGCAAGGGCAACCACATCCCCAGGGCCATTTGTGGGGGCTGGACCCAGATGGTGACCAAAAACAAAATGGCAGGAACAACTTACAAATGGCACAGCTGCCAAAAATGCACCATATAATGGTGCATTTTTTACTTGGACCCAGTCAGCCTCAATTTTTCCCCCGAATATTTAGTTCAGCTTGACTGACCCAAACTGAAAACAATCAAAACATTGACATTTCCAAATACATTTTTGAATTATTAAAATAAATAGACTTTTAATAAATATCTTTGATTGCTTAGTATTTATCATTTGCTTCACCATTGTGTCAAATTCGCAAGAAACTGGATTACTGTTGTCTGGGGGCCTGGCCCGGCAAGACTATAGAGTATGGCAAGTGCACACCGAGATATTTTTTGTTAAATGACATTGCACAATTGAATAATTATTAGTATAGGACAGGGCCTCTTTTAAGGATTTTTCCGGGTTGGGGGGGGGGGGCATTCACAAAAAGGGGCTCTTCTAGGGGGACCGGGGGCATGCCCCCCTGCAAATTGTTGAAATTTAGAGTCTCAGAAATGCCATTTCCTGTCATAAAATGTCATAAAAACTAGTTAAAATACAACACATTTCTGACTGTTTCACTTTGTGTCAGAACTCATCAGCATGTTCACTTTCAAATATAACATGGAAAATGTTGTGAGGAACTATGAAAAGATTTTTCGTCACCACATACTGTACATCTTATCAAAATAAAAACTATTTAACTAATATAAAGATTTATCTATATCTTTGAAATAACTGAAACTATTCAACTGACTTGCTTATCCATACACATTTTATCCTGGGGCAAATATAGCTAAAAAGGCCCTGGTATAGGATTTGAAAATAATGTGATATTATAAATCACGCGAATGAATAACGCGAATGACTAGAAAATAGTGTTAAAAACTTCATATTTACCACAAATGTATATTACTGCATTTATTTCAATTTGGCAACTTGAGTTATTCAGACTAGTTATTCAGACTAGAGTTATAAACGACACAAATGACAAATCTGAGTGCACACTTGCACACCTGAATTTATTAGACTCATGAATGGACACTTGCACACCTGAATTTTTGTCTTGCACACCTGAGATCTCGTCGAAAACTGCCATACTCTGCAGTCTGCTTGGGGCCACCTTCTTGTCGGCGGATTCAATTCAGTGTTTTGAAAAACATTTAGGCTTCGTGTAGTCAAGAATTCTTGGGCTTGTTTGAAAAAAGCCTGCTTCTCATTGACCAAACACGTAAATTCTTCCCTGTGGTGTACTTTCCTTTCGCAGGCAAAATACTTTTTGACTTCATTCACCAAGTCTTTCATTCATCAGATTTAAAAACACTCTGAATTGTCATCCCATGGACTTCGTTGTGTGGCAGGGGCCCCAGGGCACAGAGACGACATGACCCGACATCATTACATATTCTTCCAACGTTTTTATGCATCGTTTCGCTAGCTTTTCTCACATTTTCATTCATTTTGAAGTTGTTTTTAACTGCAGACATCCATTGTTATCTCGATCGATCAGATGTGGTGATAGCTCAGCCTGTGCCAGGGCCATTTGTTATTGGCTGCCATCTTGGCCCAGCCCCCACAAATGGCCCTGGGGACGAGGTTGGTACAAGGGAGCACACCAACGTTAGAGTTTGGCCCCAATTCCTATTATATAAAATGTAATTTCCTACAGAAATTTCTATAGTATTTTGCAACAGGCCTTCTCCTTTGACATGTACACAGACATTTTCAACTAAAGTTACTGCACAGTACTTTCCTGGAGTTTAACTAAATCTTAAATAACTCTTGTTATTTTATGTATACTACAAGGTTACAATATCTTTGAATTTAATTTATAGTTTGTTCGGGTCTTGTTACACCAAGCACAGAGGCAGTGGAATATTGCAATGGCAACATATCTCTTCCATTCTTCTCAAAAAAGAATGAGGTTCGTAAACCTATCGAAGTAGCTGCTTTACTGTTTGGAAAAGACACTGTACAACCCACCAAAGTTTGTACCACCCAGCCACTTCAAGTACATCAACATGGCACATTTATTGTCAACCTTCCTAGCCTGATATCAACCAATGATGTAAAGTGTGATGACGTTGGAATCTGGAACAACAACAGCAATGACAAATTCTTTTTTGACGTAAAGTGGGCAGATGACTTGACAGTTGAAGTAGCCCGAATGAAGTACTGTGGTCCAAAAACTGCTACACTAAAGAGAGAATATTACACCCTGAAACATGACAATGACTTTCGAAAAAGAATCAACTTTTTGTACTGTAAGTATTATATTATTGTTGTGCCATACCATTACAACATATTTGATAGTTTTGTGATGGATATAATGTAAAAATTAGAGTACAATATACATGTACTGCATTGTACAAATACATCAGGCCTGTCACTAGGATTGTGCAAGTATAGTGCACAGTTGCACTATACAGTATAATTATGCACAACGTATGGGTTTTCAATAACGTCTTCGTACAGGTGTATCCAGTGGTGTAGCTAGAGGTCCTAGAGGGTATTTTCGGGGGGGGGGGGGGGGGAGGGTTGGCAAGCACTAAAATTTTCTGACAAAGTGGGCATAGCTACTAGATATGGCAGTTGTATGTATCTTCAAATTGGGTAATGAGTGGCTAATACATTCTGTAGAACTAACTTGAGAAGCTGTTGTAAGTTGTATATCCACGTCGTCGTTCGATGAAGACGTCGCGGAGGCTACGTTTTCCATGCCAACGCTGCGCAAATGGATTTTCTGGCATCCCAACTACTTGTACGAAATATGACAATGAGCGGCTATCATTTCATTATGGTATTTCTCGTTGTGTTTTTTCTTGGTAGTCACTATCAAAATCCAGATGATATAAAGAGCATTCCACCTTTTGGCGTTTGGCTGTTCCTTTACTAAACATCGTCGTTCCGAGGTCATTGCGACTTGAGCTAAAAATGAAATTTTATTTTAACAAGTTTCGATATTTTAATGTTATTACCAACTCTACATACAATTTAAAACACATTAATTATGTTCCGATCAAAAGCTTTTCTGACACTCAAATTTTTCAACAATGACATAGGTATGCTACCCCATAAAACTTTGGAATTATTGAATCTATGAAATGGGATTTCATATAACCTTCGGAATTACCGTATGTAAAATCTCATTCCAAAATGCCGGAAATGCATTTCAGGGACTCTACAGTAGATTTAAATTTTTTTCAGGGGGCATACCCCCGCGGGGCCCGGCTACAAATTTCTCGCGTCTTTGGCATTTTCCACAACTACACTACTACATCCAATACCGGTAAGAGTATCACATTCACGTATCTCTACTCTTTTTTGAATTGTAGTGCCTGATGGACAGTTGCACAGGTACTGCATTGTGCAATACTCTTTTAAAAGTGGTAAGGATCATCCAATTCCGCACATGCCCCATGGAAACTCCAAGAAAAAAGATCATTTTGTCCGTACGTGGGCAAGCACAAGAGAATGTTTGGAAGATGTTGCTGGAAAGATGAAACCAAGAGAGGCATTACATCATGCACTATCCATTTCCCTTGGTGGACTTCACTCGTGCTCAGGTGTAGGGCAAGTCCCAAGAAGCAGGCAGCAGGTGTCTGATATTGCAAGAAAGCAGAAAGATCAAAGCACAAATCTGGGCCAGAAAAATATGTCGGGTCAAGGAAGAAGCAAGGACCCTTGGTATTTGCTATTAAATGACAGCAAGTTTGAAGCCAGGGACCAGAATACAGCGTTTATTCGAGATGTACGAGTTGGAGCAGAGCCATTCTGTGTCGTGGGAACAAAGAGACAGTTAAATGACATTAAGCGGTTTTGTTGCAATTCAGTTGAATACCGACCCATGACTGTTGATCCAACTTTAATCTTGGACCATACAATGTCACACCCATATCGTATCAGCACCTCTTGGTTAATGGAAAAGAGGGAGTACATCCAACAATGATTGGCCCAGTTCTTTTGCATGAGAAGAAGACCAAGACAACCTACTCTCTGTTTGCGGCAACTATCAAGTCACTCGAACCCGATCTAACCAACCTGATGGCATTTGGAACAGATGACGAGAAAGCACTAGTGGGAGGATTCAACGAGCACTTTGAAAGAGCCACTCACTTGCTCTGCGAAATCCATCTGGAAAAAAATATCGAGGCAAAGCTTATCTCCATGAACATAACGGGAGAGACAAAGCAATGTTTCATTGCTGACATATTTGGACGGAAAGTTGCAGATGATTTTGAGAGTGGATTATCCGATGCAACGAATCCCGAAGAGTTCACTGTGATGTTAGACAGCGTGGAAGAAACGTGGGCAGTTTCACACCCAAATGGTAAAGAGTTTCATTCCTGGTTTATGGAAAACAAGGCTAAAGAATTTGCTGAAAGCGTAATAAGTTCAGTTCGACAAAGAGCAGGTTTAGGATTTCCTCCAGCAAAATTCACAACCAATCGTTCTGAGAGAACAAATGAAGTTATTCAAGACTTCATCAAGCGAGACTGTGGCACTGCAAAGGTTGATGAATATACTTTTGTCAAAAGTCTTGAAAAGTTAACAAGAATTCAAGAGCAAGAGATAGAGATGGCAGCTCTGGGCAAGGGAGAATACAAGCTTCGTGATGAGTATTCCCATATCCTTGTTCATGGTCCACAATGGGATAAAATGACAGAGGGACAAAAAAAGTCTGCCCTATCCAGAATACATGAAGTCAGCATTGAAGATGTTTCGCCTACTTCAGTTAGTACTGCAAGTGCCCGGGTGTCGAAAGAGGTTCCCCCAGTTGTGCAAGAAATCCTCTCAGCTGGAGTTGACTGGATTTCAACAGATATCTTGACTAGAATAACATTTTCAGCAGAAGAGACAAGCAAGAAAGGAAATATGATCGAGTTGCCTGGTACTGCCCATGAGACAATCATTGTCCCTCCAAGTCAAAGCCAACTAATCCTCATGTTGTTGTCTTGTACCCTAATGGCAAAGTGGAATGCAAAGATTGTCCAGGATATTCTTCCTTGTCAATATGTTCTCATGTTTTGTCAGCTTGCTCGAAGAAGGATCATCTTGCCAAATACCTGAAATGGCTAACTGCTACAAAACGAAAGACTGGAGGCATTAACTACAGTCAGGCGATCACTTATGGAATGCCTGCTGGAAGAGAAAGAAAGAAAGGGAAGCAAAGCTCCAAGAAAGCGCCATGGTAGACAGACATCAGCCGCCAGTACAGCTGTTATCCCTCGCCCAGGTCATCAGAGCACTTCACCTGTCACTGGTCCAACCATGCCACAACCAACTTTAGCTACCGGTGTTTCTGTCACCGCATTGATTCCACAACCATCAAATCAAGTGCAAGGAATTTATCATGGACACACCAGGCCATTACTGTCAGCGCATTATCTAGCATCATCAGCCTTTGTGCCTATACAGACATTAGCCGCCAATACAGCTGCCAACCCTCGTCCAGGTCTTCAGAGAACTTCACCTGTCACTGGTCCAACCATGCCACAACTAACTCAAGCTGCTGATGTTCCTGTCACCGCATTGATTTCACAACCATCAAATCAAGTGCAAGGCATTTATCATGGACGTACCACGGTTACAGTCAGCGCATTATCCAACAACATCAGCCTATGTACCTGCACAAGTACACTTGAAGCAGTATGAGCAGCAGCTTACAACACATTCTAAACCCCCATATCCCACGCCAGTACCAGGTATGTTTATAATATACCTTCTCCATTTCTGCCCACCAAAAACATCAGTTTGCTTTGGTTGTTCTCAAACCTTGAAACCAAACGGAGTCATCCAACATCCACCTTACGATTTAGTTATTGTGTCAAATATGGAAAGGGAGTAGCAAGATGGTAACGTTGTTCACAGAAGACAAAGCAATGTTTACTTCCACTGTTGTTGTGAATGTGTTCGAAAGAGGCATTTTGGTAACTTCCATCTAAGCATTCCAGTAAATGTGTCAAGTTTTTTAACGCCCGCACATAAGTTTTTTTTAAGAGAAACATTTGGAATGGTGGTATAGAATGGAATAAGCACAAAAAACGTTTAAGAAACTTAGCGTACTGCATTTATGCATATTCTGTATTAAAGTTGACAAAGAGAAGCTAATTGTTAGTACAGTGCAATTTGCATGAACATTATATATATATAATAATTAATTACTTGTGTTGATTTTTGTTGTTATTTTTTTGTTTAATGCATTTCAAGTTAACAAATAAACAACAAACCCAAGTTTCCTACATGTATACAAGCAGGTAGAAGTCGATGCAACTATCATGCACTAATAGGAAACAAGGGCAAGTTGTCTAGTAATTGATTTAGTATAAATTTGTGGCAAATATAGTAAAGTTCATTAATCACCAACCAGAAGTTATTCTGAAAAACCCCACCATTTTGCTCAGATAATAAATTTTTTGATTAGTTCATTTGGCATTCCCATGAATGCCAAATGAACTAATCAAAAAATTTATTATCTGAGCAAAATGGTTTTGATTTTGATTGGCTATCACTACGATTGTCTAATGGTGGATGGACATTGACAAAAGAGCCAGTGGAAAATCTATGTATTACTAACAAATATTGTAAATGGCAATTTATGCCTTATACTGTGCATTAACATATGTACTACGCAGTGTGTTACCTATAAGGTGCACTTACTTATCTCATTCCTTTCTTCATGGTTTTTATAATTTTAATCTAGCTAACACAATTTTACTTGTCAAGGCGAATCCATGTAGCCGCAGGAATAGTGCAAAGAGAAAGTGCATGTTTTATGATATATCTGAACCTCACCAATAAACATTTACAGAAGAGTATACCATAAATCTCAACTTATATACTTCAGATATTACACCTTCTGCTGGTCTTCGCTAAAAATTGTGGCTATATCCCTGTACGTCGGATTGGATGTTTGCATATTGTACATAGATTTGGCTCAATTTAATACAGCTAGAACAGTATAGCCGCTAGAATTAAAACCGAAATGTGTTTCCCATTTTATTGACACGCATATACCCTGTCTTTGCTATTATATTTATACTATTTATTGTACATATGTGGATGTTGTTATTAAAGATTTATATTCTGTTTGTGTTGTTACAATTTTTTAGACCTAGAGTTTTTTTAGAGATGACAACGAAGAAGCTAGTACGTATTGGGCTTATCGGCCTTGTATACCTAGTAATAAGGTTAAGGCTAAATTATAGCTTTAACTCAAGTTTCAGTTGTGGAAGAAATGCTACTTAACTCCAGAGCTGTAATAACACCAGATATAAAAGTGCATTTTGTTGGGGTTTTCCTACTAAAAATTGAGAAATTAAAAACAACTATTTTTATCAGTAAACAAACTCTTCATTTTAAACCTGGGATTCTTATGTATTTTTTTATATTTGTCCAAACCATGGCAATTTTGGTTGCGTATTGTTGACTTTCATTTGAAAGCTTATATTTTTTACTGTTTTTCTTGTTTTTACTCGTCATGTCAGTGTTCACTTACTCTACGATATATATTGGAATTTGATCTAAGCCTGAAAGTGGTCAACAAGTTCAGTTTTTCTTTGATTTCAAGCTGTTTTTGCAACACAATTCACCAAATTCAGCTTCATTTTTTCTCGCATGGCGGCCCCCGAGTTCAAGAAAAGGCGTAAAACAATACTCACTCAGATGGCAATTAATTTAGTCCGAAATTGTCAAGTACATACTTCAAGGCTTTGTAAAGCCTTATCTTTTAATACCAAAGGTATATAAATAGTTTTATAATGAAGTTATTGACTGATTTCGTTGGTTTTGAAGCAAGTTTATCGATTACCGGGCAGAGTGAAACACTACGAAGTACGAAATAACACGTTTTACTTGTTAATAAATATATACGTCAGACTCCGTGTTTTCCATACTCCGTGTTTTCCATACTCCGTGTTTTCCATACTCCGGGACTCCGTACTCCGGAATTCCGACTCCGTGTTTTCCATGTTACCCACCAAAAGTGCATTCTTTCGACCGTGCTGTTCGTCATGGCGCTTTAAAACACCATCGGATTAAAAATAGTTGTTTCCATCGTTCAAACTGACAGCTCGTAGACTGACGCCAAGAAATTATGAGCTTTGATTGGCCCTGATTTCATCGTCGGGCATTGGTTAGAGTTACACAAAAAAGCTAACACACCCACCACACCCCACACACACACACACACACACACACACACACACACACAAACACACAACACGATAGCAACATATCTGCTGGGCAGATACGAAAATGCCAGATTGTAATATAGTCATAAAAATCTTGTAATAATTAGGTAAAATTCGAGCAAAATCTAATGTTGCCGGTTTATAAATTTGCTAGTGGTCCCAAAACAAAGTTGCAATTCAGGGTTGGCGCCAATAATTCCTCGACACATGGGCTAAGGTCCCCGACAGGGAGGCTAGTAGGGGGACCCATCTTTTCAGCGTGAAATTATCGCAAATCCGACAAGTTACAGCATTTATTTTCAAAGTATCAATAAAGAAAAACCTTATAAAAAAATGTTTGCGGATACAACCACGTACAATATATTTATTCTGCTGAGCTTTCGTCCTGTGTTGCTCAGGACATCATCAGAGCAATCCAACATTATAACAGTATTATTATAACACTCTTCATCATGCAAAGCACTTATAAAATTACAAAGAAAAACCTGTTGAACACCTAGTGTGGTCATTAATAACCTTTGCCATTTTCGTCCAATATTGCAGACAGAAAATATAATTTTGTGTGTTGTAATTACTACTGTTGGCTTCTACACAATATATACCGTATCCTGTGTTTCTAAAAGAGTTTCATTTCACTATTAATATGTTAAAAAGTTATTTGCCAATTGTTAAAAATACAATTTTTTTCTCCAGATAATTCCCCGAGAAATCTGTAAATTTTCCCCGATGAGGGGGAGGTGTAGCCCCCTCTGCCCCCCACTGTCGCCACCCCTGAATTGCATTAAGTTAATACATTGGACAGATCAACATCTCGTAAATAACAATTACAGTTTCATTTCACAAGAAATTGTGACCAGTAGTGATAGGTAAATTCATTCGAATGAGAAGGCGCAGATTAAAAATCAGGATGTCCAAAAAAAAAAAAGAAGATTTATTCAACCTTTCTCAAAAATAACTTTAGTAATGTAAATAGCTGGCCAGCGTTCTTCTTTCAATACAATAGCCGATGATCGACTTCAAGTTACTCGATTAGAAATTCATCCGACAGTTAACTCATAAACGACTAATATCCTGTTCAAACTACTCGTGCACACCAAACAAAGGAGCGCTGACTTAATTGTTTTCATGTCGAGACTGCAATTTCATGACGATCCGCACGGTCTAAAAACAGCGTGAACTGTGTGTGCATTGCGTCCGAACAGCGTGAACTGTGCATTGGCTCGCCTTCGGCTCGCTATTGTAAATCCCATACAGTTCGGCCCCTCATATTGTATCTATTACATACATTATATCTATATACGTACGTATATACATGTACAAGTACATGTAATTTATTTCATCAAGCGATTCTTTATTACAACAACAACAACAACATTGTAGTTCTCTAGTGCAGTGCCTGGGTTACAAACCGTCACCCAAACATTGTAGGAACCTTGCCATTTAACATTATTTACATACTAGTCCTAACTGGTCGTGCGTACAAAACAAACAAGCGTTGATTGTTTTGGTGGGCAACTGCACTTTGAATTTTTTCTTACTTCTAGATCATTCTAGAATAGCTAATTTTTCCTTTAAGCAACATATGCTCTGAAGAAGTCCTGAGTCAACATGCCGAAAGCTTAGCAAACAAATAAAATACATGCATAAAATCCAAAGTGCAGTAAATACGAATTTTGAATGACACCACATTTTGAATGATACTCTTGTTAATGGCTAGATAAAAGTGACTTTTATCGTTGGGAAAGTAGAAATTAGTTGAGCAAACAAATCTACACGTTCGCTGTCAGTTGTCTACTAGTACTTCAGTCTGAATATAGCAAATCCAACATAACAACTGTCGTAACAAGAACATTTCAGGCTAATTTTGCTTGCATTCTTTATAACCAATTTAACTGAGATTAATTCACCAGTTACTTGATTAGAATTTCGTCTGACTTAACTCATAAACGAGTAATGTATTTCCTGTTCAAACTACTCGTGCATAACAAACAAAGAAGCGCTGACTTAATTGTTTTCCTGTCGAGAGTGCATGCAATCGGTTTTATTGAGGTCTATATACTGATGTAGAATAGCTAATTTCCCCCATATTTTTTCAAGCGTACAATAACAGTGTAGTTATGACCTTCGTAACTGCAGTCATGATCACGCAATGCTATATTACGACAACAATCTACACCTTTGCTGCAACATGGTTCTCCTGTAGTGAGTGCACTGCAACGGAATTACAAACCTTTCTACTTCATTGTATGTACATTTCCATTTTATGTTGTATCATTAATTACGTTGACATGACGTTATTAAACGTCTTTAATGAAATGAAAATGCTTCCGAAACAAACTTAAACAAACAAGACCGTTCATCGTCCGTTTGCTATTTTTTTTTTTTATCGTTCGAACGGAATATCGTTAACGTACGTTTTCCCGTCGACGGTCACAAATTTGCTTGCGGTTGCAAGAGAAACTTGCATTATGGTTGCATAGTTTGGACAGATCAACATCTCGTAAATAACAATTACAACACTGAGATAAAGTTTCATTTTACAAGAAAATGTGACCAGTAGTGATATGTAAAGTCATTCGAACTAGAAAACACAGATAAAGAATCAGGATGTCCAAATATATATATATATATATATATATATATATATATATATATATATATGTTAGTTGAAATTGTAGCTTGGTGTAATGTGAGTAAAATTTGTTCTCAAGCTTTATACTCAGACATTTTTCTGAGTATAAAGCTTGAGAACAAATTTTACTCATATATATATATATATATATATATATATATATATATTTATTCAAACTTTCTCTATAATAACTTGATTAATGTAAATAGCTAGCCAGCGTCCTTCTTTCAATGCGATAGCCGATGACTTCAAGTTACTCGATTAGAAATTCGTCCGACAGTTAACTCATAAACGAGTAATATCCTGTTCAAACTGCTCGTGTATACCAAACAAAGAAGCGCTGACTTAATTGTTTTCCTGTCGAGAGTGCAATTTCATGACGATTCGCACGGTCTAAAAAACAGCGTGAACTGTGTGTGCATTGCGTCCGAACAGCGTGAACTGTGCATTGGCTCGCCTTCGGCTCGCTATTGTAAATCCCATACAGTTAGGCCCCTCATATTGTATCTATTACATACATTATATCTACGTACGTATATACATGTACAAGTACATGTAATTTATTTGATCGAGCGATTTTTTATTACAACAACAACAACAACAACATTTTATTTCTCTATAGTGCAGTGGCTGGGTTACAAACCGTCAGACAAACATTATAGGAACCTTGCCATTTAAGTAATATTTCAAATCCGAGTTAGTATTTTAGACGTGGTTTCTAGATCCTATATGTGCCGTTAACAATTTGGTTCGCAAGACGTTGGATTTATTGGACAACATACATTAGATTATGTTGAACAGCAGGATCAATTCATCCAGGACTAATATTGAGCAGAGAAAGTATAGATGACAATTGGAATAATGTAGAACTTTACAAACTAAAGAAGGCAGAAGATGTTAATGGTCGATACCGGAGAAAACAAAGCGTGAGGTGAATGTCTTATATACTTTTATATCTATATAATATTATGAAAGGCGTAGATGGACATTTAAACTTCGTTACTTCAATCAGTCTGCTCTCTGCAAGCAATATCACTGTTTTTGCGCTTTTTGTAGGTTTCTGTTTGTCGTCGAAAAACTTAAATTGCACCAACGTAAGTTTGGTTTCTTGTTAGTCTATTTTACTTGTAGTATATGTATCGCATATAGTCCCTTATATTGTGAAGCGCTGTTATGTAAAATAATCTGTTGTATTTGAAACTGTTTTTTATAGCGACAGAAAACTGTATTGGGAAATTATTTCTAAATACAGTATTGAAATTTTAAATTAACATATGTATTGTTTTCCCATCAATTTCCCTCATCTTCTAAGCCCTGTCCACTTGAATTAAGTAGGTCTCTGGTTTGGACTGGGTTTCTGGGTAAGTACATGTGACCTAAATCAAGCAACCAGATTGGCCGAAATGCTATGAATATCTAATGATGTGTGAGAAAATAATTTCTCAAACTCATTAATAATTCATGAACCAAAAACAAAAGTAATTAATGTTTAATCAGTGCTTTGAAATCGGAGGAATAGTACTAGTACTTTGTAATAATGCAAAATAAGTTTTCAAAGTCTTGGGACTTTGAAATAAGGCAAATTATAATACATTTCAGAGTTATCTTCGGAGTTTTGAGTATGAGAAGTCAGTTCAAATACTCGACGTCGGACTTTACCGGGATTACAAAGCCCTCGTGCATTAAAAAGGCTCGCCTTTGGCTCGCCTTTTCAAAAAGCACTCGGACTTTGAAATCCCGGTAAAGTTCTCCGTCTCGTATTTGAACTATTACTTACATACTAGTCCTAACTGGTCGTGCGTGGCAACTGCACTTTTAATTTTTTCCTATTTTTAGATCATTCTAGAATAGCTAATTTTTCCTTTAAGCAACATAATTATGCTCTGATGAAGTCCTGAGTCAACAGGCCGAAAGCTTGGCAAACAAATAAAATATATGCATAAAATACAAAGTGCCGTAAATAAGAATTTTGAATGACACCAGTATGTACTATTGTTAATGGCTAGATAAAAGTGGGTTTTTTCGTTGGGAAAATAGCAAGTTGAGCAAACAAATCTACGCCCTTAGTGATATGCCGTACTTCAGTATGAATACGGCAAATCGAACACAAGAACTGTCCTAGCTAACGAGAACATATAAGCCAATTTTGCTTGCATTCTTTATAACCAATATATTTAACCGAGTTTAATTTATCAGCAATTTTTGCCCGAAGCACCGACTGTTTTACTTCAAGTTACAGCAAATGCCAATGGCAATAATGTTAAAAAAAATGCATTTAGTTGAAATTCGAGCAAAAAGTAATGTTTGCGACTCCTAAATTTGCTAGTGGTTGTCCAATTGCGAGAGACCAAAATCTGCTGAATAATAATTACAACGCTTCTATAAAGTTATATTTTACAAGAGATCGAAGGTGACCAGTAATGATATGTAAATCCATTCGAACTAGAGAACACGAGAGAAGAATCGTGGATATGTCTAAAGAATGTTAAAACTATATATTCCACCTTTGCTTATAATAATTTGAGTATAGTCTAAACGGACCGATAACTTCCAGTTACTTGATTAGAAATTCGTCTAACTTAACTCATAAACGAGTAATAAATTTCCCGTTCAAACTACTCGTGCATAACAAACGAAGAAGCGCTGATTTAACTGTTTTCCTGTCGAGAGTGCAATCGGTTTTATTTAGCTCTATATATTGATGTAGAATAGCTAATGTTCCCCATATTTTTTCAAGCGTACAATGACAGCGTAGTTATGACCTTCTTAACTGCAGTCATGATCACGCAATGCTATATTACGACAACAATCTACACCTTTGCGGCAATATGGTTCTCCTGTAGTGAGTGCACTGCAACGAAATTACAAACCTTTCAACTTCATTGTATGTACGTTCCCATTTTATGTTGTATCATTAATTACGTTGACATGACGTTATTAACTCTTTTCTGTCCCAATTGGTCTTTAGAATTTTATTCTGGCTGACGCCAGACGATTTTATTCACCTCTGGGGAAGCCCTCGGACAGGAATGAGTTATATACTATCTCTCTAACTCTTTCCTGTCCGAATTGGTCTTTAGTATTTTATTCTGGCTAAGGCCAGACGATTTTTTTCACCTCTGGGGAAGCCCTCCGACAGGAATGAGTTAAACGTCTTTAATAAAATGAAAATGCTTCCTAAATAAACTTTAGAAAATTACTACATTTGAAATAATTCTGTCTGATATTGGTTTTCTATTAAAAGTGCTTTTTACAGTCTCTATATTAAAATATTTAAGTAGGAAATGGAATTTCATTCTAAGCTACGTGCAATAATAATTTTCATTAAAGCTGTAAGTTGCGATCTCACAAAATATAAATAATATGCCAGTCATTCAGCAGCAAAATAAATTTGCCAGTAATAAGGTCAGTCTTAAAACATTCGCAATTTTTCTTATACGCATTCTAACGCAGGACTGATTAGGGCCCTCTTCATTCTACTTGCTGCAGTCGTTTTCCTTTCAATTTATAACTCCTTTTAAAAAAATTGTGCTTAAACTTGAAATTCTCTTCTATTTTCAAGACAATGTTTCACGAAAGTCTCGTGCATATGTCAACGTGGCAGTACAAAACTGGACCAACGTTATCAACGTATCTGATCTTAATCTATAAACCATTAGAATACATGCATTAAATCTAAAGTGCAGTAAGTAAGATTTTTGAATGACACCAGTCTATATTATTGTGGTATTTGGCTAGGAAAAAGTGATTTTTTTCGGGTAAATAGCAGGTTGAATAAAAAGTTTACTCACTAAGTGATATGCCGTTAGTAGTCTACTTCGATCTGAATATAGTAAGACAAATATAACTGTCGTAACGAAAATTCGTAAATCGAGCTTAATTTATAACCCATTTTTTGGGCGAAGCCCCGACCGTTTTACTTCAAGTTACAATTAAAAAATGACAAATGGTAATTATAGTCATAAAAATCTTATAATAATTAGGTAAAATTCAAGCAAAAACTAATGTTGCTGGTTCATAAATTTGCTGGTGGTCGCAAAAAAAAGTTGCATTAAGGTCATAGATTGGACAGATCAACATCTCGTAAATAACAATTACAACACTCAGATAAAGTTTCATTTTACAAGAAAAGGTGACCAGTAGTGGTATGTAGAGTCATTCGAACTAGAAAGCACATATAAAGAATCAGGTTGTCCAAAAAAAGTAATTATTATTCAAACTTTCTCTATAATAATATTATCTTGAGTAATGTAAATAGCTAGCCAGCGTTCTTCTTTCCATACAATAGCCGATGACTTCAAGTTACTTGACTAGAAATTCATCCGACAGTTAACTCATAAACGAGTAATATCCTGTTCAAAGTACACGTGTATACCAAACAAAGAAGCGCTGACTTAATTGATTTCCTGTCGAGAATGCAATTGGATTTTTTTAGCTCTATATTGCAAATGTTGTAGAATAGCTCATTTTCCCTATCTTTTTTCAAGCGTACATGCAGTAATTTTGTAGTAATAATCTTTCGTAACAATCGCAATCCATTTGATTACGCAATGTTATATTACGACAACAATCCATACTTTTCATTCGGGAACACAGGTTTTAAAATTTGCCAAACAGTTTAGTTATTTAGACCCCGTTTACATGGTACCGGACGAATTCGGAACCGTTCTCGTATTAGTATGGTTCCGCCTGTTTATACGGAAGACAAATTCGGAACCGGTCTCGAATACTAGGTCTCGAAAAATAGGACGAATTGGAGACCGGTGTCGAATTCGTCCTGTACCGTGCAAACGTAGCCTTAATTGTAACTTGAAGCGAAACATTCGTGCCAGTGCTTCAGTTGAACATCAATTTCAGAGTATTCACCTATTACGATTTTGCTAATTATAAGATTTTTATTACTAGTATCAACTGGCATTTATTGTAACTTGAAGTAAAACAGTCGATGCTTCGGCAAAAAAATGGGTTATGAATTAAGCTCGATTTACGACACCAAAGCACTATAATATAGAATATTTCAAAATCCTATTATAAATCCTGTAAGCTAAACTAGCCAGGAATGTTTTCGTTAGGACAGTTATATTTGCCTTGCTATATTCAGATTGAGCTAGACAACTAACGGCATATCACTCAGTGGGTAACATTGTTTATTCAACTTGCTATTTACCGGAAAAATCACTTTTTTTCTAGTCAAATACCACAATAGGATAGACTGGTGTCATTCAAAAATCTTACTTACTGAACTTTATATTTCACGCATGTATTTAAATGGTTTATAGAAGGTCAGATACGTTGATAACGTTGGTTAATTTTTGTATACTGCCACGTTGAGATATGGCATCGACTTTCGTGAAGCATTGTTGGTTTTTTTTAAATAGAAGAGAATTTAATTTTTATCAGAGATTTTTTTAAAAGGAGTTATAAAGTGAGAGAAATTGAAAGGACAACGACTACAGCAAGTAGGATGCAAAAAGCACTGATCTGTCCTGCGTTAGAATGCGTAAGAAAAATTGCGAATGTTTTAAGACTAACCTTACCACTTTGAGGCCTGGACATCTCCCTATAGGAGAACCAGAATAAACCCATTGCGGGAACCGATCGTTCTTTGTCCGATAATACACAGCTATAATAATTTAAAATAAGTTTGTCAGGATCAATCGAAGATTTTGACGTGTTTTCGAATTTTTTTAGATAAAATATTTAATCCTCCGGTTAATCGAAGATTTTGACATGTTTTCGAATTTTTTTAGATAAAATATTTAATCCTCCGGTTAAAATCCTCACAGCTCCTAAACTATAACTCTCTCTAATTTTACCCTACACTGGAGATCATGGGCTCCAAATTCGTCAACAAGTCAAAAAATTACTAGCTTCAGCCTTTCCTCACATCCAACTTCGCGTTGTCTTCCGACCTGTCTATCGCTTCTCGAGTTTTTCCCGTTTCAAAGACCGCTGCCACTTAGATTTCGTAGAATCATGAACCAACCCAACTCTTCCACTTCGGGACATACGAAAGACTCCATCCAAACCAAGTTGAAAGACATCGCGCTGTCCGGATACCGCTCATATTCACCGCCAACTTCTCCCTTTTCTGATGATGAACTAAAAGTTTTGAAAACACACCAAGAAGATAAAAACATTGTCATATTAAAACCGGACAAAGGTAAGTGTCGTTATTCTCGATAAATCCGACTATCAACAGAAAATGGAAAAATTCTTCAAGACACAACAAAATTTTCCCTTCTCTTGGATGATCCATTAAAAACAACGATGAAACGCGAGACTAAGGTGAGAGTTTTTCTTAATGACCTTAAGAAAAAGAAGACGCTATCTGATGAACAGTTTAAGAAGTTGGCGCCCACTGGTTCATGACCTGGTATTCTCTATGGTTTACAGAAGGTGCATAAAACTAACATTCCTTTACGTCCGATTTTATCTGCTATTGGAACTCATTCTTATAACTTAGCTAAGTTTCTCGTTCCACTTCTATCTCCAATTTCTCTGGGTTCTTATGTTGTTAACGATACTTTTTCTTTTATTCAAGATCTTTTTTGTCTTAATCTTAATTCTAATAATCTTATTATGGCTAGTTTTGACATCAAATCTCTTTTCACTAACATACCGATTGATGAAACCATCAATATTATCCTTGATTCGCCATTCTCCACTACACAATTTTTTCACGGGTTTCCACGCGATGAGTTTAGAAATCTCCTTAACTAATGAGTTAAAGATTGTCATTTTATGTTTAAAGGCCAATTTTATGATCAAATTGACGGAATCGCCATGGGGTCACCCATTGGCCCACTTTTTGCCAACATTTTCCTTTGTCATCACGAACAAAATATATTGGCTGAACAATTGTCCCGCTCAGTTTAAACCTGTGTATTATAGGCGTTGTGTTGATGACTCGTTTATTTTATTCAAGTAACCGGATCATATTAAACCTTTCCTTGATTACCTAAATTCTCAACACACCTGCATAAATTTTACTTCCGAAATCGAATCTAATAAATCACTTCCGTTTCTTGATATTAATTTGCAACGCTCCAATGGTTCTTTCGTTACTTAGGTTTACCGAAAACCAACATTTACAGGCCTATTTACTAATTCCGAGAGCTTCTCACCGTTTATTTATAAGAAAGTCTTATTTACACTCTCCTTTTTTGCTATTTTCACATAAGGTCATCTTATTTTATTTTTCACGATGAACTCGAGAAGCTTAAAATTTTACTTAAACAAAATGGATATCCGGCTAAATTTTTAGATCATTGTTTTCGATTTTTTTTGGATAAAATATTTAATCCTCCGGTTAAAATCCTCACAGCTCCTAAACTATCACTCTCTATAATTTTACCATACACTGGAGATCATGGGCTCCAAATTCGTCAACAAGTCAAAAAATTACTAGCTTCAGCCTTTCCTCACATCCAACTTCGCGTTATCTTCCGACCTGTCTGTCGCTTCTCGAGTTTTTCCCGTTTCAAAGACAGACTGCCACTTAGATTTCGATTCCGTGTCGTTTACAAATTTACGTGCCGATGCTGCCAGACATCGTATGTCGGCGAAACATGCCGAGTTTTACACACTAGGGTATCGGAACATATGGGAATTTCGGACTATACCGGAAAAGCACTTTCAGTGTCTGCCATGTCCAGCATTCTGGCACACAAGATAAAAACTGGACACGATATTTCTTTTGATGACTTTTAAATTATATCGTCAGGTTCTAACCAATTAGATGTTCTTTTTCGAGAAAGCTTGTTAATTTCTAAGTTTAAACCTCTCTTAACGCTAACATTAGATAATTTCCCTTAGCAGTCTTTTAGAAGTTGTTTTTTTTTCGTTACGGTGTGGTGTCTCTTCACCAGTTTGACAATTCATTTGTCTTACATCACCTTTTCTGTCACCTTGTCTGTCACATTATCACTTTCTATTTATGTAACTAGTTAAGCTATTTAAGTCACCTTCATGTATATGTATATTTAAAATACTCATTAATAATTCATGACGAAAATTCAAAAGAAATCAATACCGTAGTAGTGGTTGTAAATCGGATACAGCATCGTCCTGATTTACATAAACTTTAGCTTCGATTTTCTCGGCTAAAACAGACCGTATCCTCAAAATAGTTGGTGAACTTGATTACTTAGATGCATTTGTATTTTAAGAAAGATACTGTACAGCATTCGCGTCCGACCTGTATCTATTACTTATCACTCTGATGATGTTACGTGTTGTAACGAAACGTTAGTAAATATGTTCAAAATTATTTTGTGTTATGGTTTTGTTTAATTAAAGCAATATGCTGGGCAATAATATTTCTTACCAGAATTAGATTTCCGCCTGGTTCATCCATTGCGAAAATTTTAACATGAAGTAATTGTCGCAAAGGTGTGGATTATTGTAGTAATACAGCATGCATGATCAAATAATGTAGATCATTGTGATCATGACTGTCACTGTACACTTGAAAAAATACGGGGAAAAAATAGGTATTCTACAGCAATATAGAGCTAAATAAAACCGATTGCTCTGATGACAACAGCAAAATAATTAGGTCGCCCTCAGTCTTTGTTTGGTGATGCACGAATATTTCGAACAAGATATTGTTCGTTTATGAGTTGTCGGAGGTATTAATCATAAACATTCAAATAAAGTAACCGGAAGTCATCGAGTTTTTTCATTACCCATGTTATTATAAGCAAAGTTCAAAATTTGAACTAGAGAACACGAGAGAAGAATCATGGATATGTCTAAAAAAGTTAAAACTATTTATTCCACCTTTGCTTATAATAACATTAATAACATGTGTAATTTAAAAACTCGATGACTTCCATGCAGTTACTTTATTTGGATTTTTATGATTAATATCTCAAATTGTTTACATGCCATTACTTGTCACCTTCGATTTCCCCTAACATTATTTTTTGCTCGAATTTCAACTAATTCGATGCTTCGGGCAAAGATTGCTGATAAATTAAGTTCGGTTAAATAGATTATAAAGGGTGGAAGCAACATTAGCTTGAAATGTTCTCGTTAGGATAGTTGTTATCTTAGATTTGCTGTATTCAAATTGAGGTGTATCACTAAGTGCGTAGATTTGTTTGCTCAACTTGCTATTTATCCGACAAAATACCGCAATAGTACATACTGCAAAGTGTCATTCAAAATTCTTATTATTTACTGCACTTTGGATTTTATGCATGTATTTTATTTGTTTGCTAAGCATTCAACCTTTTCTGCCCAAGCCTTTATCAGAGCATATGTTGCTTAAAAAATATAGAAAAAATTAGCTATTAAAATGATCTAGAAATAGGAAAAAATCGAAGACAGTGCAGTTACCCACCAAAACAATAACGCTTCTTTGTTTTGTACGCACGACTAGCTAGGATCCTAGTTATGTGGATAATGTTAAATGGCGAGGGTCCTACAATGTTTGGGTATCGGTTTATAACCCAGCCAGTGCACTAGAGAAATACAATGTTGTCGCAAATGTGTGGGTTGTTGTTGTAATAAAGAATCGCTTAATCAAATAAATTATGACAGTAGCAACAGGTCATCACAACAAAAATATTACTGCATGCCTTAAAAAAACTTAGGAAAAATTAGCTATTCTACAATTATCCAAAAATTAGAAGAATCAAAGTGCAGTCTCGACCCAAAACATGGACCCGGAAATGTTAACTTTCTCTTAAATTAACCATATATACATCCAATTTTGGCGCATGCCAAATAATTCGCTGGGCGTTGTCAAGTTTGTGGACGAAGCTATAAAAAAAGTCACTAACACTTGAACCTTTATTTGTGAGGAAGACACGAGAGAGACCATAATATAATATAATATAATAACAGTTTTTAGTACGCATCTTACATACGTCTCGATGCGTTTACAAAGTTTAAAACGAGCTAAATACATGTATGTCAATAATCTAAATTACAAATGTGAAGAATGATTAAAAGAAAATCCTACTACTAATAATAATACAGATGTGATAAAAGAAGGGGTCAACAGCAGAAAGCTTCCTTAAATAAATATGTTTTGACTTAAGATTTGAATGATATTACAGAGCTAGCAATTCTAATGGTAGCTGGTTGGCAGTTCCATAACTTAGGAACTAAGACGAAAAAGGCCCTGTCTCCATAGGTAACAGTGGCAGACTGGGGAACAGTTAATAGGCCCTGAGACGCTGAGCGCAGAGAACGCTTTGGAACATAAGGTTCCAGCAAGTCAGAGAGATATGCAGGCGCGCGATTACTAACAATCTTATAGACGGTTAGTAAGATCTTAAACGTTATTCTATGCTTAACAGGAAGCCAGTGAAGGGATTTCAGTACCGGTGTTATATGGTCTCTTATCTTAATCCTAGTAACTAGTCTAGCTGCAGAGTTTTGAAGTGTCTGAAATTTATCAAGGTCTTTGGCGGGCAATCCATATAGTAAGCTATTACAATAGTCTACTTTAGGGACCGGTCATTATTTATGGCCAGGGGTGGGACCGAAGAGAACAGTTTTATCCTCACCAAAAAATGACTACCCAACCTATTTTCCATTAACATTTTCCCTTACCCACCCAACAAATCACCAATTTTTTTTCTGACTCACCCCCACATATCAAACAAAAAATGGTGTTTGATCAGCCACGAACAACACTTTACTTTAAAAATAGTATAATGTCAACGTCTTTTGGGGGCAAAGGCCACACAGTACTGTTCCAGGATATGTCTATTAGACATTTATATTTGATGATTTCTATTATAAAATTCCATTCTTATCTTTTAAAGCCATTTAGTGTTGTGATTCAATGCTGTTCAATCAAAAGTACCTCAATTAAGTTTAAACAAATGCCAATGCCCGCCATCATGTCCATAGTGGGTTTTAACTATTAATGGAAGGTGGTCAACTGCTGGTGCTTCACTCTCCACTTCACTGCTACTACCACTCTCAGTTCCAATTTATTCAACAACCAGGTCTTCGTCACTCCCATCACCACTTTCTTCTTCATCCACCATCTGTTCCATTGCTTGCTCTATGACATTCTGTTGGTTCTTTCTTAACACATCTGCTGTAATAGAATTTATTTTGTCCTTTTTTCTTCCTTTCTTATTAAGCTTATGTTTTTCGAGGTATTTATTCAACTCCAAAACTTTCAGCTTCCCAAGCTCTCCTCTCATTACAAGTTCTATGAACCAATTGTATTCGTGGTAGGCCTTCTCGTTCCTCCTGGTCTGGTCTGCTCTTCTCTCGTTTTCTCTGATCTTCTTGTCTTGTCTGTGTTAATAAATGGTGGTCCTTTATTGTAATAGGCAAAGAAAAGTTCCAGAGCTTCATCAAAAGGTAAAAAGCTGTTGACTGTTGTCATGTGCTTTACCATCCTTCGCAATATACTCACATAGAAGAGCATCCAGCACCGCCAGAAGACCCATTATTTTCTGCTTCTGCTCGTGTTGTGATGCACTTATTTGTTCCAATACTGTTTGAAGAACATGGCGATTATCATTAAAAGAGCAAGGTTGCAACGATCTTGAGATACTCCTGCTTTCCTCACATGTTACACGAGCTTTCAACATCAACTCTGGTCGTGCTTGATTCTTCCCTCGATGCTCCGTCTCCAGTAGCCTCGGTCGTCCGTTCATGTTGATTTTTGGCGGCTTTCGGTTACTTTTCATTCGACCTCCATTACAATATAACAGAAATTTTCACTGTTGAGCTCAATCTCAGCCACTGTTTGATATCGAAGAACGCGAACAGATTACAGTATATAATAATTACCACAAAAAGCGCAAACGAAAAGGTCAAAGGTCTTACGTCATCAGTATTAAAATAATTATGGTTGCTAAGTTGCCAGGATTCCCGTATGGTCTTTTGTCATGGTCATGGCGGATAGTTCTACTTCTAGCTTCGAATCTTTTCTCTCTTCGATTAACTTCACCAGTGAGTATCTACAGCGTTTTAAGACACTGGTTTTGATGATGTGGAATTGCTGAAGTCCTTGAACACTGACGAGAAGCAACAGATGTTCGACCTCGTTGGTTTATCTGGAAAACCAGGCCATTTGATAATATTCAAGAAAGCTTTATCATGTCTACAATTACCTCCAACTGCTCCAATTGCTGCATGTTCTTCTGTGCTTGAAAAGGTCAACGATAATTCGAGTATAAATAGCGCAACGACGACTAAGCAAGGTCAACAAGGGAAATTTCAAAGAAGTAAGTCTGTTAATATTTTGACTTTGAAGAATTATATTTTGATGTATTTTTACAAAATGTATATAATTATGTGGTATGTTTACAATTCCGTCATATTTAATACGTATAACTTTCCATGACCGGGCTTTCCCCCCTAAGATAAGAATTTCCAGTAGATTTTGTCTTGAGGTAATTGATTTTATAGTTTTGATTTCCATGGCATTGGCATGGGGTTATTACTTACCTCTTAAGAATTTGGAACAAACTGTGAAAGACAACACATTGACTATAATAATATCATAATTATGCTCTGTTTTATTTATTTACAGCCATATCACTTGTTGGTGGAAAATTTCAAGTATTTGGTAAAGCAACCGTTGTGGAAAAGAAACCATGGGAGAAGTTTCCATCCCGAATGTAAAGTCAGATAGATTGATTTACTTCAATTCCATTTGGATGATCAACGAAGGTTTCGATATGGTGTTGTAACGAAGTACAAACAAGTGCAAAAGGTTCTCTCATCATATCAGGAAGGGATGATTCCTAAAGAGAACATAACATGGAAAAGATACCAAGATTTTCCTTCTGATGTTAATGTTGAAGATGTCTCCAAAAGTCAAAGAGCAGTAGAGCACTTCAATGGAACGATTAAATCTTTGAATGATATACATGTTCTTCTTTCAGCAAGGAAAAAGGAATTATATGATGACAGCATGAATGAAACGCCATGGGCAAGTAATGAGCTTGAATTTATTAAAGAAACATTGTTACTAGTTGAGGAAATGATCAAGCAGACTGAGCATATGATGCATGATGTTCGTCATGTTATGGATCAGTTGCAAAAGAGGTTTGATATGGGAGAGGTAAGAAAGTGTGCGAAGCGGAGGAAAGCTAGGAGAGAAAAAGAGAACAGGTCGAAAGTTAAGAAGAAGAAACAAATCGTCCAAGGGAACCATGCCAGATTGAGCAATCCATCTGATGATGAAATGCCAATTGACCTTGTAGAATAAATATTTTTGACTTTGTAGGAACTTTAAAAATGTCCTTCTTGTGATACATGTAGTTGCATATGTTGTACATATTAATACAACATTTTAATAGATACTTTTGAATTCTTGGTATGGTGATTTTTTTTTACCCACCCCTTTCACTCTTTAATTTTTTTCGTTCCCAACCTTGGACATACCCAAATTTTTGCTTACCCAACCTTTTTCTCTTCGGTCCCACCCCCAGCCATAAATAATGACCGGTCCCTTAGAAGTAATAAAGGAATGCACTAAACGCTCTGTGCTGGAACGATCAAGATACTTCCTAAGTCTTCCAATGTTTCTAAGAGCCAGTGATCCAGAGCGGCAGACACTATTAATATGGCTAGACATGGTAAGATGCTTATCAAAAGTAGCTCCAAGATTGCGCACTTCTTTACTAGTGGAAACAGTGTGATGCCCGATAGTTATAGCAGTAACTGATGTTAAATTTGAGAAATTAGAATGAAAATGTACTATATATGTTTTGGAAGGTTTGCAACAAAGTTTGTTGGATACAAAGAAAGACTGGATATCGGAAATACATTGTTCGAGGTTAGTTATTGCCGAGTGTCTCTGGTTTGGGTTCACGGTAATGTAAATCTGTGAATCATCGGCGTACATCATACAATCAAGGCCGTGATGTTTGATGACATCCTCAAGGGGGGGACTAGGTACAAGATAAACAACAGAGGACCTAATACTGACCCCTGCGGGACACCGGAGAACAGCGGTTGAGGCGCCGACTCTGCATCACCAATAGCAACCCTCTGAGAACGGCCTCGTAAGTAGGAAGTGAACCACTGTGAGACGGTATCCTTAAATCCAAACTGTGTATGCAGTCGCTTGATCAAGATATCATAATCAATCGTGTCGAACGCAGCTGAGAGGTCTAGCAGGACCAGGATTACTTCCTTCTTACTCTCGATAGCTCTAAGAACATCATTGTGGACTCGAAGGAATGCCGTCTCTGTGCTGTGAAACTGCTGGTACGCAGTTTGAAATTTAGGGTACAGTTTATTTAGTCATAGATATTTACAGGATTGATTAGCCGCGATTCTCTCAAGGATTTTCGACACGAAGGGAAGATTTGCGATAGGTCGGAAATTAGGGAATTCTTCCTTATCAAGGGAAGCCTTCTTAATTTTAGGCAATAACCGTCCCTCCTTGAAAGAATTAGGAAAAACGCCCGTCTTTAATGATGAATTAATCAAGGACGTTAGGGCAGGCAGTAGTTCGTTTAAACAGGATTTCATCGTCCGAGTTGGAACTGGATCCAAGGGGCAGGACTTGGAAAATGACTTTTCGATGACTTCCCTTACAGCCTCCAATGAGACCTCACAGAATTCTGCAAACGAGCTACTGCAAGGTGGTGTAGTGTCTGAAGGCGGATCTCTGGTTGGTAATTTCTGTCTTAGGTCAGCTATCTTGTTAACAAAAAACGTGCCAAACCTCTCAGTAAGCTCTTGCAGAGAGGTATGGGAGGGAAGAGGAGGGACAGGTTTAACTCTAAATATCCCATCAACAAGGCGGAAAAGTTGACTTTGGTCGGCAGTGTCAATTTTACACTTTAATATAATATAACAAATGAATATAAAATATAAAAAAAATTAAACAAAAAATAATAAATAAATAAAAATAAAAGAACTTTAAAAAAAATATGCCATGTATATTTAAAAGATAAAAAAATATAAAAATAAAAATAATATTTAAAAAATAAAATTCTATACAGTTATTAGATGGTGGAGAGAACTTAACGAGAGATGGTGGAGAGAACTCCACGAAAGATTAGAGGTATATTTTAATTAGGAACAACTGAAGCAGCTGCTAGACTAAGGTGATTATTACAGGCATTGCATGTTTCAAAGGTGAGTGCGTAGAAAATAGATTTTTATGAAAGCTTTTGGGCAATCTCTCCGTCTTTCTACAAAATGTTCATTCTTCAACCATTACCGACCTATATATATATATATATATATATATATATATATATATATATATATATATATATATATATATATATATATATATATTCAAACAAACAAAGTGTTGGTCGCGAAATATCGAAAAGTGCTCAATACCGTAACGATAGAGCGATTATACTAAAGTGGGCTTACCTCAAATGTTGATGGTCGCTACTGTCAGTTTCACGCTGGGCGCTCTTCAGGCGACTGAAGATCTTCAGGCGAATGAAGTGTCGCCTGAAGATCGCCCAGCGTGAATGCAACGCTCACTACCCTTGTGGAAGTTTGAGCACTCTGGGCCCATGCGCACTTCACACTATCTGAATGTACTTCACCGATGCTGTCCCACATGCGGTTGTCACCGACGATCGCATGTGTATAAGTAATTGGTGAAATTCATTCAGATTGTTCCAAGCTACACTGATGAGCTGTTGTACAGCGAAACACCGTGTCTGTAGATTGAACTCTGAATGTACTTCACCGATGCTGTCCCACATGCGGTTGTCACCGACGATCGCATGTGTATAAGTAATTGGTGAAATTCATTCAGATTGTTCCAAGCTACACTGATGAGCTGTTGTACAGCGAAACACCGTGTCTGTAGATTGAACTATATATATATATATATATATATATATATATATATATATATATATATATTTTAATTTGCACTACAAAAAATAAAAACGGTATTTGAAATGTGTTAGTTAGATGTTTATACTTTAAACTGGTAACTTTTTGGAAGCCGTGCCGTTACCAAGTTCTATCAGCTAAAATAAATGACGCAGCTACTTCCTCTATTAATATTAATCAATTTTGACATGTAACGAAAACTATGTCAATTTCATTCCGCACAGCGAATCTATTTTTATATTATCATTAAATATGTTCAAATTTCAGTATCTATATGGCCGGATGTTTAAGCTATGAATATGTGTTGCTTTATTTTTTGTGTGAACATACGGTACTATATTTTTTTATAAAAACAAAAACTTAGTAAATTTTTAACTTAGTAAATGTGGTATGTGTCTGTTTAACAGGAAACTATTGGCGTTTATTTACATACCAGTCATACAGAAACAAATGGACATCTTCAGAGAAAAAATATGGAATTCACACAGGGTCCGAAAGGAAAACGGAAAAGAGCTTCCCACTGGGGTTCCAGAACACATATTTACTTTTCCAGGAAACTATGGCGGAGATGACTATGGTTGCCCTGTAAGTGAACAGCAGTTGAAAGAAGTTGCTGAGGTATCTGGAGTTTTGATTGGAACAGACGACTTTTTAGATGCTGAAGAGCGTGCAGAATGGGAGATCATTTTCCCACAGATCGACGAAATTGAGCTGGTAGATGCTGCCAACGCATAGTTATTTCTAAAAGCAACTTTACAAGAGCGCTCCAATTCAATTGGAAATTGACGCTTAATAATAACATAAACAAAACTCAACATGTACAACTACTGTTACAAGTCTACTGTCAATTTTTGGCAATTTGACGTCTCTTTTAAAATAAAACTATTTTAAATCAAGCATATCGCAGTATTTGTTAGATACATGCTCCGTCATAAATGTATCAATAGCAGTTTGTAATAAATTACTTGAACAAAAATAAATACTATTATCAAATTCGTCAAAAAGCTATTCTGTTGCTATTTCAGGGTCGTATAACTTGCAACCAGTGCCTTGGATATCCAAGACAACTAACTTCTTCCCTGATTCTACATAAGTATAATGAGCAAAGCATTCTGCTTTCTCAGCGACACCTGAACCTTTCAAGAGAACAGAACCGGTATTATTGTTGTATTTCACAAGCTGGCCATCGATGAATGGCTCAACGGTAACAAATTCGCCACTTAGGTTTCCAAAATAGATTTTAAGGTAATGTAGTGTTTCTCCAAACGTTGGTGGGCACTTGGCTTCCATCTTGAGGCCAAAGTATCGAGCTAACATGTGCATTTGGACTATTTTTCTTGTATGTTCTTCAAGTGAAGGAAACTAATCCGTAATTTTGACGACATTGTCCTTGCGGTACTTCTTAACAACATGTAGTTACGTTCCATTCTTCATTGGCGACGGTTTAATTGGATTGGCTTTATAGGCCTCTCTGAATCCACCACGAGCGAAATACTTCTTCTCTATTGAAAACTGCGCGGACTTGGCTGATCCACAATTTGGATTTTAGGGATAAATCTAACATGGATGACATGATTAGGATTTACCCGCTCTGTGGACGAATATGATGGCCCACGTTCACCAGCAAGAATATCACACTCCATGTTTTGTGCATCCATGTCAAAATATAATAAACATGCATATGTTTTCTAGAGAAACGTTCTTGCCGTATGGTACTATATCTAAGGCACCAATTCTGGGATATTTTTGACATTTTCCTTCCACTTATTCCGACAGGCGCTCTACCTTTGTTGTTCCTTTGCCACTACCGCTGTCTTTTTTAATTCCTTCCGTTTTCTTCTTTGACATTTTTTCTTGAAATTTTTTCCAATTGGTTTTCTGAGACATTTGAACTAATGACTACAACACTCTATACGAACCACACCATGCGGCTTACACAACACAACTGTTGTTGGGAGCGCAATGCATTGTGCGCTATGGCAACGCTGGGCCGCTATTTAATTTTTTCTTTTTCTTTTTAAATTTTTTTTCCTATTTTATGTAGAAAATGTTTTTGTTTTTTTTAATTATCTGGATAGAATTTATTTTTTAAATATAAATTTTATTTTTTTGGGCCACTCTCGAGCACAATCCCCAATACATTTCAACATTCTCCTCACTTCGAAGTACTTTCCCTCCATCAGATGATCTAGTGACCCAGCTGAACAGGTTCGTTTGCCTGTTGTATGGCGACAAGAAGTCAAAGAACGTTAACAAATGCAGGTTCTTGCTATTTAAATCGGGAAAGTGTTCCGATGACGTATTACCTCCGACGAGCGACAGTCTACTCCAACACATACTACGTGCAAGTTATCAAGCAGCTATATGGTATCAATGTCTCGAAATGGTTATTCCTCCTCCAAATGGAAATGGGTGGCAAGTGTCTGATGGACAGTTAGAGATCGTGTGGATGACCCGTCCTCCAGCACCTGATTCGCTGCTGGAGTGTGTTCAATGCAGTTGTAAGCCTGGTTGCAAAACACTGCGATGTTCTTCCAAGAAAGCTCAACTTAAGTGTACTGATATCTGCTCCTGTGTGGATTGTATAAATGCAACGGATGAGGAATCGGAAGAAGAGCTCGGGGGAGAAATTAGCGGTTCGGACATGGATGACGAGATAGATGATTATATTCAATGAAAGTGGAACTTAGACTACGTGCACATGATTCAGGGGCGTAGACAAATTTTAACAACTGAGGACTTAATGCGTGAAAATCGAATTGGCGAGAAAATGTTTTTCACCCTAATAGGGGGCTCTGTAATCACCTTATTTTTTATACTATTGTGAAGTTATGACATTGTAGATTAAGGCCCTGTTTACATGGAGGTAAGGTGAACGCTTCTAGAAGGGTTGCCCTAGCAGAAGGGTCACCATAGTCCGAGCGTTTACATGATGTAGACCGGTGATCTTTCTAGCAGGGCTGACAATTCTAGCAAGGTCACCCTACATTTGCGTGGCCAATAAGCAAATTGATATTGGCGGATCGGACAAACAAGGAGTTTTTAATATTTTCGAAAGAGGTCGCCTGTTAGATAGACTGAGGCATATAGTCAGCCATTGTTGTTGACATGCAATGCATTGAACGAGCGCTAGTTTTGACCGCTAATTGCCACTGGAACGTGACCCATCTGGGAGGGTTACCCTACCAGAGCCATTTGTATGGCTTAAGTAAACAAAAAGATAGTCTTGCCGCCAACCTCCTAGAAGGGTTCTTTTTAGAAGCCATTTAAAAACCTTGCAGTACGGGCTTTATCGGCTCTAAAACACTCGGCTATCGCCTCGTGTTTTATATCCGATAAAGCCCTCCTGCATGCGCGGTTTATAAATATTACGAATATATGAATATATATATTCAAACAAACAAACAAAGTGTTGTTCGCGAAATGTCGAAAAGTGCTCAATACCGTAAAGATAGAGCGAATATACTATAAGTGGGCTTACCTCAAATGTTGATGGTCGCTACTGTCAGTTTCACGCTGGGCGATCTTCAGGCGGCTGAAGATTTTCGATTCGGCGCACACGTTAAACACGCACGAAAATCACTACTTTTCAACCGAGAAAAACATGGGTTAAAAAGGACAGCCAAAACTTATTTGATGTGACAATGGGCAGCTATGACGGCGCCGAGGTATGCGAATTGGTCGTCCTTTTCATACTTAGCAACCTTAAAAACATGTTTGGCAAATAAACCATTGGCCTTTATAGAGATGACGGATTAGCTATTTTAAAGAATAAAACCATCAGATTGGCAGACAAAGCAAGAAAAGACCTACATAAAATTTTCGAAGAATTTGGACTTAAAACCACAGCCCAAGCAAATATACATGTAACAAACTTTCTAGATGCAACATTTGACTTACAAAATGGAACGTACAAACCATATAGGAAGCCCAATGATGATACGCTTTATGTTAACAAGCATTCAAACCACCCACCTAGTATTTTAAAACAACTCCCAACATCCATAAATAAGCGCATTTCACTCCTTTCATCAAACTACACAACATTCCAGGAGTCTGCACCCACATACCAAAACGCATTACACCACAGCAATTTTAACCAACAATTAGTATACACGCAAGCCAATGAGGAAACAAGCCAACCACGTAGGAAGCGACATAGAAACATCATTTGGTTTAACCCACCATACAGCAAGAACGTTAGAACACACATAGGACGATGTTTCTTAAACTTAATTGACAAACATTTCCCACCACACAACAAGCTACACAAGATTTTCAACAGAAACACAGTAAAAGTTAGTTATAGCTGCACGAACAACATTAAATCCACAATCACAAAACACAACACACACATTCTCAGGAAAAATTAAGGAAAAAACAATAGCACAAGTGGTTGTAACTGCAGAAATAAAGATCAATGCCCACTCGGTGGGCAATGTTTGACAAACAACATCATATATATATAAAGCAACTATTTCGACAAACAACACTAATGACACTAAGCATGCATTACATAGGCAAGACAGCAAACAGTTTTAAGGAGCGATACAGAAACCACACCAAATCTTTTCAAAACAAAAAGTATTCAAACGAAACCGAACTCTCCAAACACATGGAATTTGAAAAACAAAAAACAAAATTTTAACATTAATTGGTCAATTTTAAAACGGTCAGCAGCATACTCAGGGGGGTCTAACCGATGTAATTTATGTTTGGAAGAAAAACTTTGTATTATGAAATCCGAAAAAGCCAATTTACTTCACAAAAAATCAGAAATCCTTTCAACATGTCGGCACAAAAACAAGTTTAAGATAAAGAACGTAGGTGTAGGCAAGAACAAAGGTAGAAATGTAGGTAGCGCACCATCGACACACACACCGCCATCAACCCACACACCGCCATCAACCCACACAGCCAGAAGCGTGCCATCAACCCACACACCCATTAGCAATGACGTAAGCAACTCAACCTATTTAAGACAGCGCCGAATCGAAAATCTTCAGCCGCCTGAAGATCGCCCAGCGACCATCAACATTTGAGGTAAGCCTACTTATAGTATATATATATATATATAAGTGAGTTTTGGTTCACGAAATGTTAGAGAGTGGTCAATACCATATAAAGATAGAGCAAAATACAAAGTATAGTTTTACTTTAAAGTCTTCGCTACCAGAGATTTCACCCTAAACGGGATCATCAGGCGACTGAGAGTCTATATATATATATATATATATATATAGAATATATACATTTTAACACCAAACCGGGACCAGTTGCGAAAAATGCAACTGCACAGGCCTTCCGGCAGGAATTGAACCCGCGACCTTGCGATTCTAGTGCAATGCTCTGACCACTGAGCCACTGAGGGTGTTGCCGACAGCTTGATCGCGAGTTCTGTATATATATTAAGGTGGTAATGCCAGGAGAGAATTGGGTATATTATAAGTAATATTGGGCATTTCACTCGATTACATAGCATGTTATAAGGATATTGGGTGAAGGAAAATTCGAGTGTAGAATATATACATTTTAAGACCAAACCGGGAACAGCAGTTATTTAACAGTTATACCATGAGCTCGAGTTGTATATGAGCTCATAGCTTCGCCGAGTTGGCTATTAGTTCGTATACAACGACAGCGAATGGTATAACTGTTTTATTATATAGCCAAGCACTGTACTAAATTACAGACTAAATTACAGCGAAATGTTTGAAACAACAAACTTCCGGCATAGGCAACTAATACTTCCGCCATGCGTAATGATGCATTCACATAGAGTTCTGTGTCGCTGAGCTGTTCGGTAAACAGTTTCGAAATATGTATAAATGTTTCTCGAGAGGCAAAAAATGTGTTAAACAGATCAACAAAAAATATTAAAAGGTACCTTTATGAAGTCAAAAGGTGGGTCAGTTGTTTATATTAGCCTTGCTGTCGTGAAAAAAGTTTTGATTTCATGCAAAAATGAAACTGAAATACCTTCGGCAGTGAAACTAAATTACTTAGTTGGTTGTTTTTGAAAAAGAACATGCTTTTTACTACTCCAAATGCTTATCTAAGTCAAAAAAGTCTCTTTACTGGTAATCTCCTACGAAATGTGTGTTGTAAGCTTGATTTTAACCGTGAGTTTCTTTGTTTGGCAACAAATTTATATCAACCCGTTAAATTAGCCGGGGTTTTTAAGTAGAAAGACGTAATTTTTATGTGAATTTTACCATTTAACATGCTAAATTGTGTATGTGTTAATATATTTTTACACAATGTTGTTTTTTTATACATTGGTTTGATGGTGTTGATGTTTTTCTGTATAAAAATCTGTCAATTTCAACTCTTTTCGGCAGGTTAAAAAAACATGCCGCCATCTTGTTTTTCCTCTACTAGCAGGATATGAGCTGATAGCCTGGTAGTAGGGAACGAATCAGATTACGCAAAAGCTCATATCCGATAGCATGCTATATAATAAATATATATATCACGCTATCTGAATGTACTTCACCGATGCTGTCCCACATGCGGTTGTCCCCGACGATCGTATGTGTATAAGTAATTGATGAAATTCATTCAGATTGTTCCAATATATATATATATATATATAGTTCAATCTACAGACACGTGTTTCGCTCTACTACAGCTCATCAGTGACTGATGTCTGTAGATTGAACTATGTACGCTCCTTCACTTCGGTGTTGTTGAGCACTCTGTGAAGTTGCCGTGGGTACCTTTTAGCGATAATGCAACGCTCACTACCCTTGTGGAAGTTTGAGCACTCTGGGCCCATGCGCACTTCACGCTATCTGAATGTATTTCACCGATGCTGTCCCACATGCGGTTGTCACCGACGATCGCATGTGTATAAGTAATTGATGAAATTCATTCAGATTGTTCCAAGCTACACTGATGAGCTGTTGTACAGCGAAACACCGTGTCTGTAGATTGAACTATATATATATATATATATATATATATATATATATATATATATATATATATATATATATATATATATATATATATATATATATATATAAATATATATATACGCGAGAAGGAGTATTTTGAAACAGTATAATTTACTGTTGTGTTGTCAGCAGGTAAGATGAAGTAAAATACTGTTGTAATGTTTTAATTTGTTTACTAATTGATTCGGACGAGATACAAGCTCAGCTGTGATTTAAAATAGTCCTGTATATTGTTCACTCTCTACACTCTCCTCGCTTGAAAGTCTTATGAGGCGCTTGATCCCTCCAGTGAGCTGCAGTGTTATAACTGCTCCAGCATTGGTGCGCATCAACCCCACAGTACCCTTGCATGTCGCGACTGGTTTAGGCGTCATGCCTGGTCCTTTGTTGGATGTCAGATGGCTCTAGTACACAGATACATTTGGGTCATCGCCGGTCGATCGATTGCATGTTGTACGTTTGGGGATGTTGATGTCAGCATGTGGTGAAAGAGCCAGCTAAAGAAAGTGTCGATTGTTGAACACTTTAAGTGATAGTTAAAATCGATGAGCGGCCGATCTTTATATGGGTGTAATGAGTTTCAGTACGTCACTGTTTTGTTAATTAATAACTAACGTCTGATACTAAAGGAGGTGTAGTCTTTCATAATAAACAGTTCGAGTCTGGTCTTTGTGAGTGTGACTCGTAACATGGTGTCAGGAGTGGGATTTAACAATGAGTAAATTTAACCCACCGAAAGAGCTAAGCTTTGAATATGACCTAAGCGAAAACTCTGAAAGATGGAAGAAAGAATAAAAGTTCTATTTAACAGCGACCGAGTCAAATGAGAAAAGTGAGGACGTAAAGACGTGTACTCTCTTAATTTTGAAGATTGAAAATTTCAATCTTTGAAGCGATTGAAATATTTTTCAGTCTAAAAGATTGATTTTAGATTGAAAAATTGCGCCAATTTCAAAATCAAATCCAATTTTGATTGAAAAAGTCAATCAACTGGAGTGATTGAAACAAAAATCAATCGATCGGGAGATTGAATATAGCGAGCCAATCACATTGTACAATATTCGCGCGCTATCCACTATCCGGAGTACGTCTGAAGAACTGAACTTCATTTCTTACTGAAGAGGAAGGAGGACATATTTAATATAAGCGGCCGAGTTTAGAACAGTTTTGTCGTTTAACTGCATATACTAATCATGTCCGAAACCATGCGGGAATTACTGGAAGAAAAAGGATTCCAGGAGGAAGTGATCTCGACGTTGGAAGGTTAGTATTCATTTTATTTCTGTTTTCTGTCCATGATGAAAATGCTTATGTTCAACAATAAACTGTAAACTCCGAAGGCTAAAACCATCATTGCAACACCATTCGCATTGTTTCTTGCTATATACCGTACCCTTGTGGACCTACTTTTTGCTTTTTCAATGTTTCCTCGTAGAACAAGAAGTATTACACCAACCTGTTTAAAATAGTTCCCAACGTATAAAACTAGCAAAAATTCGCCAATGCCACTGGCGTCTTCATGGACGGTGGCATGTTTCCCCCGATTTGGGGAACTTGCTTTGTACTGGAAAGTCATTTGAAACGTGAAAAAATGAACGAAATTATATATTTTTACTTTTGAAGCTGCTAACTTTACGGTTTGTCTCGAGGAGATATGTCAATACGTCTGTAAAAAAAAAATTACATTGACAAAAATTTTCTGAAAAATCGTATCTTAGTCATGGACGGTGGCAGGTCTTCCCCGATTTAGGGAACTTGCCTTGCACTGGAAAGGCATTAGAAACATGAAAAGATGAACGAAATTATATATTTTTACTTTTGAAACTGCTAACTTTACCGTATGTCTGGATGAGATATGTCTTTTAGGTCTGTCAAAAAAACTGCATTTACAAAAAAAAATCGTATCTGAAGACCGGACTTTGAACTTGTTTGACAGATATATCTGATATATCTTTTGATATATCTTTACAAAAATTATTATATTATTTTTAAGAGTACTGGTCTGTAGTAATTGAAATTCTATAATCAGCTTATCTGAAGTACAGGTACACTAGTTACCACACTGATACATGTAATTATACTGCCTGTCTATTAATTTGAGTAAGTACCATCTGATAATTGAGAGATGCAATCACACTCATGCAGCTTCTTCACTCCCCTTAATTTGTTCTTGGGAGAGGCAGGGGTGAAACTAGCCCTTTTTGGTTAGGGGGGTGTCGGGTAGAATTGCCCTGCTAAAATAATTTCTATAGTACCCTGCAGTTCCATAGGTAAAATTTACTGAAATGTATATATGGAAGCTCTGGCCAATTAATCAGGGTTTCTTGTATTTTTTGGGGTCGTCACACCCCATACACCCCCTTGAGTTTCACCCCTGGGGAGAGGGACTTAACAGCGCACCTTAAATCTATCAGTATTATGATCAATGCAGACTAATAAAGCCATTTCCTAGAAGCCATCTCCCCTAGAATATAACATTTTCAAAGAGACTGACCCTCAACTTATCGTCAATATTGAATAATTTTGCTGCCTGTTTAAGACTTTACATAGTACAGTAGGTATATACTACTCAAATCAGTAGAGCGAGGTTCAGGTCCAACATAATTTTTTATTGCCATTTATATATATATGTATATGTATCTGTGATGTATTGAGTTTGTAAAATAATATTGTACTATTCACACCTATTAATTTAAGGAAATTGGCTAAGCTATTAATTGAAGATTAACATACCTTGTATAACTATGGATGTGACATGCTTTAAATGTGGTAAGAACATTCATGCCACTGACGCAACAAGAGCATTAGCAAGACATTTGCGAGCATGCCATACAACAGCTGGCCCTTCTTAAAACCTAGTTTGTGGACAACATGGATGCAAGAAAACATTTACTGTAATGAACTCATTCTTAAGGCACATTAGACGTAAGCACCTGAATGAAAATTTGCATGGACGGGCAGTCAATCTGCATCCACCAGATGAACCAATGCGAATCGATGATGAAAATGCCAGTGAAGATGACCAGGATGAAGAGGAAGAAAATTATGCTGAAACTTTTACAATAGATAATTTAAAACAACTAGCTCTCTCCATGATCATGAAGCTCAAGTCTACTGCTGCAGTTTCTTATGCTGCAATTGAACATGTAATGTGTGGTACAAAGGTGATGTTCCAAGACACTCTTACAGCACTTAAGCATAACATGTTGCACGTGATGGAAACACACCAGGTTGATACAACATCAGATGATGTTCAAGATCTGTGTGCTAAGTTTTCATCTTTTGAAAACCCGTATATAGGGATTGAAACCCCGAAGCAACAAGTAAATTACATGGTTGACAATCTTATGTTGGTTCCCCCAGTAGAGATAGCATTAGGCACAATAATAGATCAGGTAGTAGACAGGGCTACTGGTGAATATGTTCCAAAGGTTGTGACAGAAACATTTCAATACATCCCTGTGGTTGATGTTCTTAAACTTGTTCTGAAACCAGGTGTCCAAGACTTAATTGATAGAGAAAAAACCTTACCACCCGGTTACCTTAGGGGATACCATGACCGGGAAGCAATATCAACAACATGGCATCTTTAAAACCCATCCTAACGCACTGCGACTTCAGCTTTTCTACGATGATGTTGAAGTTGCAAATCCTCTCGGTAGCAAAGCAGGCATTCATAAACTTGGTCTTTTCTACCACTCAATTCAAAATCTGCCTTTTTTAACTTAAATTCTTCAATGAATAGCATTTTTGTACTAGCTGTTTGCCATACCTCTGATATAAAGAAATATGGCTTTCAGCCAATCCTTGACCCTTTCTTAAAGGAAATGGAACAACTGGAAAGTGACAGTGGTGTCAATCTTTATTTGGATCGTAGGGCTTGTGAGGTTCATGCAACATTGGTCTCGTACAGTGCAGATACCTTGGCTGCACATGAGTTGCTAGGTTTCTTGAGTCCATCCCCTAACCTGCTATGCAGGTTATGCAAGGCTACACGTGAGGGGATCCAAATTCATTTTGAGGAAGATGATTTTGAGCAGCGTGAAATAGACGACCATGATGATTCTGTTGAAGCTGCTGCTCTAAGACGAAATGGAGATCCTGAGACAGGTGTTCGTGCATCATGTCCCCTAAACAGTTTGCAGAACTTCCACTGTGTGACAAACTATAATTTAGATGCAATGCACGACATGCTAGAAGGAGTATGCCCCTATGAGGTTCAACTGTTGCTAAATGAGTTTATATTCTCTGAGCAGTTCTTCACGTTGTCAGAGCTAAACCAACGTATAAGATCTTTCCACTATTCATTCACTGACAAGAAGAATAAGCCATCTGCTCTTGCATCTGATCGATTGCGAAAGCCCACTGACTATAAATTGGGGCAAAAGGCAGCACAGACGTGGTGTCTTGTTCGAATGCTGCCATTTCTCATTGGAGATCGCATTCCACAAAATAACATCCACTACAATCTGTTACTTTTACTCCTTCAATGTATGGATATCATATATGCCCCTTTAGTCTCCTTAAGTCAAACTGTGTACTTGAAGTACTTAATTTCTGAGCATCATGCACACTTTAAGATGCTATTTCCTGAAAACAGGATGATAAAGAAGCATCATCACATGGTTCATTATCCAACCTGTATGAGAATGTCTGGGCCCATGGTTACAATGCAGTGTATGAAGTATGAACTGAAACATGGGTTTAGCAAACGAGTAGCATCTGTCAACTGTAATTTCAAAAACATTTGCAAATCAGTGGCATGCAAACACCAAGTTTTGCAGTGCACTGCTTGGTCTGGAGATGAATTAATGAGGGCAGATGTTCAATGCTTAGAAGGCAGTGTGACTGCAGTTGAGTCACTGGATGGTAGTGAGGTAGTCATGGAATTCTTACAGCTTGAAGAAGGCAGTGAAGTGTTTGCAGCTAGCAAAATTTCATTATTTGGGATTACCTACAAGCAGAACCTTTTTCTAGCTACCAATGTAGAGAATGACAAACCTCAATTTTCAAAAATTGCCAGTATTTTGGTATGTGGACAGGCATCAGATGAATTATACTTTGTCCTTCAGAAATACCAGAACAAGGGGTTTGTATCACATTTCCATGCTTTTGAAATTGCAGTAGTAGACATTCCTGAATTTAGTGTCATGACTCCAAGTCAACTTTTAGATCATCTTCCTTTATCTGGGTTAAGAACATACCAACACAATTCACCAGTCTTCTTATGTCCTCGCTACTCTCTAACACAGATACAAAACTAACCCTATAATAATATTTTACTATTAGTTATAGTAGTAGTATTTATTTCGTATTTCAGTAAGTATTTAATGTTATTATATATTTATCAATGAAATAGTGCCAGGATTTCTCCGTGTATAAAAGTGATACCGTACATTACTCTTCACATATGTGAAGCTAAATATATCTTAACATGTGATGATATGATCACTGCATATACAGCTAATTCAATTAAGGTTGTCCCGAAGCAAAGGGAAAATGTCGAATATGAGCAAAAAGCCTGTTGGGAATTGCAATAAGTTTACGAAAAAGTCAGTCATTCCCTTCGTTTCGGGACAACCTTAATTGAATTAGCAGTATGTCCGCAGCGCTTCGGCAACATCAGCTAATAGATTTGTTCTTGATAATTTAAGCATGGCATGCATATACAGCTGAAACAAAGTTTCAGAAACGTTTCAAGATACACTGAAACTTTTGTTTCTGCAACCGTGCATTTTCGGTAACTTGTTTCGGAAATTTTCTTTAGTGTATGCCGGGCTTAACGATATCTACAAAAAGTATATTATATAATGTAATTTGTGGGAAACACCACGTTTTTATTTCATCACTGCATGAGCTAGCTTTCAACCTATTGACTCAGGCACCTTGCTGATCAGAGCAAAAATCATCAGGTTGAAAGCTCGGCGATGAAATAATGATGTGCATGGTGTTTCCACAAATTATATATTAAATTTATATAACTATTATCACCGTGCTGCATGACAAGAATTTAATAAGTCTATATATATTATAATAAACAGAACATTACTTCACTTGAAGATATACAAATCATATTTTCTCATTTTTTTATATCACACTTGTTTGCTTCACTTGCTCATCAGATATTAATTTAAAAACAATTGAAAATAAAATTTGTATCTCCACACGGACATGCATGTTATATAGTGTCAGCTAATTATGAGCTAATTAAGGTTCCTGTGTGCAGTAATATAGAGTCTCATGAAACACAACTGGGCCAGCCCCCATACTGTATGAACATACACATTTTACATAATGCTGTAAGAGTTACTTGGACCTGATTGCTGGCAAAATTGTGCCTTTGATGATAAAAGCGCACAACTTGGCATGATGTTAGGGCATACCCTAAGGAGATTTAAGGGCATATGTTGCCGATTTGCTCCTGGTTGCCACAAAATCATTGTGGAAAAAAAATATTTCAAGTTCACTTCTAGCAAATATTTACTGATATCGTTCAAAAGCTTGCAAAAAAAACTAATATAGATGACATTCAAACAGCTAGTTCAATTTTTCGAAGCCGATTTTGACATTTTTATTTTTGATTGATTGACATTTTAATGTTGCAGTGTTCTCCACATTTTTGAATGTTAAAAACTCAAGACTTGAAAACTAGGCTTGGGAAATTGTACTACTTTTAATGTCCTTATATAATTTTTTGAAAACTTTCTAACAATATAGGTAATATTTCCTAAAAGTGAACTTGAAATTTTCCTTTTTTATAAGATTTTGTACTTTCTAATTAATAGGTAAAAAAAATTTTATATCTGTATTTATATCTGTAATATACCCTAACATTATACCAAGTTGTGCGCTTAATATCATCAAAGGCTCTGATTTTCACCAATCTGCCCCATTATATAGAGAGAGAATTGAGCCGATTAGCCAAAATTAGCTGATTACTCAAAGCCTACATTATTTTAAGGCTGATCAATCAAAATAATCGCAAATTAATCTGTCTTCCGATTACCGTACTGTTAAAATTATACTGGTTACCAGTTCCCACACAGTGTCACAATGTTCTGCCAGATTATCATTGTAGGGTAAAAACAAAAACATTTTCCAAACTAAATATGACAGCTAGAAATGGATTGTTTATAGTTATAGCTCATTCTCAATTACGAGTAAAACAATTCGCAAATCATGTTTAGTTCAAATTGGCCGACTAATCTGCTTTGCAGGTATTAGTTTTCAATATAAACTTTGTACCATGCATTCATGATCAAGGTAGTAACAATCATGTAAGTTAATCCTAAGTCAAAGTAGTGTGACAGGCAAAAATGGAAAAGAAATTATTGATGATCCAGTTCTAAGAAAACTTGTGGAAATAACAAATCAACAAAGTGAATGTAAACAAATGTGAGTTACTGTTACTGCAGGTACAAATAAAATTATATACATGTATGCTTCCATTAATCCATCCATCCATCCATCCATGTAAAGAATATGCATGTTTACTTTCATTAAAATTGAAAGTAATGTCATGTTATTTGGTTTATCTGTAGAAAATGAAGTAGACATGATTGTTTTACCTACACTGACAGAATCCGACCTCCTAACCATTGGGGTTGCATCATTTGGTGCTAGAAGAAAGTTAAGTCTTCTTGTTAAGGAAATGCCGACCATCAAACAACCATCACCAGCAGTATCTGCACCAGAGCATGCATTTGACATTGCATCAACTATGGGACACCCAACCATCACAATCGATATGATTCCAGTAAGTGTGATTTGAACAATAATTATATATAACTATTTGAAAGGAAATGAATGACCACAAAAGTTGAAGAAGAAACAGTTAGACTATAGTTACATGTACCAGTTAATTATTACGCGTATTACCTAGCTTATGTGTTTGCAATTGATAAAAGATGGCCAGCTTTTTCATCCAAGAAACAAAATTAATAATGCTTTATCTGATTGTTGTAGGATCAGCTTGAGATCAAAACTGCTATTGATGGGGCAAGGGCTATGGAACACATTAAAAAAAGAAAATTTGCACAATTGGTCATGCCTAAAATTGTATGTTTTCTATTAAGCATATATATTATATATATATATTTAACAAATAGATTCCATTTTGCCGTTGTCTGTTCAGTTATAGATGCACAGATGACGTCACAACGGGGTAAGAACAAAAAAGTGGCCCACGAGACGCAGTTGAGTGGGTCACTGATGTTCTTACCACGTTGTGACGTCTTCTGTGCATCTATAACTGAACAGACAACAAAAAAATGGAATCTATTTGTTTTATACAATAAAAATTTAAAAGGTTTTTGTCCAAGCTCTTGCCGGATTTTGGGGCGTGAAGAAGGCAAAAAGCAAGTCAGTTGATGTGATCTGATGTGACCATGTGTCTGTCCTCTAATAGATCATGGCCAACAACCAATAAAAACACGCATAGCAACCAGGGTATTGTATAAATATATATATATATATATATATTTATATATATCTATATATATATTATACTAGTATATATTATACTATATATATATTATCCAAAACCTTGGCTTCACTCTTTAGAACACTGCTATAGCACTCTTTTAATATCAATACAGTACATGCATGTATAATTAAAGCACTGGCATAAACCATGCAATTATTATTAATTTAATACTGTAACTAATTACTGTGAATCAACACTGTCAAAGTTGTTAATTAACAGCTTAAATTACTGTACTTGATTAATATCCATATAATTTTGGAGAACTTAAATGTAAAAGAAGTTATGATACAACATCCAGAGGGCCTGAAAATTGACCAACATCTAGATGAGGGTGGCATCTTGTCGGTATAAATTCAAAACCCAATTCAAAAATAAAAGTACAGTGGAACCCCGTTAATACGGTCACCAAGGGGCCATAACAATTTGGCCGTATTAACGGGGTCAAGATCAAATTACACAGCTGTTCTCTCAAGTGACGTCATAACAGTTTTATTACAATTGCACTTCTAAACAAAAATTTAATTGAAACCGAATTTAATTGTGCTTGGTGCAAGCACGATGACTTAACAATGTAGCAATTTAATGGATATTATAACGTATTGTTTGTCAAGTTTTATTATCCTAGCTTTCACATTATTAGGTGTTGTATAACTTATATCATACATTTCATATATCACAATTTGTAAAGGGAATGACTATTATAAAATTAAATGACGTTTGATTGCATGGAGTGGCCGTATTAACGAGGTGGCCGTAAGGCGGGGTTCCACTGTACTTTAATATAAGATGCATTATCATCGCGAAATTAATTAGTAACTAGCCTGCTACTCCAGGGTGCATTCCATGTCAACCCCACGCCGAAGATAAGCCACTGGTGTTCAGGTGCTGCGCCAAGGGAGGTCAAGACGAACGCCGGCGCCGACACCACCCACTGACTTGTATAGTTGTATGGCTATATATGTGCGCCGACCGCAGTGTGATTGTGCACCAGCACGCCGAGCACTTTTGAAACTCACGCCGAAGATCTTCGGCGTGACGTACATGGAATGCACCCTGGCTGCTACTTGATTAGTAAATAATTATGAGTATTTAAAGAAATTATTTGCATGACAATAAAAATTTTATTAGTCTCTCCCTGCCGCTTTGTGTTAGATTATATTATCATGTATTAAAGGATGAGTGTCAGAGTCATGCATTGCGCGCTCGCGGCGGCCATTTTATGGGCCGACTAGCGAGTTCGTTTATAATCCGTCAATATCTTGGCAATCCTTTAAGTAAATCTGGTACTTTGTGATTTTCCAATTAGAGAATATACTTAAATGAATATTTATGTAGCTATTTGTTGCAAACTTGATTACGAATGTAAAAAATATTGTTCAAATATGTCGGCTTCCACAAGTGCTTCACCACCGAAGCGTGGAAGGCCGAATTTTGAAGCTGAAACAAAGCGAATCAGGATGAGACCTGACGTGTTTGACCGTTGGTTGGTGAAAAAAGACTCGCTTCGATTTACACATAACTTGCACAACAATTTAGTAAGGAACCGTGATCTTACTTGAGTTCGGTCACATATTTGACGACTTGATGGCCCAGTTTCTTCAACGCTAATAAGTGGCTCTGCTTGTTCAGCGCCAACAAGTTCGTGGGACGAAGATTCATGAATCGGTGATCCATAGACGTTAAAATTGTCTTCGGGATCATAGCGCTCCACGTCCAAGTCTGAATCTGACTCCGTATCTGACATAGTTTATAGATTAGAAAGGTCGTAAGGTCTACGAGACTACGAGTACGCAAAATAGAATGCGGCTATTTTTGGCAAATCATCAACAAAGTCCCCGTTTGTAAACATTAACACAAGCGCGCAATGCATGACCCTGACACTCATAGGCGCGGAGAGGGGGGTTCAGCAATTAATTTAAGGGGTCTTTGGGTCAAGACTACACGAGGCCAGCTCGCTGCACATATAGCCAAAATTATACTGACCATCAAATTGTTTGGTGTAATATTTTGCCGAAGAAACCGAGCTTAACATGAAAGCCAATCATTTTTTATAATATAAAGAAGGGGGAGGAAGTGATAAAACCGTATCCAGTTCTCTATGGATCATAATTTATCAGTTGTAATTCAAACCAAGCAAATAACGTACTATCTGCCCTAAAATATGTCGATTGATATTTTTGTGTTAAAAATTTCCTTTCGTTGGCTTCACCAAAGTTGGAATCGATACTACGCGTATAAGTAAATGTGTTCAAACGTTGAACTTTTACTACACATATCTAATTCAAATATGCAAATGAGCTAAACAAAAAACTACCCTCATTGGAAACGGTTTTCCACGGTTTTAATTACAACTCATCAATCTTACCTTTTCTTGTGCATTCTTGTATACTCCTGCTTTACTTTGATTAATTTCGCCTGTAGGTCGAGCCCACTCAGGCCACGTATATTAAATTCCATTTCAGTAAAATTTGCATGTGCAGAACCTTGCGGCTTGCACAGACCTCCTACTTCGCACGAACATAATATCACCTATATCGAAGTCGAGTTCAAAAGCAAAATGACGTACACTTATGTACTAAATACGTACAAATGATGGTGCGCGCATTTACGCGGCGCAGTTTATAAGTGTCTGTACGATAACATATCTTTGATAATTTTTTTCTATTCATTATAGATTTGTTGGATGAAATATACGCCACCGAGCCACGACAAACAGGCAACACACGTAGAATATTTCAAGGCTACGCATAAGCAAAGACGAGCTGCGATAAAGAAATCTGAACTCACAATTACCAGTATTATTGCAGAGTACCCACGATTTAAAGATATGCTAGACCTGGTACGTTTTACCTGTTGTAAATTCATGTATCAAAGGTCTAACTTTATTTATTTTAAATAAATATTTATTTTAAATAAATAAATAAATAAATACATACATACATACATACACGCATACATACATACACACATACACACATACATACACACATACATACATACATAAATAAATAAATACACAAAGAAGTACATAAATAAATAAATAAATAAATAAATAAATAAATACATACATACATACATACATACATACACACATACACACATACATACATACATACATACATACATAAATAAATAAATACACAAAGAAGTACATAAATAAATAAATAAATAAATAAATAAATAAATAAATAAATAAATAAATAAATAAATAAATAAATAAATAAATAAATAAATATTTAACTAATATATTACATTTTTCCTTGTGCGAAAGTGTGTTCTTTACACGCTGTGACGTCTTATGTAATCAATTATACAGTACATACGCACGGAGAAATGTAATCTATTTGTTTTATACAATAAAAGTCAAGTGGTTTATTGAAGAATTTCTGGGGCATGAAAAAAGAAAAACAAGTCTACTGATGTGATCTGACGTGATTTGACGTCAGCTGTGCGTGTGTCCTTTAATAGATCACGGTCAACAACCAATGAAAATGCACATAGAAGTCACGTTATTGAATAAAAATATATAAATAGATAAACAAATAAACAAATCAGCAAATAAACAAATAAATAAACTAGTTTGTGAAGGCGTTAAAACGTCTATATTATAGAAATTTAGAACTGCTTAATTAAAGTTATAGTTTGTTGTAATATATGTTTCCGACTCGAGATTGCGCGTGGTTTGTTTGACCGCATAGATGTTGATACAGTGGTCATCTATTTATAGATCAACTTGGAGTTCCAAATGTTGTATCCGGAAAACTGCGACAACTTTGTTACCAAATGGGGACCGTTCTTCAAACATAGAATAATTGCTTTGGGCAAGTAGGATTATCCAGCTGTCCAACAGCTCATCAACAACAAAGGAAACAGTAAGTTATCTATATAACCACTTCAATTCATCAACATAGACGTAATTCGTTTGTGAAGTTGTATTCTAGCGCAGGTTTCTGCAACGTTATGGATAATTGATTACGTCTTTTCCGATGCAAATTGACCTTCCATGAAGCTGTTGTCGGACTGTTTTCTAGAATGTTACACGTAATGTTGCAAAAACTTTGTTATGAATAAAACTTTTGTCCAACATTTGTGAGTTATTTTTTGCGTTGCAATCGTTTGCTATCCTGGTGCAACATCATAAATTGGCATTGCAACAGGAAATCAGTTGTTAATCGTAATTGATTTTTCTGGTGCTATATAACACAATAACATAATGTTTATTTATGATTGCATTATATAGGTGACCTTTGTGCATTGCGTGTACTTGCATATATGTTGCACAGGTCATGCAACAACAGAAAATAAGGGAAAACGTGTGTTCCAGTAACAAGAGATGGAGCTCTTTATTACCTTCTGCAAAATGTTCCGGTATGTGCACGCAGTATATATTCTACAGGTATATATTGTAAGACAGGAGCCTTTTTTACAAGCAGGTCATTAGGATATAATACGCAATTTACTGCGTATACGTATCGCCAAATCTTCATCCATATAAGCGCTCATACAAGTTAAGAAAAGCTGGCCAATAATTAAATGATCATACATACATTACGACGATTTTGTATGTTTTTTAGGGCCGTACAAACTGTCGCCTTTGCTTATATGATTTTGTCTTTTTTATTCACTTTTAACGTCAAGCGCAAATTTTGGGATCGCGCATCTAATTAGCTTTTTTGTTATGATTTATAGAGTGGTACTGATGTTGAGGCGGCGGCTCAAGAAAAAGATGAGCGGTATACCCAACCATTTCTCATTTCAACAGGCCCACAAGAAAATCCAGAACATTTTTTTCTTGTTTTGGATCGTTTGATGCTTTCATGTGGGGAAGATATCGTCAAAAGCGTGGATATGCTTTTTAAGTCCCACTATGTTTTTAACGTGGAATATGCCCCACCACTTGCTCAATTTTGGGAGTTTGTGGCATCTATGATTTATGGGGTATTAAAGCCATTTCAAACAGGGCCAACAGTTAGAGCTCTTGGTTCCTCTTGTAGAGATGTCAAATTGTAATTACTTGCAGTTAGTTTGAGCACGTATATGTTCGTTACATATATATAGCTACAGTAAACGTATACGTTTAAACAGGTTGTCCAGCATGCAATTTTTCTTATGTATCATGGTCAAAAATGCAAAATACATGGTAAATATACTGTATGCAAATTGTCTCTGCATATACTTGCTCGCTTGAAGGTCTTACGAGGCGCTTGATCCCTCCAATGAGCTGCAACTTTTATAACTGCCCATGCAGCATTGGTGCGCATTGGGTTTTTATCCAAACCAGGCTCGTTTTCTCTTAATTCTGGCATGTATATATATATATATACATAGTAAATATATACTATGTTCAATGTGTGTCTCTATATACTTGCTCGCTTGAAAGTCTTATGAGGCGCTTGATCCCTCCAATGAGCTGCAACTTTTGATTGCCCAGCATTGGTGCGCATCCACCCCATAGTACTCTTGCATATCGCGACTTGTTTAGGCATTATGCCTGGTCCCTCAATTGTTGGATGTCAGGATGAGAAAGGATTGAATTGAGAAAGAATCAGTCCTATTCGCGATTGAAAAAGTCAGTCTGTTAGATTGGTAATGCCACTCTAATAGATTGCAAATTTCAATTTAATTTAGATTGAAAATTTTCAATCTAAAAAAAGAGTGCTTTTCAATCGGAGTAGTTTGGTCCTGCATACCAAACTAGACAAGATTGAAAAACGATTGAGAATTTTATCCGATTGAAAAATAATCAATCTATTGGAGTGGGAAAATTTCAATCTAAACAAAGATTGATTTTCAATTTACTCTAAATTCCAGTCGAACTACGATTGAAAATCGATTGAAAAATCAATCGTTTTAGATTGGTTTGTTGTTCAATCGAGCAAAAGAGTGACTTTCAATCGAAAAGGTTTGGTCCTGCAAACCAGTCTGAGAAAGATTGAAATTTCAATCGATTAGACTGAAATTTGAATCGTTCGAATTAAGAGAGTAGACTTCTAACAACAATCGGCGAGAAAGCTCGAGACATTTACTATACGTTCACGTTTGCAGAGGAAGGGGACGACAGGAAACTAACACCGGTGCTGGCCAAATTTGACGAGTATTTTACCCCGGCCCCAAGAAGAACCTGCCTTATATTCGATTCAATTTTTTTACATACAATCAAACAAGCGGACAAACGATTGATGAATATGTCACAGAGCTTAAGTCAAGAAGTCGTCATTGTGAATTTGGCAACTGAGAGACAGTCTGGTCAGAGATAGGATTGTCGCTGGGATTCAAGACGTCAAAGTCAGAGAAAGATTACTAAGAGAGACTGATCTAACGCTAGAGAAAGCAATGGCAATCTGTCGGGCAGCTGAAGCGACAAAGAAACAAGCGGAAGAGATACAAACAAGTCCTCCTGTTGACAACGTTGATGCTGTAAATTTTCGTCGTCGAGACACGAGCAATCCAACTTAATTCGCAAAAAACAAAAGCAAATCGAGCAATCGAAAACTTGTCAATATTGTGGATACATGCATGAAAGAAGAAAATGCCCAGCGTACAGGAAAATGTGTAACAGCTGTAGAAAGTGGAATCACTTTGCCACAGTTTGCAAATCGAAAACAATCAACAACGTCGAGACAGAAAACGTACTAGGCAAAGAAAGAAGCGAGTTCTTCGTTGGAACAATCGAAGGAAACATTAATGAAGATACAGAATGGACCATGCCAATTCTCACATCCGGTATTAATGTCACATACAAGCTTGACACTGGCGTTCAAGTGAACATCCGCCCACAAAACGTGTATAATACTCTTCCGAAGAAACCTCGACTATGCAAAGCCAAAGAAAGCTGATGACCTACGATGGAAATGAAATTCCTGTTATCGGAAAATGTATCGTTCACTTGCAAAGGAAAAGTAAACAAAGCTGCCATGTGCAGATGTTCGTAGTGCCAACCAATTCATCGCCAATAATAGGTTTGGAGACCTGCCAACGGCTAAATCTGATAAAACGAGTGGAGAATCTGAACCGTCTCGACGTATTTGGAGAGATAGGATGTTTACCCGGACAACATCACATCAAGATCGAAGAAAACGCAGTTCCTGTAGTTCACCCACCGAGACGCGTTCCATACGCGATAAAGAACAAACTTAAGTCAGAACTAGACCGCATGAAACAGCTAGAGATAATAGTGGAAGTGGATGAACCGACTGAATGTGTAAGCTCGCTGGTCATTGTTGAAAAGTCAGATGGAAAACTGAGAATATGCCTAGACCCCCACGATCTCAACAAAGTAATCAAAAGAGAATACTACCCAATGACAACAGTAATGTCAGAAATGTCGGGAGCGAAATACTTCTCTAAACTCGATGCATCCAACGGCTATTGGCAGATTACAGTCGATGAGCCAAGTTCCAGACATTCACATTCACATTCAACACGCCGTTTGGAAGATATCGATTTAAGCGTCTCCCATTCGGTATTCTCAGCGCAAGTGAAGTTAAGTTTTCCAAAAGAAAGTGGCAGAAATTATTCAAGGACTGGAAGGTTGCGGAAACGTGCAAGACGATATCCTTATATGCACTCTAAAAAATAGGATATGTTATGCAACACACCTTTTTGTCCCAAAAACAACACACCTTAAGGTGTGTTTTGTGAAAAGGTGTGTTATTTAACACACCAAGGTGTGTTTTCTAACACACCAAGGTGTGTTTCCTAACACACTTAAGATGTGTTTTATAACACACCTTAAGATGTGTTTCACAACACACTTTAAGATGTGTTTCACCACACACATCTTGAAATGTGTTATCTAACACACCTTAAAATGTGTTATCTAACACATGTGTTAAACACACCTACAGTCTAGTAAAAAATACAACTATACATTAAAGCACAATTTAAGAAGCAACTACAATTAAAAAAATTATTACCCGGTAATATATTTATGACAAAAGTAATCTGATTATATGTATGCATGCATCCAACAAGTAATTTAGTTATTAAAAAAATAAATATTACATTTTTAAAAAGTTGATAACTAATAATATAATATAAGATTAAAAATAGTTTGCGATAGACAAAACTAAACAGTGTCATCAAACCCTAATATTTAAAGACTAAAGTTTGAATCTGAATTCATGAGTGTCAACCCATTATGTTCCTGAGTTCTGCCATAAAAGAAGAATATTTAGTGTCTTTGTATGCAATGTCAGTGCACCCCAAAGCTATATCTTGCAGGAAGGAAGGGATTCCAATCATAGAATCAGGGTAGGTGATATGAAAAAGGTTTTAAATTTAGGTTTTAAATAGTTTATTGTAACATCTGATATATATTTTTATCTGATGTTTGATTTAAATGTTATATATCGTGATGGGAAGGCGAAAGTAATGGTTGGAGAAGAGTTTGTTGACGAACGTGATATTGTGAAAGCAAAGCAGTTGAGTCTGCAGGGACCTTTCCTTGGAATGGGTAACATCGTAGTGAAAGCATCGCATTCAGTTTTGTATAATTGGTCGATCAGTGATGATCTTGTAAAATTTATTGTAAAGGCGAGACTCAGTTTGTTGCCGACAAACTTTACAACACATATCTGGAATTGAACTAACGATCCAACATGCCCCTTCTGCCGTCGTCATACAGAGAGTACTGCTCACCTCTTCAATGGTTGTCATGAGTTCCGAAATTTTTATAACAGACGCCATGATCGTATTGTAAATAAACTGCTTGGTGAAATTTCTGCCAGCAACCGGCGACTCCGACTATTTACCAACAAGTTGTTTGAATCGATCTTACCCGAGCTTCGTGAAGGACTAATAGAAATTCCAGCTCGAAAACCGGACATTGTCATTGTGAATGCAGTCGCTCGTGAGATTGTGATCGTTGAAGTAACCGTGTGTTTCGATCTGTACTTTGAAGTAGCGTATGATTCTAAAATGCGCCATTATGAGCGGCTATGTGACTTCTTAAGATCTCGTGAATGGAATGTTAGTCTAGTGGTATTATGTTTTGGTGCGTTAGGCTGCATCCGTCACAGCGTGTACAAGGACTTGAGAAGATTGAACATTGAGAAAGATACCTTAAAATTATTGCTTAGTTGGTGCTCGATTTCTAATGTAATAATGGCTAACTATATTTGGAGACATAGGGTTAAAAAGTTGTTATTGGTCTGATCTACTGTTTTAAATCATGAAGTTGTAAATGATGATGATAGTTTTTTTTAGTATAGGCTAACAAACTACTATGTATTTTAAACTTGGCAGTAGCTATTGCGATATGCTGAGGTTCATAGGAAGTGATTAAATTATTATATGGGGCAGTGACAAAGAACAACATGACGCAAGGCTAAATGCAGTCCTTGACAGAATACATCAAGCGGGACTCAAACTCAATGAAAAGAAATGCTTATTTGGCTCAAGTGAAGTAATTTTTCTCGGACACGTATTCTCAGACCAGGGAGTTAAACCTGATCCTACGAAGATCGAAGCCATACGAGACATGCCCCTATCAACAAAGAAACAAGATTTGCAACGTCTTCTCGGAATGCTGACGTATCTGGGCAAATTCATTCCAAATCTGTCCGAAATGACAGCTCCTCTGCGCCAACTGCTGGAGACAGATGTAGAATGGTACTGGTCCACCTATCATAACACCATTCTTGACCAAGTAAATAAATTACTCACTGAAAGTCCGACGTTGAAATACTACGACCCTAAGTTACAAACAAAGACATCCGTAGGCGCTTCCAAATCAGGATTGGGAGCAGTCCTTCTGCAGAAACATGGAGACACATGGGCACCGGTCGCTTACGCAAGCAGGGCACTGAGCAAATCAGAACAAAACTACGCGCAAATAGAGAAGGAGGCGCTAGCAATTTTATTTGGTTGTGAACGCTTTCATGTCGATTTGTACGGAAAACCCTTCTCTGTTGAATCAGATCACAAGCCGCTACAGCCTATATTCACCAAACCAATTTGTAAAGCACCACCGAGGATCCAAAGATTTCTTCTGAAGCTGCAGAAATACGACATGGAAATACAGTTCAAACCAGGAAGGGAACTAACAGTTGCATACATCTGTCAAGAGCATTCATCCCAGCGAAAGAAGGTGATACTGAAAACGAAGCTGAATATCAGGTCCATCTGGTCATGTCAAGTCTTCCAATTAAACAGATTCCGACAAGAGACCACCAAAGACCAAACTCTACAAAGTCTGAAAGAATTTGTAAGAACAGGATTGCCTGACAGAAGAGACACCGTCGCCAATGAAATCAAGCCATTTTTCAACGTTCGAGACGAAATTACAGAGATAGTCCCAGCAAGCCTCAGGAAGGAGATGAAAGCAGGAATACATTAGGGACACTTAGGGATTGAGAAGTGCAAAGCAAGAGCCCGAGACACAATGTACTGGCCAGGAATTGACAGAGAAATCACACAAATGGTCCAACGATGCAGCGCCTGTATAGACACGAGAGTCTACCAACAAAAAGAGCCGATGATCTCCCACGAAAGTCGCATAAAACCCTGGCAAAAGGTTGGAACTGACCTGTTTAAACTTAAGAACAACGAATATCTGGTCGTTGTTGACTATTTTAATAACTTTCCAGAAATTGCGCTGTTGAAATGTACAACAAGCTCATCGATCATTACTCACATGAAATCCATTTTTTCCAGACATGGAATACCCGAAACAGTGGTATCGGACAATGGCCCACAGTTTTCCAGTGCAGTGTTTGCTGACTTCGCAGCTAAATGGGAGTTCTCACACCTTACTTCCAGCCCTAGATACCCGAAATACAATGGAATGGCCGAGCGAACTGTACAAACAATTAAGAAGCTCTTGAAAAAAGCAGACAAGAAGAATGAAGATCCATACCTTGCCATACGAGCATATAGGTCATGTCCAGATCCAAGTGGAGACCCATCTCCAGCTGAGAAACTGATGGGTAGGAAACTACGTACACGGCTACCTGTGGTCAGACCACCACAAGATCAGCACACTCGCATCGCGCTACGAAACATGGAGAAGAAACAGAAGCAAGCCTTTTATCATGATCAACATGCAAAAGAGCTGCCCACCTTAGACCAAGGATCTACAGTACGTATCTACCAGCATCCTTCTCCGTCTACCAAAGCAAACTGGTCAACAAAATGAAAAATAGTAGGGAATCACCACGCACCACGCTCGTATATCGTCCGGACGCAAGGAGGCCAAACACTAAGACGCAACCGACGTGCAATAATGCCAACAAAATAACATTTTACCGAACAACAAACACCAATAGATGAAATACCAGAAGGCGACGACGTACAAAACACGCAAGAAAACCCAAGCAATTATGTAGAAGACACAGACCCAGATATGCCTGTGAACACTAACGCATATACGACTAGATATAGACGAGTTGTGAAACCACCATCATACTATTATTAAATACATTGTTGGACAGTTAAATCGAAGTGCAATGACTTGCTAATCGAACAGGAATGATTTCTAATATGCTATTATGAACTAATCAAACTAAGGAAGAAAGATGTAATGAGTTGCATTACGTCACTGTTGTGTTAATTAATAACTAACGTCTGATACTAAAGGAGGTGTAGTATTTCATAATAAACAGCTCGAGTCTGGTCTTTGTGAGTGTGACTCGTAACAATCGGCATTTACATTTGTAGTTAACATATAGATGACATTTTTTCGTGCGTGTGTACTGTAATAACGCACAGATGACGTCACATCGTGTAAAGAACAAGAAAGTACGCCACGAGACGAAGTCGAGTGGTGTGACTGTTGTTCTTTACACGCTGTGACGTCTTCTGTGGGTTATTACAGTACACACGCACGAAAAAATGTCATCTATTTGTTTTATACATCAAATTTTATTATTTTAAAAAGAAATGTTTGATATTTTTGAATCGTCGAACCGACAGGGCTATTGAAAAGGAGGTAAAATTTCAATTCAGGTTTAATTACGTCATAAGTGATCTATACAAATAAAGCAATCTGATTGGGCGACAGAAGAAATAAGACTGTCCTGATTGGTTAATTTTTCAGTTTCCCGTTACGTCACGTATAATTTATGCAAATCATGATCATGACAAATTGAAAGTTTATTCAATCTTCGTGTCTTCGTCGAATCGTCGGCATTTATAGCAAAAATATTTATCGTTGAACAAACAGATTAGTTCTTCTGGACGGGATCTCGCTGTCCCATGTATATTTGGACGCTTCTTATGCTGCAAATTCAGCTGGGAAAGCATTTATCGGTGGGTGTTTGAAAATCTTGTTGACAATGGCTGATATCTCCTGGATTTGTATGGCTGAACAGTATTTCCATGAAGAGGAATGGAAGTTGTATCAGAAAATTTCTGAAGCTGTGGAGTAGATAGCGTTGTGCGCCGGAGGCGGAGGTATTAAATGACCGTATTTATGTCGATAATTTTAATATGTCTGTGTGGTCGGACAACGACTTGATGGCCGTGTCTCTCATCAGTGAGTGATATGTGTAATCTTCAGACAGTTGAAATGTACTTTATTTTGTACCAAGTTGCATCTTCAAACGTGTAATTTTATCAAATTTTTATAAAACAAAATTTTTTTGCGACTTCGTTACGTTAGCTGTGCATTTGTACTTTAATAACGCATAGTTCTTAGCCAATCAGATTGTTTGTTTTTCTTAGGTTGTTGTATAGATGCCCATAAATATCGGACACGAATTTTTTTAACTTACTTATCAAATTGTAAGTGTAAATGATGACCATTTTGTTTAAGAGTCGTAGAAAAAATTAAATAAGATCATTTTAACTCAGAAAAAGCTGAATTTGAGCCACTAGTGCCCATTAACTTCAGAGTTTTTAATATGAAAAGTCATTCGAAAATGAAGAGTTAACCTTTGGCTTTGTTTTTTACAATTAAGACAGCTGTACAATGAGTTGTTGTCTTGGATATAAATCCCAGTCAATTATTTAGTTTCATTATAAGCTGCTAAAAATGTAACATTGTTTAATGTGTTTAATTTTTTGCCTAATTTTGCCTTTGAATTTGTTCTATTTGTGATTGACACCAGTCCCGTTATGAACGTCCAATTTATCACCCGTCGAATCTAATGCAAATTAGCAAAAGTTCGATAAATTAGACATTTGGAACGGGACGTCTTCCTTTCAATAAATTTAAAACTGGTTGGGAACAGTGGTGTAGTCCTTGGAACTTTAACAAGGGACTCTCCGACACAGTGTCCTGAATATGGAAGGGGGGGGGGGGGGGGGGGGGGGGAGGGGGCGAAACTTGGAAACGTTGGAACGTTAAACTTGGAAAATGCCATTTTTTCATTTTGGGTACCAGTAATTCTGTAATTAACATTTAACAGTGCTTGTAAAAGGTAAAATATTGGGAATATCCCTGGAGCTACAGGTTAATTAGATTACTACGAGTACGATCGCCACGATCAGTGTGTGGTACAATCACTACAATAGTACGTAGGACCAAGTAGCGATTACTGAAATCGTAACATAAATTTTACACAGCTTTCAAACATGATTAAGATTATGCAATCTGCGAAAAATTATAAAGGGTGGCTCACACCCCCCCCCCCCCCCCCCCCTCAATTGACATGGAATTTTAACAAATGGGCTCAGTCTCCCTGAGACCCCCTTCCACTACACCACTGGTTGGGAAGTCTGTTTTCCATCATTTTAAATTGGTTAACTCAGATCCTCTGGGATACAATTCTAAATTGGTTATTTTAACAATTTATTTACAATTTTAAACAATAAAAATGGTTGTAATAACTTTACTTAAATGGTATAATGTTTGTATAATGAACCATTGCAAAATGATGAGAATAATCAATTAAAATTGGTAGTTTTGACGAAATATTTATTGGTTAAATCGATCAAATAGTAGATTTATTACATTAGATTAATTTATCTATATGTCTTTCAACCAAACAATATTGGTAGTTTTGACCAAAAAAAAATTGGTAACCACAGATCCATTTTTGACCAGCTTTTTTTGGTAGTTTCTACCACTTAGTTTTTACAGTGATATAGGTTATGTTTAGTAATGTTTTAAATTGATTTGTAAGCTGTGCTATATATATTAACAAATTGTAATAGCACACTATTCTTGGGGTTATGTTTGTTCTACCGTCCAGGTCCAGGCTACTAGTGTACAGTCAATACTATCTCGATTTTTGGATGTTTGTCCCTATTAGCATGTATAGCAATATCAATACTGTACTTTTCTTCTGGGTTCTGTCCTTCATATATCAGTTTATCATTTCGGCGCTTTAATTTCTCGCCGTAAACGAAGATTGGTCTCCTGTATGGGGTCTCGATTTAAGAAACTCGACAACCCAACGCTCGAAAGGACCTTTACTATCGCAACAACACGGTACGTATACGTTGATAAAAATGTCGAACTGTAACACGTAATTGTTTGCAAGGAGACGAAACTGGATTGGTATTGTCGTTGCACAGATTTACCGAATAATTTTCGTCTGTGAGTTGAGGTGATAATCAAGCAACTGCATTTATGTCTCTACGGAAGTAATTAGTAAGGCTATGAATGCCGTTCTTGTGGCCATCTCGAGAAAAGCACCGTGTTATAGCTGCACAAGCTATTCCATATGCCTAAATTAAGTACTTAAATGCTTTTGAGAATGATAGATGGATAGATAGAGTTCGATATTAAACAGTGCGCATACATGCGAATAAAAAATATTAGAAAAATGGTGCGAACAGAAAAAAAACATTCCAAAAAAATGGTGAAAGACAACATTGAAAAAATTTGAAGACATTTTTAACACCAAACGTTAGTTAATCAGGTTGTTTTTGATTGATCACACGAAGCTGCTGCCTTTATCTAAATGTGGAATATGTTTCTACAGCAACAAATTAAGTATATTAAGTGTATACGATGTCTTGTTTAAGCAAGGTTTTTGAGAGTTCGATATTTGCAAAGCTCCAGTTAGGCTTGCATAAATGCGAAAAATAAGAACACGTTTTATTACTTCACGCAAAAACGTTCTCCATAGTAAGGGTCGAACGATACCTAGGGTGAAAAAAAAATCAGCGATTTTTTTTATTCCAAAATAAAATTGTATTGATATATCGAATTTGCATGGAGCTTATTCGACTGCGTACAAATAAACTTTACGAAGTCACAACTAATTATAATCTAGGGCAATTATGCATTTGAAATGTCTCTGTCACTATGGCTCTCACAGTTCAGTTCAGTTCAGTTCACACTATAAAATGTTTATTTCATTGATTTTGAGGGAGTTTGACCTTGTAACAGATATATTATATTATAAAATTATATCTACCGTATCTACCAGTTCACACGTATGCTTATTTCTTTTTATCCAGCTGTATTATTTGCTGAGTGTTGACTCCCGGCCTATGCAATCAATGACAATCGATTATCGGAAAGCCAATGGATAAATCAGTATAGATCGATAGCAATTATCTAATTGATATTGATTGGTATTTGCCAATCGATAACCAATCGATAGTTACAACAATCAGTCCATTTACCAAGCAATGACTATTGATTTTAATATTTGATGCCTATTGATTGTTATTGATTGTCATCAATTTTTGAGACTAGATACCAGATTTCTTTATGCCGAGCCAACATTGGTCAGACCAAAAAGCCACTGAAAATATGGAATTGTCAATCTCACCCTGCAAACAAAGTCAACGGTATTTCAATCCTGGATTGAGTATTAAAGCATGTAACAATTAACTAAGCTCTTACAGTCATTGGCATCTAAGCGTGTGCACCGTCTATCAAAACATGTTCTATTTCAAGATCAATCAATCACAATTAGTTCATCGATTGCTATTGATAATCTATACCAATTGATAGTCAAAATCATAGTCATCAATTGTTCAATGATTATCAATTTCAATATATCTATATCTATTGTTATTAATTGATGTCGATTTCTGTCGATTATCAATTTTATCGATTGCATAGGCCATACAGTGAAAAACAATGTTGCCTGTAATGCTAGGGACGACTCAGCCGTGGATTGCCAACGGCATACTCTTTCATGGGTAATGAACCACATCCACGTCTGGCCTGTGATGACAACAACTGTTCTTTTGATGACAATAATAAAATTATTCCTGAAATTATACGACAGAACTGTGGTCCCACTTTCCACGAAGATTGTTTGTGCACACCAACGATATCAATCAATTATACCCGACCACAACTTGCCCATTGTCCAATTTGCATCATGCCTCTATCAAAACGTATGACGTATCGAAGAGCTGGCAACTAATTTAAACATGTACCTAGCTACTTTCTAAATACAACGACGATGATGACGATGATGACGATGACGACGACGACGACGAACTGAACAACAACAACGATGAAGGAGACGAACTGGATGAAAATGACCCATGAACATGGGGAACAAAGCTGACAGAACAAGACAAACTTGCAAAACTGAAACGATCACTTCAGCAACGAATACAAAGCTTCTCTAATAAAGACGTTTTCCCAACGATCCGCAGCAAAAAGTCTCTCGCCCTTAAAGAAACACAACACGTCCAAGATCAGAGGCCGCGGAAGCACCTGAAAAGGGGGGCACCGCCAAAAAGGGGCACCTTGGTTATTTTCAAAATAATTGTATAATTTAAAACGTTGTACGGTTGCAACTTCATCCCCATGGCCATTTGTGGGGGGGGGGGGGGGGGGGGGGGGGGCGAAGATGGCGGCCAAAAACAAAATGGCGGGAACAAATGGCCCTGGCACAGGCTGCAAACAATGCGCCATATTTTGACGCATTTGTTACTCGGACCCAGGCTTCACTATGTTTATCGCGCCTAGTCAGGCTCAATTTTTTCTGAAGAATTAGTTCAGCTTGACTGACCCAAACTGAAAACAATCAAAACATTCTTTTCCAAATACATTGTCGAAATATTAAAATAAATACACTTTTAATAAATATCTGTTAATGCTTATTATTTATAATTTACTTCACCGTTGTACCAAATTCGCAAGAAACTGGATTGCCGTTGACCGTTGTCTGGCCGGGCCGCCTTGTTTTCGTGAGTTTTCGGTGGATTCAATTCAGCGTTTTGAAAAACATTTAGGCTTCGTTTAGTTGAGAATTCTTGTTTGAAAAAAAACCCTGCTTCTCAATGGCCAAACACGTAAATTCTGCCCTGTTGCGTACTTTTATTTCGCAGCCAAAATACTTTTATCTGACTTTGTTCACCAAGTTTTTCGTTCGCCCGATTTAGGAAACACTCTAAGTTGCGAGGAAAACTGGCGAAACACCCGTAAAAACGTCGGAAGAATACGTATGATGGGTCGTGTCGTCTCTTTACCCTGGCTGCCATACAACGAAGCCACCATTGGCTTCGTTGTATGGCAGCCAGGGTAAAGAGACGACACGACCCATCATACGTATTCTTCCGACGTTTTTACGGGTGTTTCGCCAGTTTTCCTCACATTTTCATTCATTTTGAAGTTGTTTTTAACAGGCGGCAAGTCTGGTATCACTTATTTAATATAATTTGGGCCCTATAAATAATTTCCCGCGAGTTAGCCTGCTGCCCGCCTTGTTTCCAACAAACAGAATACCTAAAACATCCAATGTTATCTCGACCAATCAGACGTGGTGATAGCTCAGCCTGTGCCAGGGCCATTTGTTCTTGGCCGCCATCTTGGCCCAGCCCCCACAAATGGCCCTGGGGACGAGGTTGGTACACTGACCTATATATATATAACTGGACTGCGTGCTCCTATTACCTTTGAGTTAGGAAAAGGTGTCCCCAAAATCGTTTTCAAAATGGCGGCATTTATGGGTCCTTTTGCTAATTATAATGGTGAAGGTCGCTGATCGACAGCTAAGAACCGACTGATGACACATGTTTTTAAAACTGCCTGTATATTTTGCTCGGCGTTCAGTCGAATTATGTTATTTATAACTCGATAAAGTCTTCATATTTACATTGGCGTATGGGCACAAATTTATAGGGGGGGGGGGCGGAGAAAATTTTGCCCGAATGTAACGGAAATTGCCCGACTTTTGATATAAAAAACCCACCTTTTCCCTATTTTCATCCTATTTTTTCACATTTTTCCTATATTTTTTGCCCGACTTCGGTTGAAAATTTGCCAGACTTAGCAACCTTTGCATTCATCTGGGGGGAGGGTCCACCCGGCTCGTACGCCAATGCATATTTATAGAAGATGAAAGCTTTCTGACTGACGGATTTTGACGGTCTTCCACTGTCCCAGTCTGATATAGTTTCTCGTCCGGCTTTCTTGTTTTAACGACGGGAAAATAGACGGACGAACTCGCCGTTTACAGGATTTTAAAACACCTGACAACTGATGAGTTTCTCGTCTGCTGACTGCTATTAACACTTGGAAAAGGTTAATAAAGACACTCTAAGAAGACCTCGGTACGCCTCGCGTCTTTACGATTTTCTCGTGATCTTCAGCGATTCTTTATAGAGCTGGCGACTTCATAAAACGAAATGTTTGTAGATTTTCATGACCCGATGTGTATTGACTGCAGTCTTGTTTATTTTATTGCCAAGTGTTCGTGCCGATGCCGGCCGGCACGTCTTTTTAATTCAGACTGCTCGTGAGCTACAACAGTAATTGTCTATGAATATTATTATTATTATTGTAGCTCAGAACTACAATAAAACTAATATCATGAAAACGTCCTGGGCCGCTCAGCAAGAAACATAAATAATATACCCATGTATATTATTTCAAATAATCCAGCAGGCATCTTGAGTCGTTCCACAAGAAATCAATGAACCAACCGTGCATGCATTAAAAAATAGGCATGTTATGGCATGCATGTGTAAACAGGCATGAATTGAAGAGCCTGCATGCTGAAGTAACCACTGTAATTACCAAATTGTTGCTACTTGTAAAATAAATTAGTTATTTCATAGCAGGGCATCAGATAGATGCCAGCATAAAAACAATGCATGAAGTTAATGTTCAATACACGTATGTTATTATATTATTATTTATTCAATAAAGTATATTATTATATAGCATGCTATCGGATATGAACTTTTGCGTAATTTGATTGGTTTCCTACTACACACGTAAAATCGCACAAGCTATTACAGACCTGCACGCAAGTTGTTACAAGGCTGTTCAACAGGCTGTCACCGTCATGTGTTCGCACTGGCTGTCCCCGGTCTGTTAACATGTCTGTAACAGGTTTTTGACAACTTGTAACAAGGCTGATGACTCCAACAGACTGATGACAAGTTGTTCCAACAACCTGTTACCGCTCTCCACTCAACAAGTTGTTAACAGGTTGATGCTAACAAGGTTGTAGCAGCTTCTTCAATGAACAGCATTATTACGACTTGTCTCAGTCTTGCTACAAGCCTGTTGCGAACACATCCTGTTGACAAGCTGTGAGATTTTTACGTGTGTACCAGGCTATCAGCTCATATCCTGCTAGTAGAGGAAAACAAGATGGCGGCATGTTTTTTTAAACTGCCGAAAAGAGTTGAAATTGACGGATTTTCATACAGAAAAACATCAACACCCTCAAACTAATGTATAAAAAAACAACATTGTGTAAAAATACATTAACAAATACACAATTTAGCTTGTTAAATGGTAAAATTCACCTAAAAATGACGTCTTTTTACTCCAAGTAAAGAGACTTTTTTTATTTAGAGAAGTATTTGGAGTAATAAAAAGCATGTTCTTATTCAAAAACAACCAACTAAGTAATTCAGTTTCACTGCCGAAGGTGTTTCAGTTTCATTTTTGCATGAAATCAAAACCTTTCTCACGACAGCAACGCTAATATAAACGACTGACCCACCTTTTGACTTCACAAAGGTACCTTTTATTCTTTTTGTTGACCTGCTTAACACATTGTTTGCCTCTCGAGCAACATTTATACAATATTTCGAAGCTGTTTACCGAACAACTCAGCGAGAAACTCTATGTGAATGCATCATTACGCATGGCGGAAGTATTAGTTGCCTATGCCGGAAGTTTGTTGTTTCAAATATTTCGCTGTAATTTTGTCTCTTGTACAGTACAATAAAACACTTATAACATTCGCTCTCGTTGTATACGAACTAATAGCCAACTCGGCGAAGCGCCTCGTTGGCTATGAGCTCATACACAACTCGAGCTCATGGTTTAACTGTTAAATACTTGGCAATATGCAATTACTTGTATATTAAGTAACCATGCAGCACAAGCAGTTGAACCCGAGGGTACGTAACTGTCTTAGGATAGGCATATCCGTAACAGATGTATCACTCCTCAAGTCTCAAAAAACTGAAAATAAGAAAAAACACTTTAATAATCCCCAAAAATCTATGGAAATCTCTAGAAATCTCTGGAAATTGCTGGAAATCCCAGGAAAATACTTGAAAATCCTTAAAAAATCCTCATAGTGAATTTAAAAAAAAAACAACAACAAAAATCTCATATCTCGTTTTGGAAATCCCAAAAATCTCGTATGCTTTTTTGGGAGTGATACACCCCTCGGTTGAACCTTCAACGTTATTAAAAGAAACAAATTATAAGACAAAAAATTAAATGTCCCATGGCCAAGCAAATGACTGAAAATAGCAACAGTATTATCTTTTTCACAACATCGAGCAAACGAGCAAACATTAGTAATTTAAAGATGAACTAAATTTGATCAAAATGAAATGACCCCCAAAAAACCCACTGTTACAAGTACATGCCATGTATATTAAATACACATGTATTACCAGGAAATAATTTGCTATGGTATAGAAATATATTAATATAGATGATAATGTAAATTTTATTATAATGTAGAATTTCTCTCAATTTTCATTGGCTGTAAAGTTGGTATCTCATTTGCAAATTATTGCCTAATAATTGTCTAAGCATTTTATTTTATAGCAAGTAATATAGTAACCTCCACCTTCAACAAGAATTTTTTCCCTGCGCAAAGTGGCTTAAAATTAAAATAAAATTCAAATTCAAGAAAAGTAATTAAAAACAATATTAAATAGTGTCGTGAGGTCCTGGGAATGAAGAAGTTCGGATCCATTATAACACCTATTTTAGTTGTTATTCATAAATACAAAGTGAAACTGTGCACTTTCCTATTAAATATTAAATAATATAATTACGGTATTGACCTCGATTATTTAAAAAATTATTAGTTTATTAACTCCCGTTATTTGGCTTTAACTTAAGCATTTGGAATGAATTTATCTGCTCACCACGTACTGATAAGTCACACTATTTCGCTCAACCTTGTCCAATAAGTATTGTTAGTTGGCTGTAGCAAAATATCAGGTATATACATTATAATAATAAAACTTTACTGACAAAATTGCCAGTAGGCTAAAACCATAAAGATTATTTCCATTAAATAATATCATAAAAAACAAGTTATATATATTTACACCTTTTTCATTTTGCACTATTACAAAAGTTGAGGAGCACATAGTTACACAAGTCATTGTTTCCTTTATTTTGACCATTATAAAAGTTGAGGAGTACATAGTTACACAAGTCATTGTTTCCTAGGATTTTGTCCAAGTGTCCTTTGACTGTACCAATGGAAAATACAATTAATATATACATTTGGGTGTAATATACATAGAGTTTGAGTGTTTCATCTGGGGATCCAAACACGAGAACACATGATGAAAGCACAAGGTCGAAGACCGAGTGTTTTTTTTTTGTTTTCGAGAGTTTGGACTTCCCTGATCATGAAACATGATAAACGAGTTGCTGATACAGCATCTCAACCGAGCGATTCCAATTGGAAAATTCAATTAAAAAAAAAACCCTCATGAGATTTTATCCATGAGTGCGTGTAAAATTTGTTCAGACAGCAACTTGTTTATTTTGCATAGATAATTGAGATCTTAAGAATTAGATGATCACCGGTAATTTTCATGAAATGGCTTCAACAATCCAACAAAACAATTCCAAATTGTTTATATATCCCACCACGATTGTCCCTTCCTTTCCTTGGCAGCTGTTACTATCTAGTAAACACACAATTTCTTTGTCCTGGATAATGACCATAGCTTTATCAGGTGGTAAAATTAAAACCTGTATTTGTCTGTTTTCACTTATGATGTCCCTCCTGTAACTCTGTTGTAACATTTCTTTAAGTCGAGGAAAGTTGATTAAAGAAAGCACATGCTGGACTGTCAGAGTTGGCTCATGCAAAGGTGGGTTAACAGGGGCGGATCCAGGATTTTTTGAAAGAGGGAGTGACATCTCTAGGGGGGTCCGGAAAATTTTTTATTTCTGATACCCTGAAATGCTATTTCCTGCATTTTGGGGACAATATTAGGATCAGAAATAGTGATTTTTATACGCTATATTATACACTAAACAAAATTTACATATTATATAATATAATATACCGTTCAAAGAATACATATATAATTGGCCAGGGGGGGTTGCAACCCACATACCCCCTGGATCCGCCACTGGTTAATAATGGTGTATAAGGTGTTGCCTCAATCATTACGTTATATTACTATGGAAGTAATGTTTGATCATGTATCCAAGGTCTCTTTTCCAGCATTAAATATATTGACTGTTCTTTTTGAAAAAAATGTTTAATTGGTTAGGGAAAAACATATTGTATATATAATGTTAACTGTTATTTTTTTATTTGGTTCATTTTCTTTTATAGATCTTCTGGGTGTGGTGATAGAGGCAAAGATGTTGTCAAATATTGTTGTTGCTCCTGAAAAAATACAAAATTGTCTAAATGTGTCTGGGTCATAAATACTTAGGCTGGTTGTCAACTCTGAATTTGTGATGCATCTTCTGGCTAAAGCACCTGATCTCATATTTCAAATCAGTTCCTAAAAACCCAAAATATAACACTATGCTGATACTGTATAGTCTAATGATCTATTGTTACAATAATAATTTATCTTATTGTTACAATGCATCCTTGCACTTTTTTGTTTGATGCCACAACTGACTTACTATGTTTTAATTCTTCTATCTGTTTTTTCATTTATACTAGTTTCTTCTTTTCAATATTTGAGTTTTATGTTTGGTTAGAGTTTGGGATAGCTGTAGTGGTTAAGATAGGAATGGGGTTTGGGGTAGAATTACGGGTAAGGTTAGGATTATTGTGTAGGGTTCCGAATTGAGATGGATTTAGGATTTAAGGTGGGGTTCGATCGGGTAAAGGTTTGAGGTGGGATTTAGAGTAGGGTTTGGGTTTTCTTGTAGCAAGTCTTTAGTTGTGTTAGAAGACTAGTCTCTTCTGTATTTATTTCGCCCATGCCATGTTTTATTCCAATTCGAGCTATTTTGCATTGTTTTGGTCTCCAAGAATTTCTCACTTCGTGCATGCCAACAAGCGCTATTGCAAATATATTTACAAAGTTATTTACTCAGATATGATACCACAGTGCACTGCTTGAAAAGTATCCGTTTCGACTGTTTTGGGGCATGCCAACAACCATCGCAAAGAACGACTCGAAATTTTTTGAAGAAAAGAACTTTCCTTCTTGCTGTCTTTATTGCCATATACAGCACCCCTTCTCACTGTGGAAAGCAGCTGTGCAGCTGTTCACAAAAATAAGCAGGAATACAGCACATTTTATCAACACATTTCTCAAAACTACCTTTCCCCCGCCATTTTGTTTTAAAACCATTGGCAATTACATGCCGACCGTTTGTTATTGTTTGAAAAGAGACTGGGCTTAGCGTTCAATCTGGCGCATGCGCAGACAAATTGCACTTATGCTTGTAAGATATCCTTTGCTTTCCGAAAGAACCATTTCTTGATCTATATTATTTGATCCACAGTCATGTCACTGTTACTGCTACGACTATTGGAACATATACTGCTGGAGTTGAACGAGTTCTATAGATCGTTTTGCAAGTACAATGATTTTCAAACTTCAAAGTGTATTAAACTTGTGATAAATGCAGGCACATTCGCTCCGTTCAATAAGTCAATAAAAATACGAATATACAACCTGATGCGCTTGTGGATCATACTGTACAAATGGCGCTCGGTACCGAAACACTATTTAAAGTGTAGACGGTAGGTCCACGTATTCCTCCGATGCCCGCTTCATTGCTTTTCCAGCGGAAATATATTGAAGTGTTGTTCAGTAATGAGTCCGTTGAGAAAAATAGCGATATAGTATTAAAACACTTCGCCACAACAGTTCAGTTGGAGCAACAAACGCACAATCAAATATGGCATCCTTTCGGCTCCTTCGCTGTTTTCCGGCACATGTTCGGGCACATGACTTTCACGTAACTATTTGGCAATGTGTGCAACTGCTCTATATTAATACAGTAGGTTCAAAAACGTTCTTGAAACGCGAACTTAAATACCCAAAATAACTTTGAACTGCCATCTAGCTAAGCCTCAATAATTAATGAATGTTGCTAGTTCTCACAAGGTTGTTAGTTGAATCTCCATCTAGGTCCTTGGGATTTATTACAACTTCATGGTTTGAATTAATTGAACATGTACATGTACCGCATGCGAGATAGGCAGCATATTGTTGGTACGACAATCAGTGTGTTTCAATTTCATTTTTGTCTTGTTTGAAATATATTAAACTAGTGCATAAACGCTGTGAAGTCGTTACTCAAAATTGTCTTTATACCATTTATTACCCGTAAAACCAGTTACAATATTTGATAAAAATTTCCTGTCATAGCTTGTTATTTTAAAATTTCTAAAACCAAAAAATCGTATGTTACTACCAAGTTACAGTACAGTCCCAGAACACTAATCATTGCACAAAAACCCTTAATATGATTTATTTTTAACAAAAACTTCTTTATATGCATGCCACTATATTTTTTTCTCAAAAATATGTCAGTCGTCTTTATCTGGTTGGAGGACTGGTAGCTGACGAGGTTAGACGTTTGGTGCTAAAAATAAAATTATAAATTAAACGAGGTTGGGACACGGAATACTTAAAGGAATAGCCCGTTACTGGATGAGGGGACTGAGGAGAGGGCTTGAAATAATGCCTGTTTGCATTAATTGTAATATTTAAATATATATTAATTGTAAAATTTTGCGCAAATTATTATTTCAATAATTCTCTTTGTATAAAATACAATTATAGTACAATTAAAAGGGAGTTAAAAGACTGCGAGTGGTCGCAAATCTATGGAAGGTATAATTTGATACTAACAGATATCTCTGCAGTGTCCGACGGTGTCTGCTCACAAATATTTCTAAAACTGTGGACTGGAAATTTATAAAATTAGGTGTGTCGGTGTGAATGGTAGAGTAACCCAGTTTCTATCAATGGCAACGCATATTCATGAAAGGAACAGTAATGACAGCGCGTGTTCACCAAAATAAAACAGTTGTGATGATTATGTAACGGAAATATGTCTGCGGCGTCCCACGGTGTTCGCTTGCATATATTTTCAGAAATATTATGACTGACAGAGGCGATGTGAAAGCAAAGCGTCTCAACGGGTTCGCTTTCAAAATCAAATTCAGGAACTTCCTAATTAAAATATATTCCAAACTCTTGCATGAAGATTTATAAAACATGAAAACTTAGTTGAATGGTATGGAAGCCGAGGAGGCTCACTCAGCATTTCATTTGTTCAAATCACAAAGCAAAATGCCGTTTAGACATTTATTGTGAAAATCTTTTTAGCCTTGTTTGAAAATTGGATTTGAAATTGTTAATTTTACTAACTAATCCTTCTTTACTGACAGATTATTTCGCGCTGAGCGAATCACATTCGGCTTAAATAATAATTAAAATCCCGCTCGTCAGCGATCGGGTTTGTCAAAACTAAAGAGCTCCACTGCAGGCGTTACTTTCAAGTCCTCTCCCCAGTCCCCTCTTCAAGTAACGCCTGCTACGCAGGCTATTAAAGAAACAATAGGGGGAAAATTCCAAAATATGAAGAAACATTTTTTATTACAATTTTGTAACAAACAAATTATTTAAGCTAAGCTGAGCTAAGCTAAGCTAATTGCTAAGCTAATTGCTAAGCTAAGCTAAGCTAAGCTAAGATAAGCTAAGCTAAGCAAGACAAAACAAAACAAAACAAAACAAAACAAAACAAAACAAAACAAAGCAAAACAAAACAAAACAAAACAAAACAAAACAAAACAAAACAAAACAAAACAAAACAAAACAAAACAAAACAAAAACCGGTTAAACAGGTCTAAACGGATAACATTCGTCCCGAATCTTGGACGAAGCCAAACACAAAAACGGCAGAGCCTTCTTTTCTATCCTATTCTAGCAAGAAAACAAATGAAAAGAAGGCTCTACTTGCAGAGTAATACCCAGTACAAGATAACTAAAAATTCAAAAAAAAATTGGAATATATTTTCTAATAAATATACATCATATTTACCCGGCTTAAAAAAATTAAACTGGATGTTGACAAATTTAAAATTATACTTGAAATAACATTTAAAAAACGCGGACAATGATTGGTTAAAAATCGTGTTTCCATACTGTAACTCAATGGGAACATGATTAGCTTTCGTACTGACGCGCACGACCAATCGCGGTTACAGTTTCGCCACTTTAAGGGACCGGTCATTAATAATGGGAGGAGGTGTGGTGGGTGGTGGGTGAGAAATTCCCACCATTTAACTTTTTCTTGAGACCACCTCCAACAGCAAGAATTATATTTTCAAGACGAATTATATCCCCCCCCCCCCTCCCCCCCCCCCCCACCCTATTTCATTCTTTACATGCAGGTTCTATTTTTAATAAACATATTAAATTAGACTAAAAGACGTCTGTTAAAGAAGGTGAACTGTTTTCCGTCGTTATTAAAAGACTTGGAATTAAAATACTCATCCGGCCCTATCAGTCATCCGTCACCAGTGATCACTTCGATTTGTTGTGAGCCTACGACGTTTTGACCAAAATTACCCCCCTTTGGCTTAAAATGATCCTGAATGACACCTACAACCCCATGAAGTTAGCTAGCTGCCAATTCGCCAGCTGCCAATTCATCGCCAATTAAGATAGCTGCCGATTCGGCACGACAATGTTTCGCAATGGTGGTCCCAGGGGGGTGGGGGTGGTCGAGCATTAGTCTGGCTTCGCAGACTAATGTTTCGACGGTCTTTAAACTCGTTCAGTCCAACTTTAACATAAAATAATCATTTAAGGTCGATAATTTAGGACATTTACTTTCGTACAAACTACATTTCTTCAAGTAAAATTATGTTTTAAGAATGTTAGGCTTTAATATCATTCTCTCCATATTAAACCAATTAAGACTTAAAAACAAACAAGCCGCGCTCCATCTAAATAATTTTCTGCTCGGTAGATAGAGAATCCAAATATACCGTTCGATTCCTTATACAATTCTGCGTCTAGCGATATTAAATATGTGATTTCAATTATTTTTCTAAATTTTCTGAACATCTATTTTGAAACGCGCTCTTGCTGACTCAGATCAAATGACACTTTGATTTTCAAACAAAATATTTTCTGATCGGTACACGGAGATTCCGTAAACGGCGTTAGATTCCTTGTTAAATTCTGCATAGCGCAGTTTACGAAACGAATGTTCGATTGTAAACAAAGTAATTTATTTATATTTTTTAATATGATCGTCACTTAGCACGCGCTTGCTGACTCAGATCAAATGACACCTTGATTTGCCAACAAAATATTTTCTGCTCGGTAGACGGAGATTCTTTAAACGGCATTAGATTCCTTGTTAAATCCGGCATAGGAGAGTGTACGAAACGAATGTTAAGTTTTAAAAGAGTAATTTATTTAAATGTTTTAATATGATCGTCACTCAGATAATAAATTACTTTGTTTACAGTTTAACATTCGTTTTGTAAACTGTCCTATGCAGAATTTAACAAGGAATCTAATGCCGTTTACAGAATCTCCGTCTGCCTAGCAGAAAATATTTTGTTGCAAAATCAAAGTGTCATTTGATCTGAGTCAGCAAGAGCGTGTTACAAAATAGATGAAAATTTTGAAAAATAATTGAAATCACATATTTAATATCGGTAGACGCAGAATTGTATAAGGAATCGAACGATGTATTTGGATTCGCTATCTACCGAGCAGAAAATTATTTAGATCGAGCGCGGCTTGTTTGTTATTAAGTCTTAATAGGTTTAATATGGAGAGAATGATATTAAAGTCTAGCATTCTTAAAACATAATTTTACTTGAAGAAATGTAGTTTGTACGAACGTAAATGTCCTAAATTTTCGACGGTAAATGATTATTTTGTGTTAAAATTGGATTAAACGAGTTAAAAGACTGGCGAAACATTAGTCTGCGAAGCCAGACTAATGCTCGACCGACCCCCCCCCCCCCCCCCCCCCCCCCCGACCCCCTCCCCTCGGAAGCACCATTGCGAAACATTACCATGCCGAATTGGCAGCTATCTTAATTGGCAGTGAATTGGAAGCTGGCGAATTGGCAGCTAACTTCACGGGGTTTGTGCAACATGGCATATCCACAAGAAGAAAACGGCTTTTATTTGTCAATATATAAGCGAAACCAACGAAAATTTAGGCTCTAACAACTCCGAAAGTAAGTATAAGCATTTGTTTGTTGTAATTATTTGGTAGATTAGCAATAATTGGGTAAAATTTGACGAAAACCATCTCGGCCGATCAGGCAATTAATATCGAACAAAATTTGCCTAGAGTTGTCGGCGTTGCAATGGCAAACAGGAGTAAATATCACGCCAAATAACCTAAAATCTGAATAGCTGACTTAAAAACGATCTTACTGATGTATTATGGTCATATGTTCTTGTATAATCCTGTTTTAATTTGTAAATTTCCAAAATAAGTGTATTTGATCTCGCGCGGGCGCACCATGGGGGGTCACAATGGAAAATCGTAAAAAATCAATATATTTGCTTATTATTGTATTGCTTTAATTTTTTCAATTTGAATAATAATATTTTTAATAATTAGCATAAATTAGCATAATTTGCAAAATGGGCTGTCTGACAAGACCCAAAAACCCAACATTTGAATAGTAGAGGTAAAAACGCTTCAAAAGATATATCGTGGTATTATTTTTGTTTATTATGCCATGTTAATTCACAAATTGGCAAGTCCACCTGCTGTGACTGGTTTTCGGGCCGGACAAGAATGAGTTAAAATGTTTAATTGTGATTAACGTGTATTAAATTTCCTCCATGATCCAACAACTCTACCACTTCTAGTTGTTACCAGTTCTTCAAACTCATTCTCCGCTTCATCCTAAGAAGATTCTTCTTCTTGTCACTTGGAGATACTTCTTCCGAATTGGACTCTTCGATATTTTCCAAGTATTTCTGAGGTGTCTCGTACAACATGGCAAGATATTGCTTTGAATTTGCCATCTTTCTCCCTTTCTTTGATAGGCCATAGTTTTCTAGGTACTTGTCAAGCTCGTATACGTAGACTTTAAGGTTCAGGTTAATTTTATCTGAAAGGACCAACGATAACCAATCGTAGCTATCACAACTTTTTGCTTTCACCACCTCGCGTTTTGACATTATTTCCCATTTTCTGATATCGGCCAAAGTTTGTAGTTCTTGGCAGTGACGTAGGCAATCTGTGACTAGTTTTTCTCAATTCCAATCTTTTCAGCAAAGGTTTGTGTCGCTGGTTTGTCTTCGAGGGACAGTTTTCCTTCTATGGAGGCTTTGGAAATTTTAACTCTTGGCTGCCAATCATGAGGAAGTTGCGGTTGATTTGATCCTTCATTGATAAAAGGAGTTTCAAAGACTGACAGAAAGTGTCTCGGGTTGGTGCGATCTGTCATTGGCTGAGGAATTCTGCTGAATACCGCTTCAGTCATTCTTTTCACAATAAGAACAAAGCGTTCCATTGACATCACATTCCTACAGCTTTGTTTTAGAAATTCCAGGTAGAGTTCACCACGAATGTAGTGAGTCTCCTGAAACTCCAAAATCTTTGTGATTTAGGCTGCTCCCGGAACAGATGACTTTGCTTGTGTACCTGCATTTTGATATTGCTGCAATTCGTCATCGTTAAAATAACTCTACCTCATGCCGGACGATTTTACTCTATACACACAAGACAATTTTACTTGTGGAAGGGAAACCCCTTGCGGGGTTAAACGCCGTATTTTTTACTCTGTTTTCACTCATCAAAGGGAGACCCCATGGGGGTTAATGACCGGCTCACAGGCTACACAATTGTTCGGAAATTAAAGCTTATTGATATTACTAGTAAAGTTGTTGCTATCTATCACAAGGTGTTCTTGTTGTATCCTAAACATTATTAAACCTAAATGTAACCACTAAGTCTAATGTAGTATGGGTAATAAGCAGGAACATGTCACGCCCACAAGAATTATGGCCTGCGTGAAATATTTTAATATTTGATATCATTATTAAACTTCTATGACGTAATTTATATTGCATCTATTGATGTTTTCTATAGTCAATTTTTGTTGTGTGGTTTCAACATGTTGTACACAAAACACTTCAAGTAGCCCCCTTGCAGATATTTTTGGGTTTGAGGCCACCCCAATTCAGGCTAAAAAGAATTGAGAACGCCCCCCCCCTTTCTCACCCACCGCCCCCCTACCATTATTAATGACCGGTCCTTATACGCAAGTCGCTTATATGCAAAAATTTTGGAAACCCTAAATTATATGAATATCTGTTTTTCTGAATCCGCTTATACGCAAAATTCGCTTATACTTTATGCAAAAATCCGACTTGCCAAAACGATTTGCATATAAACGGCAGGGACTTTATCAAAATTAGTTGCAGACTGAGACGAGGTAGCGGCACTAAGATACTTGGAATCGTTTAAAAGGACAAATGCCAAGCATAACAAACACAACGAACAAATACCCAATGCAACAAAATAAAAAATCCGACATAGTTTAACGCTATTCTGGCAAGGTTTTTGAACGTAGCTCAAAAAGTTACTGTTCACGAGGGAACGTTTCGACACTCCAAACTAGTGTCTTCATCAGGGGTAGACGTTGTAAGACAGGTCACATATTTATACTCTCATAAAACCAGCGATGACATTATCTATCAACAAGATGCAGGTAGGCTTCTGGTAATAGACCGCAGTCACATTTTTGCAAAACCTAACGCCGATCTTATTGAGAAAGAACAGAAAAAATATATTTATTCCATTCCGTGCGATGACTGTAATCAGGAGTACATCAGCCAGACAAAACGTTAGTTTGGTACGCAGTTAAAAGAGCACCAAAAGGCTGTTTTTCTTTTGTCAGAACACGCGTGCGAACCAGTCATGAGATTGCGTGGGATGATTAAAAAATAGGTACGGAATGCCTACATGTGATTACCGCTGTTAAGCACAGAAAGAGATATATAGAGACTTAAGAAGCAATGCGTGAAAATGCGTGAGAAGCACACAGACACACAAAGAAATTGATAGTTATTTTAAATAATGTTATGCATGTATTGCTAATTTGAACATGTCACATACTACACATACATCTTTACTAGCTGTTTCCAAAACATAGCATCATAAACATGACCCCAAGTTTCATTTGAACTGAACTTGTAAAATTCAGATTTTTGCAGATGTAAATATATAACATCTGGGACGTACTGATTGTAGGAAGCCCGGATAGCCTATCCGGTGGATAAGTCCTAGCTAGAGAACCACTCTAGTGCTTTGAACAACCCAATTTAACTTTTATCCACTGAACAGCTCAAAAGCACTCTCAGATATATAACTCGCTATTCAGTGGATAAAATTTAAATTAGGTTGTTTAAAGCACAATTAGTACTGTTCTTTTCCTAGGACTTATCAACTCGATAAGCTATGGACATCGTGCAACTGGCCCCAGATCATCAACATTGTGTTCCAAAACAACATTTTACATGTCACAAATATGCTGTACGTGGCAGTCGCGTGTAACGCACATTACTAATATTTTGTGATTCTGTTATTACATTATTAATATTGAATAGGACAGGCTTTCCACAATACTCAGTATTGTCGAGGTGTCGGTGTGCATGTGCCTTTCACCTCTGCGACCCGGGTTCAATACCTGCTCATTTCAGTTGTCTGATTAAAATTTCGCCTTGGTCGCATGTGAGAAGAGTGCTTCCAGTTTGATTCTACCAAACACCGCATGTTTTCTCCGGGTACTCCGGTTTCCTCCGGGTACTCCGGTTTCCTCCGGGTACTCCGGTTTCCTCCTGTAGTAACACTGGACCAATAAGGGATGGCCCATACTGGAGCTCTAGGGAGAACAGTTATAGATATAGCTGATAGAGCTATCCAGTATAAAGAAGATTACAGTAGTGTAGTTTTTAGTTTAGTAGTTTCAACAGATATATTTCAACATTTCAAAGCTTTCAACATATTCAAGGCTTTAGGTTTCCCAACAGTTCACAATAGTTTCTCAACAATTTATCAACATGTACAATTGAGTGACACTTAGACACATGATCATAGAATATCGTAATACTTCACCAGAAGTGCAATTTCCTCCCACATCTTTGAAGTTTATGTCCACACGCATGTTGCCTTGCACATCTGAAGCATTGCCATTCATCACCATCTTTATTTTTACACTATATATTCCTGCATCTCAATAAACATTATCGCAGCAGCAGCTTTGAACCAGGATGGTATAGGATGGCGCAATTCTTATTGAAAAAAAGGACATGTTTTCACAAGAGTCAGACTTCTGGTGTATCTACTATTGTGTTGTCAGACCACTGGATCGATCAGCTCTGGTGTGCACAAACTATGATTTCTTAGTTTCATTATACAAGATATTGAACACCTAAAACAGATAAACAAAGCACTGAATAAAGATTTTGTAATGTCTGATATGTAACAGCCAGCATATTAGACATTACAAAATCTTGATTCAGTGCTTTGTTTATTTGTATATTGTGTAAATACAGAGCACTGTTATACAGTATATACTTCTGAAACTCATTAATAATTCATAAACCAAACACATAGGAAAATCATAAGAGGTTTGATATGTGATCAAACACTCTTGCATAGATTAAGACAACTTTTATCTCAAATTTATCTTTCATCTCCTATCCTTTCTTGATTTGTTTGAAACAGAAGCACTCAAAAGTCGTGTTGAATCTAATATCAAAACACCTACTGTCTGAAAAGCTATTTTCTTTATATTGTAAAAAATGCCGTTACAGCCAACTTAGGAGCGTACTTTAAAGCCAAGAAAGCTAAAGCAATGTTATTGTAGACTAACTAAACTATTTCTGTGCAAAATTCAGTAAGGAAATATGATATTCAATAGTCAAAATGGCCCCCTGTTGTGCGTCTGTTCTGTCCACGGTTCTCACAACGGTTCTCACTACGGTTCTCACTACGGTTCTCACCAGAAAAACATGTATTAGAACAAAGATTGTTGTTTAAAATTACATTTTCTGCACACCCGCCTTGTGATATGTTAGTTTTCAATAAGAAAATAATGCATATTTTCAATTCACGCTTTTCAAATGCGTTTTTTATAACGATGCTCGCTATATTTATATAAATAACTTGATGCTATACTATCTCTTTATACTGCGGAAGTGAGAACCGTCGCCGCTTTACCTCTAAATTATTTTATTTTGTCGATGCAATACCGGTTAAAACTCATTAAATGTAAAGTATACCATGCAGATGATATTAGAAAACTGCAGCACTGACTATTTGTAAAGAAACAAGCGTAAATTAGCAAACTAACGTCCACGGTGTTCAGTGAGAACCGTGGTGAGAACCGTTGGTGAGAACCGTGGACGTTGTGACATTTGTCATGACAACCGTACAAGCGTTGTACTACAGCAATTGTTAAAATAATAAAAGGTCCCTACCTCAAATAGCGTTATTGCTAATACCGGCGCAGAACCCGTTAAAGATTGCGCAACTGGCTAAACTAAACACGTTTTAATTCTCGTTTAACGCGACGCCCGGTAGATGAAGAGTGATATTGCACAAGTTATACTCTACACATACATAAATAAATGCGCAATCGAGTGATTGTAAATTTATTAAAACTTCGTTTTAGGTAAATCGAGCATTTTTAATTGCATTGCTGATAACGCACCTATTTTAGCCGAAATCATTTTGCATAATACGTGCAAAGACGCCTTGAGCAGTAAACTGACTTTAAAACAACAAAACTGCCAATTTAATAGCTTCAAAATGCCCATAACAATTTTGTTAACAATAAATTGTGAACATCTTTGTCAAATATAACTATTTTTAGAAAAATAACTGATTAGGTAACTAGGTTTATTTTATGAACTAAAAATGTTTTCGCAGACAATCAGTGACAAAAGTGTTGGGACACTTCAAACTAAAGGACAATATTTTCCCCTCCAATTATCCCCCAGCCCCCCTGTTCAATGTTGGAGACTCTTTAGGCGCTCGTTTCAACGCTCACTGAGTTCCTTACTTTAAATTCAACATTGAATAGGGAGGGGGAGGGAGGGATATAATTTACTACCAAAATAATTGAAAGAAATATTAGGTAAGTACCAACAATGCGAGATGTCCCAAGGTATTTTGTCACTGATTGTAGTTCGAAGTTGGTTAAAAAATTCAGCTTTGCCTTGGTTTTTCAACACACTTCTCTCCCAGTGTATGATAGCCTATATACAGTAACATGAGACAAGGTTCACTGACCAGTGAGCACAACACAAAATTCAACCAGAATTAAACTTAAACTCATAAAGCGATGTTATCATATATAAATCATTTCTGTCCAAGACTGGTGTAGACTGACAGTTCTTCGATAATAGAAGAAGAGCTTTGAAACAGGACACAGACTTGAAGGCCGAACTTCTAGTAAAGTTTAATTTTAGTAGCTATAAGTACGAAGTTGGCTTTGAGATTAGATATGTATAACGTCACAGCTTCAAAACTACTTCTTTATACCTTGTTACTGATCAATGACAGGAGACGTTCCAAAAAGAAAAGATTTGTAAGGTAATATAATTAACACTTTCCAAAAATCAAAACAGTCATCGAGAGAGTAACCAAACTGCAAAGACGAGATTCACTTTAAGTTTATTCCCCACGAAAACAACAACCCGCGTACTTCTCGAATACCTGGCGATCAATGGCGATCTTCTCGAGTATATAGCGATCGTGTCGAATATCTGGCGAGAGCTGTCGAGTATGACGTAGTGCGGTCCATGGCCAAGCAAGCAAGCAAGCAAGCAAGCAAGCAAGCAAGCAAGATCACGCCGACATAGTGGCTTCCGCTGACAGGTCAGCGATAGTCACAAAAATTACCACCATCAATCCACTCGGTGCTATAAAAGACGTCGTCTAGAAGCTTTGCATATTAATAACGCCACGCTCCATTCAGTTGGGATGACGGCGCTCTATTATATCAGAATTGATAAATAACGTCATCAATGGTTCGATGAGAGCATAAATACGAGACCTCATGTCTTCACAACGATCACTCCTGATAAATACACTAGATCGGATATCGAAACGTTGGGTCACGAACAGTAACTTTTTAAGTTACTTGGCACTGGCCATTGTGCTTTTTTGCTATAGAACAATGGCTGAGTATTGTAGAACAATGGCTGCCCATTGGTCTAAGCCTGAGTTACGTTCAAAAACGTTTAAGCCAGAGTAGTGTGAAAATATGTCAAACACGATGAAGCTTTCCCTTCAAACGATCTCAATAATACTATATAGTAATCTTACCTCGTCAACCAGTTTTCAAATTGTTTTGTTAACAGCAAATTGCGACTTAACAGAAATTTAAGGCTATTTTTCTGGTTTTGCTGAAAATATATTTCTATAGACCCGTTGTATTATAGAAACACTAAATAAGGTTTCAAAAACTCATTAATAATTCACGAGCAAATCAACCTATTACTTTAGGTAAACGAGTCACGTGCATGGTTGCTTTACACGTCGTTTTTCCGGTTGCTCTTCACTATTCGCGATATTCCTGGTGGGTCCACTTGGGCTATTGTCAGAGGCAGAGAATCAATCGCGACGAACTAATCGATGTTTTCCTGGTTTCGCCTCGGGGTTGATTTCGTATACGGACTATTGGGCTTGTTGTTCACTAAACTATGTAGATGTCGTCTTCTACGTAGATGTCAGTGTGATCTCAACTTCCCGGACCGCCGCGTTCCGTGAGGTTTCGTACCAGCACACGATCTCCAGTTTTCAGCGTTGTAGATCTCAACTTTTTGTCCTTTCTGTCTTAAAGCTATGTTTTATAGCCAGGTTGTAGGCATGCTTAATGGATATGCCCCAGTTCTTCATGTATTCGCCATATATATCCTGTCGCTAGATCCAAACATAAGGTCAATAGGTAACCGAGGTCTTCGACCGAAAAGTAAGTAAAACGGCGAGAAACAAGTCGAATTACTTTTCGTACAGTTACATACATGAAATACAGACTTGGGAAACGTGCCCCGCGCGGTTTCAACGACACTTTTGATTTTCAAGAATGGTTCTTAGCATCGCTAGTAATGTCTTGTTAAACATTTCGGTCCTGCCATTTTCATGGGGGTGGTACGGTATTGTCCTGGAACGAATGACACCGCATAACTTCTCGAGCCGGTGGAAAAGCTTATTTTCAAACTCCTTCCCTTGACCGTGTAGGATGCGGGTAGGAAAATCAAATTTCTACCTAGCTTGATTAGCCTCCTATGGTTATTCTAGGTGGCCATTACTCTATCATAACCAATCAAATCTCTGTAACTATATCTATGTGTATTTACAAGTATAAATAAACTATTGTTGTTGTCGTTGTTGTTGTATTTCAACATGAAATCGTTGTACAACTTAGCTGCTGTTTGCGCCGATCAATTCTTTGTCGGATACGCCTGAGCAAAGCGAGTAAAGTGATCGACTATTACCAATATATATTCGTGCCCATTAGAACTCTTCTCTAAGTGAAGAACGTCAATCGAAATCAGTTCGAGAGGTGCGTATATGCATGCAGGGGGTCTGGAGGTTCGTGTGTTAACTCATGACTGACGGGTTTGTGATTTCTTTCTTTTAAATCGCATACTCGGCTAATACTGGGGTCTTCCCTCTGAAACTGTATGATTTCGGCTGAGCTGAGCTTCTTTAGGGTGCCTAATTCCAGCTCTGACATCCATTGATCGTGCGAGCTCTGCAGTTGGGCTTCGTCTGATTGGGCCGAAATTCCTTTTTCGTGCAGATTCTTGACAAGTAGGTTCGTCTTTGGGCAGTTATCCTCATTGTCTCTCCCCACAAATTATACGGGTATGACGGACTTAACCAGCTGTAATCGCCATAGAGAAGTTCTTTTTAGTAAGATGATATTGTGCTTGGTTCTGTTCGTGACTTGGATGTTCACCTTTGAAGAGCTCCCTCCCGTGATGCCAGCTAGCGTTTCCGGTACATCTAACCCACTTGGCCAAAATCGTTCTGGGTCAAGCTCGAATAGTACTGGTACTCGAGTCATTTTTGTTGCACTTTGTGTCGGCTCTGCAGGTCACCGTTACTCTCCCCCCTGGAATCCCTAGTCTAAGTTTGACTTCTGTCCAACATTCGTAGGGGATTGTTGTGCCATTTACCGCTTTGAGGTTTAGATCTGTGTTTCCCAGAAGGTCTTCCCAGGGGTAAGTCTCTGCAGTTGTCAAGTTCTTCTTTATCCAATCGTATGAAGTCACAAAGACTTGGGCCCCAGTGTCCCATAACGCATCCGTTGGCACACAGTCCATTTCGCACTTTACTAAATATCTGTTGCCAACTAATTTTGCCACTGCATCGTGCTGTTTCAGGGTGAAGTTTCATCTCTTTTATCGATTCTTGAGTCATCATTGCAATCATGGCCTCACAGTCGGATCGGTGATTTTTCCAATGCGATCTTTGGCATTTCCGTGAACAGTAGTGAGCTGCTTTGCATCCTGAACATCTTTGGAGTGACGTATCATTTAATTTCTTACTGCAGCTTGCACACGTGTAGGACTGGCGGGACGTCTCACATGCTACCTCCTGTCCCTAGGGGGCAGCCTGTACCAACATAGGCAACTATTGTCTGATTGGTCAGTTTTAAGTATGACGTAATCGCTAAGTTGCTATGGAAATTTCAAGATGGTCGACGTAAAGGCGAGAAGCTGTTTTTCGAAGGTTCTCTATCACGGTAAAATTACCAATGGAAATATTACTTTAAACGATTCATAAATAAATATATTTTAAATCGATGAACTGATGGTTAGTGTCTTTATATTTTAAAGTATTTGTATACAAAATTATGGAGATCAGATGGGATCAATTTTGATCTCATTTGATTTTGCGATCGGTTATTAATAAGTAAATGGCTACTTTAACATCTCTGTCCTTTTAACCGTCCAACCAATCGGTGCGAAATGGCTTAGCGTTTGTGCCCTTATTTGTAAACTTCTACCCGTTTATAAGACGAAAGGCGGGAAGAGATTTTTTTGTTTTTAGCCTTGTACTTACAGCTTTTGCCGTTCGTTATGAGGTCTAAAATCCCATGTCACTCTTGTGGCACGAAGTCGTCTAAGTCTGGTTTCGTGTGTGGTGGTTCAGATGAACAGTGCCTTTGTAAGACCTGTTACATGAAGAACCAAAATTCTGTTGTTGAAGATATTTCAACAAACGTTTCTGTAGAAACGCAAACTGAGGAGGATTTTGTCCAAGAAGGTACTGTACAAGTTGACAACATAGACACAATTTTTTCCTCAGAAAATACTGTTCATGTGCCATGTGGTGAAAAACTATATATTTTGTAGAAGAAATACAGGACCTTATTGAAAATTCAAGCTCGAATTTCCCTGTGTCAGGTAAGAATATTTTTAAGTTACCTTAAATTGAAGTATTTTTTTAAGTTAATTTCAACTGAAGAATTTTTGTGTTGTGGCATTTTCTCTTGAAGCAAATGGAAACCCTAATGACAAGTTTCATCTCACCATATCAGGTTAGTGTACTATATCTATCATACAAAAAGGCCCAAATATTTATTTAATGATTTACAGGTAATGATATAACATTGCAACTACTCTACATTGTGACCACAATATTTGATATGCATATATGTTTAAAATTCATTATATTTTTCTTTTCAGGTGAAGAAAAAATTGGAGAGGTTGGAAATGTGCAGAGGGCATACTTGCAGTATGCAAGTAGAAAGGAAGGCCTCCCCATTTACAGCCCTGAGCAATTTAAAACATTTTGCAGAGACAATGGGGCCCCAAATTTATTCGACCTTGTCTTAGCTTGCATGACAAGCCCCCGTCACACAAAAGAAAGGCAAGGTTTAAATAAGAAACGAACAGTTTCTTTAATTTTACAATTATGTTTTGGTTTGTCACAGAAATGTGCTTTTTTCCAGATTGATAATGGTATTCTTTTAAGATTTTCACACTGCACCAATGAAGGTATAAACACCCAAAGAGTTCTTGGTACCAGCTGCTGTAGTGTTACTGTTGATAGAGCACTTCACAAATTTGCTGCAACAAATTTCCAAAGTATTAATTCTGCATTGGATGATGCTATAAAAAATGAAAAATTATTACTCTTAATGATCGATGACTACACAACTATTCACTCAAAGAGAAGACCCAATGACCTTAAAACCTCAGAAACTAACAACATGTGTACTATTATTTTTAAGATATTTCCTGACATTAAAGCTGTTCATCGACCTCCTCCTCAATTTATTCATAATAAGGAAGGTATTAAGGCATGCGACCTTGCAAATGAAATCTGTTCACCTTGTTCTATGGTAAAGCTTAGCTATACATTTGCCTCTTGCTCACCTGAATTAACCACATCCTTTTTTGACCCACTGTTAGAGCGCAAGCGCCTTGAAAGTCATGATTACTGTGCATCGACAGAAGTTGGAAGAATGCGAAAGTTTAAGAATGTTTATTTGGTTGATTTTTTTAAACATCCTTTAAAATCCCAAGATAATTACATGGAAGCCTTGCAAAGAGTTTTGATGGTAAACAAGCTGAAAGAATATCTTAGTAAGTTTGTTGTGCTTTTCCCTGGTGACCACCCAAGCCAGTTTTACCCACGGCAAATTATTTATGGAATACTGAAGAAGTACATGGATAATATTGCATGTACCGAGCCTGTTCACTTGGAACAACTACTTTCACTTATCCCTATGATAGGGCCTTTACACATTGACCTCAATGCTGATGAAGATTTAGTTTTAAATTACCTTCCATTTCTGAAAATTGTGTATAAGTTATTATTTCCCAACAGAGTGCTAGCTGAACATCCTAAGCCATGGAGGATTCAGTTTATTTTGGAGATTGTTTATGGAGGATGGACACTAATTAGAAGGAGTGTTAAAGCCATTTTCCACAAATGCAAGGATGTACAGTATGGTACTCTACTTAATTTTTTAGACAATTATTGTCCTTTAGTTTTGAGTTCTTACAATATTCTTTTTAAAACTAATAATTTTTCTAAATATTATGAATCTATTGTAAGAATGTGGATTATGATGTATTGTTTTAGAAGACATCATTACAGGAAGTCCCTTTTGATTTGGCTTTCATTTGTAAAATTCTGGGAACATAACGAATTTTCCAATGGTATATTTAATGTTTTTAAAAACCATTTAAATATTATTGATGAATCTGTTGTAGAGTATGTTCACTCTGTTATACGTAGACATACTACTGATGGGGCAAGTGATGAAAAGCTGAAAGAAACCATGGAAGCCATTTTTGGCTGTGGTGTTCGCCAAGGGAATTTTCGATCAGTTTTCAGTCCTGCAAAGAATTATGTTTTCAGTCGAGTACAACTGAAATATTTACATACTAGAGTAGCTAAAATATTAGTCTCATTTTTTGCACAAATCTCTTTAAGTCCAGGTGCATCACATACTCTTCCAAGGGCAAAAGGCCAACCCAAAGACTGCACAATGTTCATTCTTCCTACATTGTTTGGTGAAACACCAGTTAAAAGCTATTTTTTGCCACTTGGGTTCCAGTAAGGACAGCAACCAAATGAGAAAAGATGCTGTGATTATATCTGTACTGTTACCGAAGACACTGACTGGCATATTTTTGAGGGATGTTGGCATTCTTTCCACCAGCAGTGTCTGAAAGATTTGACTTATTGTCCAACTTGTTCCAACCACTTAAATAATGTTATTTTTTCTTTGTCATCAGCTGCAAACTCTAGCTTTGTGAATGGTGGTGTAAATAATTTAAGTGAAGAACATACATCAACTACTGGTGATGGTGATGAATAGGATTAGTCAGAACCTAGAATAGGTTTTCTTACTTTTATTTCTAGGTGGATAGTAAGTGGTTGGGTTAATATACACTGTACAGTATATGAGTTATGTATGTGAGCAGGTAAAGTACAGTTTGTTACACGATAAAGAATCAAGCTAAATAAGGATCAATGTGGCCATTAATACTGTTATCAGAAGTTAGTTAAGGGAACAGGGGTAAGAGTGAGCTTTTGATTCATGTAAAAAATAATTAAAATTTTTAAAAATGTAATTACTGTACTTAAGTTTAGGCTGGGGTAAGGCAAATATTAAAATGCTTCTGAGTTTATTAAATGTATTGGTATACACATTATTCTTCTTTAGCTATTCTTTAGATGTACACATTATATACACTGTAATGTATATTAATATATCAATGTTGTATAAGATAAATAAGTGCTGGATGACTATACAAATATCTTACTTTTTTATACAATAAAAAAAGTTTAATTGTACACAAACTTTACTAGTATTTGTCATTTCATCAACTTTATTATACAACTCGGTCACATCTGTTAACGAGAAAAAAGAAGGTAAAACAGTTTGGTTTTCAATAAATATTAGTGATTAGGTTAAGAAGCGTGTTAAGAACAAGATAAATTATCGATATAAATCCTCAGTAAGATACAATAGTCTTCCAGCTAGTGTAAAGTTTGTTGAGGTTGGGTTCCGCCGATGGCCTCGGCTGGGTCCGGTACGAGGTTCTTTCAACCTTTTCAAATTTCACTTTTTTGTAAGTAGTTAGTAAATTTGATTACTATAAAAGAATTAAAAAAAGTACCGTGTTGTTTCTAAGAGCTGGTAACACCCGAGTGCCAAACGTTTACATAAAATTTATCACGGCATTGTGTTCAGCATTTCTACCGTTTCCTGCGCAGCAGACATTTTGCACTCCTATCGAAGAAAAGTCTCCTTCAATATACTGTTGTGTATTCGACTGTTGGAATAATCCGTGTTCGAACACAAGAGTTATCACAGAAAACGCCTTGACTACAAGAGCAGTGCAAGGTCAATGAAAGAACCAAACGCATTATTTAAAACAAGAATTTTCAGGTTACAATGTCCAGAAGCCATTTCTCGTCAGACGAGTCAATTGTCTCAAAAATGTCAAAAGACCAAATCTCATTTCAATGCGGGAATTTCTCCTAACCTTTTTTTGGTTGTCAATAAAACAAAAAGTGATGGGAAAATGATCCTAGTGGATTATGCCTCTCAACAATTTTGGTGATAAATCTCAATTATACATCACAACACTTGCAATTTGTTTTGTAATGTGACACCAAGTTATCTTTTGATATTCCTGTCTAAAGTGAGCAGTGAATTTCTGCTTAGATTGGTGGTTAAATTTTAGCTTTCGCGCTTTTAATGACATCATATTTCAGGTGCAAGGTGGAAAAAGAAAAGAACACTATTTTCTGAAATAATTTGTTTTAAGTTTTTACTCTACAAACGGAATTCCCGTCAGACGACTCAGAAACATTTGTGTGGCTGTTTAAACTACGACGGATGCGAGAATGAAATGTATTCTCGCAGACATTGTTGGAAAAGCAACTATTACGATTACTTGGTAATGGACTATCTAAATCCAAATCAACAAGGCAAAAAAAGAACCCTACCTTTGACGTTTATTTGCCGAAAATCTCAAAACCACTCGTCAAATACCAAGCCAGAATTCCCTTTGGTTCAGTGTTATTAGCTGGAGTTTCTCTTCGTCCTCGCGCATTTAATTGCTCTTCAATACAATCAAACTGTTGTTGATCTCCGTAATATTTTGATAAAGTTTATTGATGTTTACGGTCAATTAACACTTTGTCAACCATGTTCACTGCATATATTAGATAGATGTTGATTATTTTGTAAATGAAGTCGCACTGAACAAATGAAACTCTTCGTTGACGCCATCACCAAATTGAAGGCGCACGAGTCATATGAACGTCGTGCTGGTTCTACACCAGTTAAAATCCTCCAATATAAATAAAACTCATCAAGTGCGAAGTAAACCAATATAGTCGTCCATTTAAACTAATTTTATAAGATTCAACAAAATAATTCTTCAGCGATCGCCCATCCAAAAACAAGTTCGAAATTTCAAAAACTAGACACGTCAGTTTTCGGCCGCGCGTGGAACAAGGGGATTGTTTACAAGTTTACTAACTAAACAAACTGACCAATCAGACAATAGTTGCCTATGTTGCCTGTACCCGTTTCCCGACTTATTTCGACAATCTCTTGTGAAGTGTTCTGCTGATCCACAGATGTAGCAGTAGTCACAGTCTTCTTTCCTTTCGGTTTTGACATGAAGGGCAGGCCGACTTTCTTCGTGGTCTTTTTTGACTTTGGTAATCTTCTGCTCCTGTGTTTTTTGTTTTTTTTGGTTGGCTATATATGGAGTTCTTGATACTTGCCAGGTCAGCTTGGACCGCCTCTAGCGGCAATCATGAACTTGCTCTGCTTCTCTTTTCCATATCTTAGTAGCGTCGGTGTAGTTGACTGGCCCATGGCGACTTCGTTATTCATCTGTTGACTATTCATCTTACGAGTAGATGCCACCATTTTTTCTGCTCCTCTCGGTTTCTTCGGCAACAGCTTCGCTGATTTTCTTTATTAACTCCTCGTCAGAGACGTCAGGTTTCATCAGAAGGAGTCTCAGTTTCGCACGTATACAGCTTCCGTCTTGTTTTCCTGTCTCTAGGATTCGCAAGAATATGCCATGAACTAGGGCAAAGGAATATGTCAACTCATCATCCATTACTAGAGAGTTAAAAAGCACCTGCTGTCGAAGATCTGGCGCTCGAATGAGGTAATCTTCAGGAATTCTTTGGGCCCTTGGCATGTAATGGTCAATTCTTGGTACACTTCCGTTCCAGATTTTTGTTTATAATAAGCTTTTAAAATATGGAGTAACTTTGGCAAAGGAAGTTTAGTTATTATCTCCAAATACGATCTTAGCTTCAGATGCGGACTGATAGGGCAAATGACAGCTTGAATAATTTCATTTTCGCTGTGACCCTTGAATTTTCCTGAGTCTATCTGTCGTGTTAAGCTAACGAAGAATAGTCTATCCTTTTGGGTGTCGGGTCCTACAGTGCCAACGATCTTAAACTCTTTTCTGCCGATATGTAGTAAGTAATAGGTTTGACTTACTTTGACTTTGGCTGTCCGAGCTTGGAAGGATTGTTATGGGTATTCCAGGTCGTTGACCTACCGTTTCCTCCAAAGCCTCAGGCTTTGCTTTATTAGTATCCAGGCTTTGCCGTTGTTCTTCCGAACCACGTTCAGCAGAATGAAATTTGTTTTCAATCAGTTTCTTTATGCCAGCCAGGTACTCGATTTTCTCCCCGTTTGATTCAAATTTCTCTACATCGTCATCGTTTGTTTTTTTCATCATTTTGTTTTTTCTTTCCGTCATCGTCATGGTTTTCCGTACTAATTTCGACAAATTTCGCCGGGCTTTTATTTGCGAAGTTTTTCCCCACTACTTTTATTTCTCCAGCTAATTCTACAAATGTTTCGAGAGATAGGGACAAAACTCGCCCTTCGATTTCAAGTTGAAGTGTTTCTACATGTACAGCTAAGTCTTGAACTTGGGACATTTTAATTCCACTGACCTGCATGACTGTCCTGTCTAACGTGTCTTCGAGACTTCTGCCCTATTTAATCGACAGAAGTTTTCAACTCGCTATGTCGATCTCTGTTGTCACGACACTTGTTCTTTCGGTAACGAATAAATAGTTCTTTTTAACTTACGATCTCTCCGAAGGCTCCAAAATGTTACCCGTAAACCCCTTTCATACAACAAACACAAAGCAATTTCGATCTTATTTATTTATTCTGTATATGAGTATCAAACCTGATGCATTTTGCACCGCTCATAACCTGATAAACAGTGGTTTTTCGCTTAAACTTAAACTTAATTTATTTAACGTCGATACCCGCAGGAAGTAGTTGCTCAATCTTTCGAATCAGGGCTCATGTTAAAAACGTTCGATGGTTAACTAGCTATGATCGATTAAGCGAAAGGTGATTTTGGAGAGGGGGTAAAACCGGAGAACAAGGAGAAAAAACCCCGAAGCACAGGAGAGAACCAACAACTCTACTCACATGAGTCCCAAGCTCGGACAGGTTCACCCATCCTGTCTAACTCGTCTAACCGGGCTTAACTTATGGTCCTCAGTGGGAGAGGCAGCGCGCTTACAGGACACGCCACCCGTGGGAAAGTATTTTTCCTGCCTTTCACATGGGCATGCGTGTAGTCCAAACCACTGACCCGTTCATTCGTATGTGCCACACTTGCAAAGCTTCACTCGCAATAATAAATTGTTTGGCATGCTTTTAACCATTGATCAACGCTTATTTACAAACAAAATTCGGATTGAATTAATTAACTCACGCTTATCAAATAATAAAATATCCCAAAAAGTAACTATATCTCGGATAAAAATAAAAATAATAATAATAATAACAATAATAATAATAATAATAATAATAAAACAACAACAACAACAACAATAATAATAATAATAATAATAATAATAATAATAATAATAATAATAATAATAATATTAATAATAATGGCGAATTTTAATACAGGATATCCCATCAGTACAAGACTACTAATATCATTAGTGTCCTGTAACTATATAACAAAGCAATTGATTTAAAGGTTATGAGAACTTTTAGTTAAATAAGTAAGTTATAAACAAGTACAGTCTAATATAAATTAAACTAAAAATATATATACAAGTACAATTATATTAAAAGAAATTTATAAAGAAATAAAAACAGGGTTAATACCCTAAGCTGAAATTCGGAGTTCGTTGAAAGTCTTAGCCGCCGTATAGTTAAAATTTTTGCGACCAAGTTCTGATTTTATTTTTGGGAGCTTGATAGCCACATGATTATTTCTTGTATTATGTACATGTATTTTTCTCCCAAAAACGTTCTTATAAACGTCACATACATTGTTATGTGGAGGCAGTTAAATACCAGAAAACATGCTTTTTTCTTTGTTGCAACAGAAGATATGCGTAGACCTATGCTAGGACAAAATTTAGCTATAATGTCTAAACTGCGTTGTTCAATATTCCGTATAATCTTTCTTCTTGTTTTGGGCCAGCCAAGTATTACTGAACTGCAGTACGTGAAAACAGGCATAATCATTGTTCTGTTAATTTTTTTGCGCTTGAAGCATTGATGGAACTCCTTATACGTCGTAGTAAATTTACTCTTTTCGCTGCCTTTTTACGTTCAAAAAAAATTAATAGAAGAAACAAATTAACTAAAACGTACCCTAATAGTAAGCGAGTTTGTGTTAACGTTACGTTAACTTTATTATTTAGTGTCATCACGCAAACATTCAAGGATTTATAGTGTCACCTGTTATACATAATGTCAAAGATAGCTGTTTTATTTTTTTTAAAGTCAAGTGCGATAAATGATGCGCGCTGGTATTTGTAAAAAAAGTTCATTTTTCAAGATTTACATGTATTTAGAACTTTGAATGGAATTTTTAACCTAAAAATAGCTTAGTCACATAGCAACATATTTTGGCTATTACCACCGACACTTATTCGCCTGTAAATGGTGATTATTTTGAGCTTTGCGACATACTACGGTTTTTAAAAGGGTTTTGAAAGATTCAACTTACCTGCATAAACTTCAACTTCACATAAAGTAAGGGGAATATCAAAAACGTTCTGCAAGGAAATGCTTAAAAATCGTCCATTAAGAGGTGGATTACAGTAAATCACTTCAGTTTGTCCCCTTCTTGCAGAATGATTACCTCCACACCGAGGATTGTTGCTATTTGCCAAGCTGTTTCCCACGCGAACCTCAAAATTTGATAATCGATACCAGCAACAGTCGGCTCGATTAGAAACAAAAACACTGCAAACTTTCACCTGGCAGAAAACAAATTACAGTGATATGTATGTAAATTATGTTCAAATGCTCCTAAGAAAAATGCTCGTGTATAGTATCATTCCATGCCAATTTTATTTGCAATTTCTTTGTTAAGTCTGACCTGTTTTCCTAGATCCACTTTCCACCATGGTTGTTTGCTCGCCGAGGTATGTGTACAAGAGTTGTCACCATAATTACCATTTTTGTTACCATCAACAGCCCTGGAAGACACTCCACCATAATCAGTTGACGATTGCGCAGTATTTTTACCCAAGGCGAGATTGAGTAGCTTTTCCAAGGCCACGGACTCGACCCGACCTTTCGGAATGCTATTCGCCCAATCTCAATATCTTTATTATTACTCGGGCTGCTGTGGTAGCCGAGTCTATTTTTCGAAATGGCAATCATTACGTCATCCCGCCAGGCTTTGCGAAACTGATGCGTGCATGCCAAATGCTTTGCTTTCCTGATGTCTGATCAAGTCTTTCTCGTCTCGGATGTGTTTTGTGTGTTCACAGACATAGTTATTGGTCAGTAATGTCGCTGGCAAGTATCTTGATATTATATACGCTTACAATCGCACATGCACATGAAGCTGTGTTGATATTTAATACCCGAAGAGACTTGACATATGAACGATGAACATATGTGGAAATAATACTTTCTTTCTTTGCTTTCCTGATGTCTGATAAAGTATTTATCGTCTCGGATGTGTTCTGTATGTTCACATACATAGTTATTGGTCAGTAATGTCGCTGGCAAGTATCTTGATATTATATACGCTTACAATCGCACACGCCGTTAATAGCTGTGTTGATATTTAATACCCGAAGAGACTCGACATATGAACGCTGTGTACATGTGTGGAAATACGTTAAATACAGGCAATCGTGTTTTGTTAAGGCAAATTGTGTTTTATATCGGAGAATTGGATTGTGTTTTGACTTAATTTTGTCTGTGACCAATGTGTTTAATAGACTTTAGATCTTATTAGCACTGTATGTGACAACCTGTGTATGTATATGATTGCAGCTTCGATAACACTTCAGTACCTTTTACCCAAAACACTGACCTTCACGTACTATATATAGCACTGTGATTTGGCAGTAGCCCGAGTGAACGCCTGACCAGGCGTCTTGTTAAATCTAAAGCGCCAACGAGCAGTTAGAATGCAATTTCGGAGAATTCAAAGAGGGGAAATTTCCTACAGTACTCGGCATTCGCTTGTTCGTAGTATTGTATGATTCACTTCACACGGGATTGTTTACGTTGTTCAGCTAATTGTGCTAGATCAGCAATATTATTTCACTTCGTTTTGGCGTTTAACCACGCCTACAACTAAATTTTTTATGCGGAATTTTGATTTCATTGGATAAGATCGAAGTTTTGGCTTATGCTGCCAACAACACTGCACTGCGATTGGACTATTTTCATCTGTGATGACAGTTTATTTTGTTACGTCGATGGAAAGCTAACACAGTAACAGTTTCGTTCCTGCGGGGAACGAAACAAAAAACAAAAAACAACCCTGACTTATTTATCTCAATAACAAGTGTTAACAATTATTTCTAGGCAGTTTTCACGTGAAATTCTCAAACATTTTGTCAAGTGTTAAAACGGTTTCACAATAAAAACAAAAAGATTGTTGAACCTGAATTGATTTACGCTGATCACTGATATAGGATATCCTAGTTGTCTACCTCTTATGCATTTGCGCAATCAAATCCGTGCTAGGTTAGTAAAAATGTAGATTTTCAGTCTCCTTAGCAAAATCTGTTAAAAGGGTAAAAATCACTAGCAAAACTTTACATTTAAAATATGTGTGTTCTTGGAAAAAAAGAACCACAGTTTATTTACTGTTTTGTTTTAGATTAGTTTTTATCAATACATTTTAGTATTTCGAATTAAAGGAAATATGTTTTCTCGAAAAATGTTGTTTGAATAGAAACACAGCGAATTTTGGCAATAACCACTCACGGCAATTTTGCAAGTGGCTGGTAATTATTTCTATCATTGCCGTACACTACTTGTGTTTTTAAACATGAATAAAATGAGTAAAAAGAGTTTCGATTTACCTGAATAAATTTCAACTTCACATAAAGTAAGATATCCCACATTTAGGCTGGGCAGCGAAATGCTAACGTATCGTCCATAAAGAGGAAGATAGCAGTAAATAATTTCGGTTTGTCCCCTTTTTAGAGAATGGCGTCCTCCACACAGAGGATTGTTGTTAATTGCCAAGCTGTTTCCCACGCGAACTTCAAAATTCGATAATCGATCCCAGCAACAGTCGGCTCGGTTAGAGACCAAAACACTGCCAATATTTATCTACAAGGTAATTAAAAACGAACTATGAATATGAAATATGTTAAATTGTTCGTATGCAGAATAAAAGGTGAGAACTGGTTACCTATGCCACAGAATAGTAGATATACCAGAAGTCCGACTCGCGTGAAAACGTTTCGCCTTTTAAATTAGTATTACGCTTTATAAAATAACATGTATACTACGCGAGCCCTGATTGGTCAATTGCCGTGTTTGGATCAGAGTATCCAAACACTGAAAATTCCCGCCAAAACGATTTTTTGAAAATGTCGGACAGTATATCATATTCACTTGTAATTATTTTATAAAAGAAATACCAAATGGTTTTTTCCGTGTTTGGATACTCTGATCCAAACACTTGGGAAATTGCTTGACTTTCGAAAAGCTAAAAACACTCGCCTACGGCTCGTGTTTTGTTACGCTTTTCTCCATACTCGCAATTTCCCGCGTGTTTGGATCAGAGTATCCAAACACGGAAAACCATTTGGTATTTCTTTAATCCTACGCCATCCTGGTAAGTTCCGCGGGCACTTTTGGGGGAAAGCTGCCGGTGTAACTTACCAGGATGACGAGTGATGGCCACCATATGATGGCCACGTGATGACGACGATTGAGATGCCGGAAAGGTTAAAAATGCTAGTGGAACTTACCAAATTGGCGTAGCTAGAATAACGATGATTGACGGCGCTGATGGCAACGATTGACTTGCGCGAAACAACAAGAAATTTTAAAATGGCGGCGCGAGTCAAACTTCTGGTGCATCTACTATTATGTGCCATAGCTTCCAAGACAAAGTTAAAACTAAGACTTATGTTTCATTCGGTCGAATTTTATCAGCATGTTCTTTGCGATTTTTACTTGTTTCTGACCTGTTTTCCAAGATCCACCCTCCGCCATGGTTGTTTGCTTTGCAAGGTATGTGTACAAGATACGTCACCATAATTACCATTTCTGTTACCATCAACAGCCCTGGAAGACACTCCACCATAACCAGTTGACGATTGCGCAGTAATTTTACCCAAGGCAAGATTATGTGTATTGGGCGAAGAAACTAAGAAAAAATAACACACCAAAAGTATTTTGATTTGAATTTTATTCTGATTATAATAGTTGCAAAAGATGCTAAATTGAATTGTTGAAAACTGTTGAATTAAAAGTTGGAAAATGCAACACACGCTATGCATGTATATATATATATATATACTATGATACTGTATATTATAATAATTCGGTTTGTTCTCCATTACTATTACCAAGTGGAATTACACTTAATAACTTTAAAAATCCCTTTACATATTTATTGCATAATCGCGATGGACTGTGCAAACGATCCGGATAAACCTCAGTCTTGGCGACGAGTTTGCCGTAAGTGCAACTCCGTCCAGAGTTTACTTGGTTTTCTTTGCTGTTGTACTTGAATGACAGTTTTTGAGGTAGGAATATTTGTCGTTTACCTTTCTTTTTCTTTTTTAATTTAATTCTAACTGTGTTTTCTTCTTAATTTATTTATACATGGGACCACAGTGTGTTACGCATGCATCATTAATAAAAAAGGGTTAAATCCAAACGTCCCTCCCAGAATAGCTAAATATATACTGTTATACAGAATGAGATAAAACAATATACGCGATTCTTATTTGAAGCACGTTAAGGAAACAAATGGCTTCGGCGATGATTCGATTCTATGTAGAAATCACAGGAATAAAGTTGCGGAAAAAAATAATAAATCGAAACATAATTATTACACTAAACTACTGAACGAACACATCACGAAACCTAAGTTGCTTCCTTGATGGCATTGATGTAGTTTTCTTAAAAATGGCAACTCCTGCCATAATTATGTTGGAAACTAAACTATGTAATATTATATTAGAATTACTAATAGTGATTTTCCAACACTGTTGGAAATGCCAGAGTAATGCCTCAACCAAAACAGGAAGTCAAATTTGAAAGATCCAATCACATAGACATTTCTCCACATTTTCCATTCTTTCAAAAGTATTGGAAAAACATGTCAAATATATCTCTTACAATTCCCTGCAATGCTACATTAAATGCCAACATGGCTTTAAATGAAATCATTCCTGTAAAACTTTACGAACATCACTACATGACTTGCTATAGTCGTCAGTTGATAACGGTGAAAGAAATGGATTAACACTTCTTGACTTTTCAAAAGCGTTTGAAATAATTGATTACAATATTCTGCTGAAAATCTTGACTGAACTATATCGTTTCAATCCAGACGCAGTAAAGTGGTTTAAATCACGTATCAAACCTCCCTCAAAGGGTCAAATTTAAAACCCTTTCTTTCAGACTCACTGCCAATAGATTATGGTGTCCCTCATGGGTTTATATTATATCTTAGGACCAATTTTATTCATCTTATTTCTTAATGATCTTCCTGTCCAGTTTCCATCAAAATATAACAACACCTTTTATATTTGCCGCCTGCTCTACACTGCTTATTCAATTCCAACAATAGCAAATATAAACTTCAAATTGAACAGTGACATCAGACAACTGATCAAATCGTGTAAACACTAATTTAATGTGTTTAAATACCAAGAAAACCAAAAGTATGAAAATATCTCAAGACAAAAATTCAATGGTCTAGATGAATGGGTGTCACATTAGATTATGTAGAAATTGATGAGGTAAAAATAGCTCCTATATGAGTCCATTTTGATAATCTGCTTCTATGAGATAAACAAATTAAAACCGTATATCAAACTGTTAATAAACGGCTGTTTCTATTCAAACAGGTAAAACAAAATGTACCGTTTCACTCTCTCATGACGTCTTGTAAAATGTTAATCTATCCTCGTCTATTATATTGTTGCACTATTTGTGGAAACGCAAATAATAATAGACTTATAAACGATCTCCTGAAATTACAAAAGAGATTGTAGTGTAGGTATATTATCTTCCATATCCGGAAGATATTATAAATAAGTCTGATTGTTTAATAAACGAGCAGGAGTGTTTTATCAGGTCTAAAGACACGAGGCGAAAGCAGAGTGTTTTATACATGATAAAACACAAACTGCCAGTTTATTGAACGACTTCAAAAACGAACTATTTCTTAAGTTTATTGACATAAAAATTTTGAAGATTGATGTTAGTACTGTTCAGATATCCATCCCTCTTTAGTCCATAGCCAAGAAAATTTATAGCATCATCAGTTAGTTCAACACCTCTCTTTCCCATATCAAGCTTGAAAGACTCTAGCAATATTTCGAAACTGTTCAACTTCATGATTAAGCATTTTAATAAGAAACGCCAACCTCGTTGTTCTATAGACATCTGAGACACGCTTAATACCAATGCCACCATATTCACGCGGGAGGAAGATAACGAGCTGCGTCGTTGATTTGTACAGTCCATACATGTCTCGTACTGTGTCTGTAATTCGTTGATCCATTTCTAGGAGCTGCTGTTCTGATAACCGAGTGTTATAAAAATGGTGAATAATTTTTGAAAGCGCCATGTTATTAAAGGCACTAGCTTTCAATGACAACGGCAAATCACATGCAGCTATTTTCTCAAGCATTCCGTAGTACTCATCGATAAATTCTATCACCTGCTCTTTATCCTCACCCGACAATGATAATGATTTTCCAAGATATTTATAATTATATTCTCTGCCATAAACACCTAACCGTTGATCTTGTACTGTAATTACTGGTTTTCTATCACTTTTTCCCTTGTACCAATTATTACCCGATCTTCTCGAATACAATACTGCACACTTAATTGGTTTCACCTCTAATCCCGCTTGATTCATTACACTTTCACAGTTTCACTGGAGTCAAACATATGTTGGATAACTAACGCTTCATATTGCACAACCGCTATATCATCAGCAAACGCTTGCACAGGTAATGGATTTACCCTTTGCTCATTAGCGATGTTCAAATCAACCAATGCAGTCGCAATCATTGGTCTACAGATCCTAACAATGACAAGGATGAAAAGTAGAGCGCTCAAAGGGTCCCCTGTCTTCGTTCCTCTGATGATGTAAAACAGTTTACTTAGATGGTAACCAGATAGTACTGAAAAGGACGAGTACTTATACCTATCTTCGATCAGACAGCAATACATCAGTGGTATGTCAAATAACTGCAGTGTCTCGAAAATAAAATCATGATCCACGCTACCAAAAGCATCAGCAAAATCAATGAATACAGCACTGATTTTCGTACTCAAATGACGGAAATCAGCAATCTCTGTCTTGAGAGTGAAAATGAGATCTTGTCTATCACGTTTACTTAAGAATGCACGTTGCCAATATGCCAATTTTTGCGAAATGACTGGTAGAATCCGTCCACACATTGCTTTCGAGATGATTTTGTATAATGTAGGAAGCAGGGAAATGTCACGAAGTGTTGACTGGTCGGAAAAATCAAAATTTTTCTTAGGTATCCGATAGATTACGGAGTGCTTCCAGGCGCATGGTAAACACTGGTTGATGAGGACCACGTTAATAACTTTTACTAAAACATCGTATGCAATCACTTTCAAATCTTCATAACTTACCCCATCCATACCACAGCTCTTACCATTAGGACACACATTTACAATTTTCTCGATTTCCTCGTTTGTAAACAGTTTGTCATTCGTAACAGAGTCCTGTGCTTGTTTTCGGTCAAAGTAGCGCTCGTTATCCGGTCGAAATGAATCCACAATTGAATATTTATTTGATGCATTGTAATAAGCTTCAGTGCGCTCAGTTGATATTTCTACATTTACATTTATTGGCCATTTACCATTATAACTAATGATGGAGATCGCTTTCTTTCGACGGGCCAACCAAAGTTCAACCAACTTCTGTTTAGTAACTTGATCGTTGTCATTACTTCTCACTCTTCTAAAGCAAAAAAAGGGGAGATTGTATTTCTGATATAATCTAATTGTCGTTTTAATGTACTGAAGGAAATGGTCAGCATCGCTTGATGTATAATCGTCATCCCTTGGGAAACATTTCAAAATTCGAATTGCAAATTTTTGAAACTGCACACTCCACCACCTACCAGATGACCGTTTGAGAAGGAAAACGTTGTCTTTGTAGAATATTCCATGTAATATTTTATACACTCGATACCAATGTTCTATATTACCCGCACACACAAAATTCCCATGGTTGATGCGTCTTGATGCCATCTGTGCTCTAAACTGACATTCTTTCTCTTCAAACTATCGCCAGTTATCGTCGTTATTAACAATCACAAATTTTCCAAATTCATAATCAAAATGTGAGTCTAACTTTCTTCGAATGTAATAAATCTTTCCACCAGCAATCGCAGTTTTAAAAGCACGTTTCAATCTTCTTAGCATTCCATTAAGAATAAGCTTTGTAATAATAATAATAATAATAATAATAATAATAATAATAATAATAATAATAATAATAATGTAAACTTTATTTATTGATCATTAAACGTAGAAATTACAATGATAAACCTCGCTTTTACAGGTAGTTTACCACTGACTATTTGAACTGATGCTACATGAGAATAAAAATCTTAGAATGTCACTAGTTTCGGGTTATTCCATTCTTTGTTACATCGACAAAATACATAATACGAGGTTCTTATTGATATGTTGATGATTTTCTTTACGATATACTTTCTACAGGGAGTGTCGAATTTAAAGTCTTTTAGCATTTCAATGAAATCCATTGATGACTGTCCGAAATAATAATAATAATAATAATAATAATAATAATAATAATAATAATAATAATAATAATAATAATAATAATAATAATAATAGAAGGAAATAAATAGGGTACTCGCCTTCATAGAAACCAAAGATATTACACAGACTAACAAGTTATTGTCAGCCGCAGGAAGAGTAGTTGCAAGGAGGCTGGGGGTGAAACAGCGACAGAGGAGCGAAAGAACGGTTCCTTGGTGGAAGAAGAGGTTAAATAGTCAGATTACGCAACTAAGAAAAGATGTCAGCAGGTTAGAAAGGATGAAGTCTGGTGAGATGAATAATACAACAATTCAAGAGGGGTTGGAACGAAGATATGGATTGAAGAGGAAGAGATTGTCAGTTGTATTGGAGGAGCTAAAACAGAGGGTGTTAGCAAAGAGTAAAAAGATCAGGCGGTATGAAAGTAGGATAGAACAATATCGGCAAAATAGGATGTTCCAGTCAAACCAGAAACGTCTTTTTGAGCAGCTTGAGAACGTGGATACAGATGACACTGTGATACCAGACGCAGAGGAAAGCAAGACATTTTGGGCCAATATTTGGGATAACCCGATAGATTACAACAGTAATGCTGATTGGTTGAAAGAATTGGAGAGTGAAGTAAATGAGGTGGCGAAGCAGAAAGACATTGAGATAACACCAGCAATGGTGACCAAGCAGCTGCGGAAGATGGCTAACTGGAAAGCTCCAGGACCTGACGGTTTGCAAGGGTTCTGGTTGAAAAGTTTCACATCATGCACAGAAAGAATAGCAATGCAGCTGCAGGATTGCTTGGGTACGAACCAAGTGCCTGAATGGGTCACTAGAGGCAGGACAACACTGATCCTTAAGGATAAGGAAAAGGGGAACATTGTGTCAAATTACAGACCAATAACATGTTTGCCATTAATGTGGAAATTGTTCACTGGCATAATGGGGGATGAGTTATATAAACACCTGGAGGAGGAGAATCTGTTACCTGAAGAACAGAAAGGCTGTAGACGAAAGTCTAGGGGCACGAAAGATCAGCTGCTAATTGATAAAATGGTTATTAGAAATTGCAAAAGGAGACAAACTGGGCTCGGAATGGCGTGGGTAGACTATAAAAAGGCATTCGACATGATCCCACACTCGTGGGTCATTAAATGCTTGCATATGTTTGGAGCAGCTGGAAATATGATCGCACTTCTGGAAAAAAGCATGAATCGGTGGAAAACAGAATTAACTGCGGGAGGGCAGACACTGGGGACCGTAAATATAAAGAGATGAATTTTTCAGGGGGATAGTCTATCTCCACTGTTATTTGTGGTGGCTCTGATCCCTATGTCTATGGTGTTAAGGAAAGTGAAGGCTGGTTACGACTTGCGGGATGGGAATGGTCTCCTAAATCACCTTTTATTTATGGACGACTTAAAATTATACGGAAAGAATGAGAAACAAGTTGACACTTTGATAAACACTGTCCGGATCTTTAGTAAGGATATTGGAATGGAATTTGGGATTAGTAAGTGTGCTGTATTGATTTTGAAGAGGGGAAAGGTATCTACCTGTGAAGGCATTGTTTTGCCAGATGCCCAAGTCATCAGAGGACTGGAAGAACGAGATGGGTATAAGTACCTTGGAATATTGGAGGCGGATGGTATGAAACACAGCGACATGAAGGAACTTATATCCAAGGAATACTCAAGACGGATAAGGAAGATTTTGAAATCAAAGTTGAACAGTGGAAATGTTGTGTGTGCCATTAATTTAAGAGCCGTTTCATTGATAAGATACGGGGCAGGAATCATTAAATGGAGTAAGGAAGAGCTAAGGGTGCTGGACAGAAAGACAAGAAAGCTGCTGACCATCTACAGATCACTTCATCCACAAGCAGATGTAGACAGACTTTATGTCAAGAGATCAAAAGGAGGAAGAGGGTTGATAAGCGTTGAGGACTGTGTTAATGTTGAAGTTGGCAGTTTATCAAAGTATGTGGAAGCTAGTCATGAAAGATTGCTGATGACTGTTAAGAATGAAAATATCTTGGATGAAGGAGAGGAGAAGGAAAGAGTAGGACAAAGGAGATTAAACCGTTATCGAGAAAAGGCATTGCATGGGCAGTTTGTGAGGGGCACTGAAGAAGTCAGAGGCCCAGAGTCATGGAATTGGTTAAAGAGGGGAACCCTGAAGAAGGAGACTGAAGGTCTACTAACTGCGGCACAAGACCAAGCCCTTCGAACAAACTACATAAAGAGTAAGATTGACAAACAAAATGTGTCCCCAGTGTGTCGACTGTGCGGAGAGAGGGAGGAAACTGTGAGCCACATAGTGGCCGAATGTAAGAAGCTTGCACAAAACCAGTACAGGAACTGGAGACACGATAAGGTAGCTCAAGCTATCCATTGGGACCTTTGCAAGAACTTCAGTCTTCCGTGTAGAAAAAATTGGTATGACCATGTCCCAGAGGCAGTGACAGAAAACAAGCAAGTGAAGGTTTTGTGGGATTTTAAAGTTCAGACAGATCGCCATCTTGATCATAACAGACCTGATATTGTCGTATTCGAAAAGAAAGAAAGAGTGTGCGCGATTATTGACGTAGCTTGTCCCTTCGATACACGAGTGTTAGAGAAGGAAAGGGAGAAGATTGAGCATTATCAGGATTTAAAAATGGAAGTTCGAAAGATCTGGAACTGCAGACGCATTTCTGTTATCCCTATTGTAATTGGAGCACTCGGGACAGTGAGCAAAAACCTGAAGTCCTGGGTTGCGAAGCTTGGAGCATCTGTAAACATTGATCTACTTCAAAAGGCTTGCTTGCTGGGAACAGCGAGGATTTTGCGTAGGATCCTAGACACCTGAGGCTATGGGAAATAGCTTGATGCTCTAGGCTAATTACCACCTATACCAACTAATGGTGTGAAGCACAAAATAATAATAATAATAATAATAATAATAATAATAATATAATAATAATAATAATAATAATAATAATAATAATAATAATAATAATATAATAATAATAATAATAATAATAATAATAACAATAATAATAATAATAATAATAATAATAATAATAATAAGTATAGGTAGTAGCATGGCTTCGAGTGCTATTTGAAAAAACAATCTTGCCCGAGTAAGTTTTTCAAAGACTATCAAAATTGCACAAGTGCGAAGAACGAGTGCTATTTGAGGTCTTTGAAAAACTCAGGAGTGCGTTTTGATCAAAATTGCACTCGAAACCATGCTATTACTTATTAATAATATACATGAAAATGTTAGACAAATGTTCTTCCAGCAACGAATTCGAATTAGTAACATACCACTCAGTGTTCCACTTTTCGAAGCTTCAATGGTTCAAAACTGCATTGCTTCGTTCACTAAAACGCCAAACGTTTTACTCATAGCATCTAACTTCTTCTAGTCGTCTTGCAGGAACTTTAATGACAACATTAAAGAAAAATTCCTTATGTATCTCATCGAAATGTTCTTCGACAACTCTATGTTTTGGTCGCCATATTGGATTTTCTTGTGAAGGAAAAACCATCCTTCAAAATCTGCATAGGCATTTCGTTGGCTTTCTGGTAGTTTCCGGTTGCTTATTAGCCAATCAGAATGCAGTAATTTTGTCATGTACATAATAATAATAATAATAATAATAATAATAATAATAATAATAATAATAATAATAATAATAATAATAATAATAATAATAATAATAAATAGAAATACATGAATGCAACAACCCCTCACCCGCTTTTATTAAATGCTTTTTTGAAACACCCCCCAACCACCCACCCTGATTAAAATAAGCACACCTGATATACAGCCAATATAAAAACAAACAGATATAAAAACAAATGATAATCCTCAAGATAATTCTATAATTTATGGATAAGATGACTAAACTGATTTAACATATTAAAGCAAAACTTAGATTTCATTATTAAATTCTGGTTGTACAAAATATATTTTTAGGACGTTTCAAAATGGATTAGCTTTAGCAAGCTTTGATCTTTTGCAAAGGCAGAATTAAAAGTCAACAGCTCAAAATTACATTTATAATAGAGTCCGAGATAAAAACAATTCAGTAGAATCGGATTCTAGAAAGAAGTATTAAACAGACAACGTTTCAGTCGAAAATTTGGAAATACAGCTAAAACATTCCGCCAAAGCCCATGAGTTATTTAATAATAAATGCTCATGCAATGCCAATTTTCTGCACGCGTGTAAAATTGACTCCACGCATGTCGAGATTAGCACCCTCACCGGGCTCCGGGCCTTCGGCCCTACGCCCGGGCTCGGGGATAATAATAATAATAATAATAATAATAATAATAATAATAATAATAATAATAATAATAATAATAATATAATAATAATAATAATAATAATAATAATAATAATAATAATTGCTGCCGAGCGTCGCGAGGCAGCACACTAATCTTGGCATGTCTTGACTTGGGTTCGCTGTGTCTCATGCCCAGACCTCTTTACCGAGCTATGTATAGTCAACGAAATCGAGATTTTGCGAGGGATGTTTGTATGTATGTATGTATGTATGTATGTATGTATGTATGTATGTATGTATGTATGTATGTATGTATGTATGTATGTATGTATGTATGTATGTATGTATGTATGTGTGTATGTATGTATGTATGTATGTATGTATGTATGTATGCAACCTCGTCCCCAGGGCCATTTGTGGGGGCTGTGCCAAGATGGCTGCCAAGAACAAATGGCCCTTGCACAGGCTGAGCTATCACCACATCTGATTGGTCGAGATAACATTGGATGTTTTAGGTATTCTGATTGGTGGAAACAACGCGGGCTGCAGGCTAACTCGCGGGCATTTGTTTATAGGCTCAAATTATATTAAATAAGTGATACCAGAATTGCCGGCTGTTAAAAACAACTTCAAAATGAATGAAAGTGTGAGGAAAGCTGGCGAAACACCCGTAAATACGTCGGAAGAATATGCAATGCTGGGTCGTGTCGTCTCTGTGCCCTGGCTGCCATACAACGAAGTTCATGGGACGGCAATTTAGAGTGTTTTCTAAATCGGGCGAACGAAAGACTTGGTGAGCAAAGTCAAAAAGTATTTTGGCTGCGAAAGGAAAGTACAACACAGGGCAGAATTTAGGTGTTTGGCCATCGGAGAAACAGGCCTTTTTCAAACAAGAATTCTCGACTAAACGAAGCCTAAATGTTTTTCAAAACGCTGAATTAAATCCACCGAAAATTCACGAAAACAAGGCGGCGGCCCAGCCAGAGAACGGCAATCCAATTTCTTGCGAATTTGGTACAACGGTGAAGCAAATGATAAATAATAAGCATTTACAGATATTTATTAAAAGTGTATTTATTTTAATAATTCGACAATGTATTTGGAAATGAATGTTTTGATTGTTTTCAGTTTGGGTCAGTCAAGCTGAACTAAATATTCATAAAAAAATGAGCCTGACTAGGCGGGATAAAGTTAGTGAAGACTGTGTCCGAGTCAAAAATGAGTCAAAATATAGCTCATTTTTTTGCAGCCTGTGCCAGGGCCATTTGTTTCCGCCATTTTGTTTTTGGCCGCCATCTTGGACCAGCCCCCACAAATGGCCCTGGGGACGAGGATGGTATGTATGTTGAGTATTTTATGACGTTTTGTGACGTAGGAAGTTTCTTCCTACACTACATCACATACGCTAGAAGGATTGCTCGACGGCGATGGAGTTCTGAACTTGCAATGCCATGATCATGGGCAGTTTACCTTCTTCCTCGAAGGAAAATTTTACTTGCTTTCGGAAGTATTCATCATTCAGTGGTCAGTCTTGAGTGCATCGGCGCTATTAATCCAGTATATTCAAGTGGAACTCGACAAGCTAGGGGTGACAGTGTCTTGCTTTTGAGAATGATCTTTAACCGCGTGATGATTTTCTCTTGCTGAGCCATTTACACCAGCTGCTGTTGTAGGCATTGACACTTTGTCGGCTAAGAACATATTTTACTTATAAATTCTAAAAATATTCTTTATAAGGACTCATAATGATGCATGGTATATTTTTAAGCTCTAAGTTAGTCATAAGTTATGACTAACTCATAACATGAGACAATTTTCCTTGACAGTTTTGCCACAGCATTAGAGCAAGAGGCATGATTATTTACTATTTGTACATTAATTGTGTGTATATCTTGTCAAAACCCTTGTCAATCATATCAATGGATAAGTTGTAGTAATTTGTAGTTTTCAGTGTAGATACTCTGTGTATACTGTAATTAATATTAAATTTTAGACTTTCCAGCTTCCTTCGCAGGCAACTCTGTGTGCTCTTATTGGGTGGTCTGGGCAAACTTGGTTGGAGTGGGGGAACTTGGGTGGAATGTGCAGACTTGTGAGGATTGGGCAAACTTGGGTGGAGTGGGCAAATTTGGGTGGAGTGGGCAAACTTGGATGAAGTGGGCAAACGCGGATGGAGTGTGCAACCTTGGGTGGAGTGGGTAAACTGGGGTGGAGTGGGCAGACTTGGGTGGAGTGGGCAAACTTGGGTGGAGTCGGCAAACTTGGGTGAAGTGGGCAAATTTGGGTGGAGTGGGCAAACTTGGGTGGAGTGGACAAACTTGGATCAAGTGGGCAAGGGCCACGAATTGCACAGAGACTGAATTAAGGTTCTTATTGCATTTGAGGCAGCACTTCACTTGCGATAGTAATTTCTAGTAATAATAATAATTGCTGCCGAAGGCAGCACACTAATCTTGACGTGGGTTCCCTGTGCCTCATGCCCAGATCTCTTTACCGAGCTATGTATAGAAATTCTGCAAAATAATCTGATGGGCTCAATGGTACATTGCTGTATAATTTTGTTAAAGCTCTAGATTTGTCAAAACATATTAAGCACTTGGGATTGCACTGACAGTAGAGCAAGGCATGATTATTTAATATTTGTATATTAATTATGTGTATATCCTGTCAAAATCCTTGCCATATCATGTCAAGCGATAAGTTATAGTAACTTGTAGTAATGTGTAAATACTCTGTCTATTGTAATGAATATTAAATTTTTGGACTTTCCAACCTCCCTCGCAGGCAACTCTGTTGGCTCTTTTGGGTTGAGTGGGCAAACTTGGGTGGAGTGGGCAACCTCGGGTGGAGTGGGCAAACTGATGTGCAGTCGGGAAACTCAGGTGGAGTGGGCAATCTTGGGTGAAGTGGGCAACCTCGGGTGGAGTG
>JAWNZC010000311.1:1447500-1495000 GCA_035771165.1 Paragorgia papillata | reverse complement strand
ACTGTGCAATATTTTGTTAATTGCAAAAAGTTAAGAAAGATGTCACAGTATCACTGTGTAAGTTGCGTTGTGCAGTATTGCACATAATACAGTATTTCATGACTGACACACTTTTATGACATCTACAAGGTAGACAAGCGATTTGCCTTTAGTCTATTACTTAACCTATGATAACACATATAAGCTCCCAGTCCCGGCGGAGGTAATTACGGTATCGGCAATATTTTGTTGCATTGCCAAATTTAATAAAGATTATTAAAGATATATAATTATATCACAATGACACAGTATTACAGTGTGCAACAAGTTAAGGAAGAATATGAATGATCACAATATGACATTATGACAGTAATGTCACTGTGTATTGCAGTAATACGAAATAGTATTCTGTATATGTTACATTGTGCTAGATAGAGATAGATAAGGGTTAAAGAACAAACGAATATAACTATGAGTTTCGGAAAATGCTTGAATAGACTAAAATAGTGTCATGGAACAGGAAGTTACTCTTAATTAAATTTCAACCTTGTGTTCCCAACGGAAAACTTATCTACAACTTTTCCAATATCGGGAACAATCTCCTGGTGAATCTTCATCAAAGCGAGACCATTCAGGCGTTCTTCAACCATGGTACTGCGCTTGTAGTCCTTGAGTATTCTAAGTGCAGAAATTGACCGTTCTCATTCGCAAGAAGTGATAGGAAGTGTTCCTAAAATTCGGAGTAAAACCTTAATATTCTCAAAACCATCAAAACTGATAGCTTTCAAGGTTTTTAAACTATTAATTAAATGAATACCATCCATGATATCTAGGCTTTTCCCTTGCAATAATTGTGTAACAGCAAGAGTTTCATCAAGTACATGTCTGGTTATAATAAACACTACAATAAAATCAAAAGTAGAAATATGTCTGAATTGAGATAACGCATCACTAGAAAGAGAGGGATTAAACTCACCACCTGCGTTTTTAGCCATATCATCAAGTACATGATATAAAGGGATGAAAAGCTCCTGGAATGTATCCATACCTTGAATACGTTTAACCCACCTGGTTCTACAAACATCCGCTAGCTTGGTCTTCTTTGTATCTGATTCAGAACTATGGGTTTTAATACTCTCCTCAAAAGGGATATTACGTGTTTGCGAAATATTTATAAAGTGGGAAACCTCATTAACATGCTTCAGCATATTTTTCACTTCAACAATAGCTAAAGAATCACAAACAGATAAATTTAATCTATGGCTATAACAATGAGTGTAAAGGGCTTTACTGTTTAGTTTTAAAATATGTGCAGATAAACCGTTTATGTGCCCAGCCACTGCACCTGCACCATCATACCCTTGCCCACGACAATCTTCAATAGACAAAGTTAAATCGTTTAGTGCTTCAAGAATTAATTTTGCAAGTTGGGCACCACTCAACCCCCACTTGCAGTGCAAAAATGCAATGAACTCTTCTCTGATGTTCATTTCATTGTCTACAAAACGTAAAACAAGGGACATTTGCTCCTTACGAGAAGAGTCTGAAGCCTCATCAGCAATAATACAAAAAAACTTACTTTTCTTTATATCTTCGATGATCGCTTCACTGATCACCTGGCCACAGCATTTAATAATTTTATTCTGGCTGGTCTTAGATATATAACTTTGGTTCTTACCACAAGTCTTTAAATGTTCTTCCAAGACTTTATCACCGGCTCGAACTCTAAAATTAAGAGACTCAATAAAATTGCCCACTCCCCCTGACGAGTAACTGCCCACTTCCGGAGGGTATTTAGCATCATCACGATGCCCACGAAGTGGCAAAACAAGACGGCCACAAAAAAGAACAGAATCAACAATAGGAGCTAGTTTCTTCCTATTCTCCTCAACCTCTTTTTTAATGCATGTATCTATAATTACCTCAATGGGTTGTGCCGCACCTGACATCTGTGAAAGCAAAGATGTTAAAATTGGAAATGTACAAGCATGCAAACCCATTTCTCCACCTGTTCCATGCCCTGCATGGCGTTTAAATGTAAAAGCAGCATTGTTCCAATAACTGAAGGGATCAGAAAACAATTTATGGATTTTCCCAGCCTTACCAGGAAAGCGATCTCCAAAAAGTACACATGATAAACAAAATGCACCATCTTCACAGGGAGAATAGCAAAGCCAGGGATATAATTTCAACCAATCATACCTGAAACTTCTACCATTGGTCGTCTTAGGGACAGAGTACTGATTATCAGGTTTAAAAACATTTTTTATTAAATTACAAATTTGAGGGGTGTCCATGCTGCTGAGGAAAAAGTCTCATTAGGGGCCTTCCGAATTATCGGAGTGTTGATCGGGTTTTCTGCCACAGTAAAAAAATTTAAAATGTTGCCATCAGCTTTGCTTGATGCTTTCTTAGGTAAAATTAATTTGGTCTTCTTGGTTGCTGTAGGAGGCAAAATTGGAGTTAGTTTTGGCTTCTTGGTTGTTGACGCCTGCAGGCCAGCAGCATATTTTCGTTTCTGCTGTTGTGAATGGAAGAGAAGAGGAACAAAATGATTGGATTGAAAGGTTTCTCCGGGTTTAATATTACCATCGTGACAAAATAATATATGAATATTATCTACTCCTTTCTGAGCAGGCTGTCGTGGCGAAACCAATCGATTAAATAATAATTTATATCTATCCTCGCCACAATCAGGGTAATAAGTAGAAATATTTCTACGTAAAACAGAAGAGAGACCTAAAATGCATAAAAATGATGACCATTTATTGTTAGTACAATTTAAAATGGCCTCCTGCTTTACCAAGTCAGCTTTGGTCAAACCTGTGGCTAGGCACTCAAAAGAAACAGACATAGGTAAAACATTATTAATACTTTTCTCAAAGTAATCACCATGCTCATTCACGGCCGACAAAAAGCAAGGATGCTGAAAATAAAATTCAGCATTCATAAACAGCTCTACTGACGTTAAAACCCTCAATGTCTCAACTAAACTATTGTCACCTACCAGTACCAAAGACACTGAACTGTATAGGCAATTGCCAGAGGCTTCAGATCTAAAAAATTACAAAAGCAATAATTATAATTAACAATATATAAAGCTAAAAAAATAATCAATTGACCACCCAATTGTCAAAATTAAAACATTTAAGAAATGGCAACTAGTCTCAGTCAATCAATTTGCCTTATTTGCCACAAATTCAAAATTGCACAGATCATGTTACATGTAACAAAATGGTCTATATGATGCCAGACCATGTGGTCCGGTGTTCAGGTGTTATGAAGAGCATTGGCTTAGCCGATATTAAAAATAACATCAACCAGAGCTTGCAAATAGCCAAATACACAGCAATATACAGCAGTCGAATATATAAGACTAATATATACAAGACTAATATATACAAGACTAATAAGTGGCTCATACGTTTAAATGTAAATAACCTTTTGACCGGCCGCAGAATATACGCATAATGCAAATTTCTGAATTTCATACGCAACTCTTGCTGGCCTTTATATATAATATATGTAATAAAACGATATTCGATAACAAAAACTATGACTTATGAACTAACGTAAATATAATCTCCTTACCTTATCGCTGTACACTTCTTAGTCTTATTTCGCTGACGAGCAACACTTGGCACATAGGACTCCGATGCAAAATTTCTAGCGAGGCTGAATTTGCCATCTTGAATCGTAGCCAAAAGGTCTTCAACAGACCTTGTATTTGAAGCTTCTAATCGCTTCAACAGATCTACGTTTACCTTTGCTAAAGATGCTAGATCGTTAGCTTTAAACGCGGTCTGAACAATTTCAAAAATAGACATTTCTCGAGTCGTATAAATTTGACAATTTTCGAACAGAAAGACTGTATGTAATACAGTAATACTCACTGGTATTACTGAATAATGCGAAATACCCCACGCAGCGAATGAGTCAGATCAAGCAATCGATGAGGCAACGCAAAAGGCAAAAAAAATGCGCCAATGAGAGCGGAGATTCTTTCTCAATCACCCAATCAGAAAGCTCATATATTGCGTAAATAAGGCAGACCCCCGCGAAGATGATGCAAAATGCATCCCGACCAATCAAATGGCTAGGATTTGTTCCAAATAACGCGAAATTCACGCCGATGACCGCTGTTTTGACTTTTTTACATAAGGCTCGGGCACTGCACGAATTTTCATAACTGGTCTATTTTTCAATGTGATTTAGATGTATTTATTGTATTACGTAAATTACGTAATTGCCCCGAGTTGTCGCTGTATGCAACATTATAACTGGACTATTTCTCGATGTTAATTAATTAATTAAATTGTTAATTAATTAATTAGTTATCTGTGGAAATTTTACGTTAGTCGCGTGACTCTTTTGACTACCCCTAGATCCGCCCCTGAATCAGAACGTCTGATCAGAACGGAATCAGAATTTTGAAACGGCTATCTATGGCACGTCACTTAGAATATAAAATGTGGGTATAATACTAAATCAAAGCGCATGCTCACATCGCTAATTTAATAATCGTAGCTTATTAAACCTTACGTCGAAGTCTTATCAGCTCTTAACATGATGTATTTTTTGCTAACTTAATAGATCGTTTAAATTTAGAAGTCATTTACAGAATTCGTGTCCGTTCTGTATCGGGATACAGGCACTCGGCTTCGTCTCGTGTCTGTATACCCCAATACAGAACGGCCACTCATTCTGTAAATGGTACATATATATATATATATATATATATATATATAGTTCAATCTACAGACACGTGTTTCGCTGTACTACAGCTCATCAGTGTAGAATGGAACAATCTGAATGAATTTCATCAATTACTTTATACACATGCGATCGTCGATGACAACCGCATGTGGTACAGCATCGGTGAAGTACATTCAGATAGCGTGAAGTGCGCATGGGCCCAGAGTGCTCAAACTTCCACAAGGGTAGCGAGCGTTGCATTATCGCTAATAGGTACCCACGGCAACTTCACAGAGTGCTCAACAACACCGAGGTGAAGGAGCGTGCATAGTTCAATCTACAGACACGTGTTTCGCTGTACTACAGCTCATCAGTGTAGCTTGGAACAATCTGAATTAATTTCATCAATTACTTTATACACATGCGATTGTCGATGACAACCGCATGTGGGACAGCATCGGTGAAGTACATTCAGATAGCGTGAAGTGCGCATGGGCGCAGAGTGCTCAAACTTCCACAAGGGTAGTGAGCGTTGCATTATCGCTAATAGGTACCCACGGCAACTTCACAGAGTGCTCAACAACACCGAGGTGAAGGAGCGTACATAGTTCAATCTACAGACACGTGTTTCGCTGTACTACAGCCCATCAGTGTAGCTTGGAACAATCTGAATGAATTTCATCAATTACTTTATACATTTGGGATCGTCGGTGACAACCGCATGTGGGACAGCATCGGTGAAGTACATGCAAATAGCGTGAAGTGCGCATGGGCCCAGAGTGCTCAAACTTCCACAAGGGTAGTGAGCGTTGCATTATCGCTAATAGGTACCCACGGCAACTTCACAGAGTGCTCAACAACACCGAGGTGAAGGAGCGTACATAGTTCAATCTACAGACACGTGTTTCGCTGTACTACAGCTCATCAGTGTAGCTTGGAACAATCTGAATTAATTTCATCAATTACTTTATACACATGGGATTGTCGATGACAACCGCATGTGGGACAGCGTCGGTGAAGTACAATCAGATAGCGTGAAGTGCGCATGGGCCCAGAGTGCTCAAACTTCCACAAGGGTAGTGAGCGTTGCATTATCGCTAATAGGTACCCACGGCAACTTCACAGAGTGCTCAACAACACCGAGGTGAAGGAGCGTACATAGTTCAATCTACAGACATGTGTTTCGCTGTACTACAGCCCATCAGTGTAGCTTGGAACAATCTGAATGAATTTCATCAATTACTTTATACACATGCGATCGTCGGTGACAACCGCATGTGGGACAGCATCGGAGAAGTACATGCAAATAGCGTGAAGTGCGCATGGGCCCAGAGTGCTCAAACTTCCACAAGGGTAGTGAGCGTTGCATTATCGCTAGTAGGTGCCCACGGCAACTTCACAGACTGCTCAACAACACCGAGGTGAAGGAGCGTACATAGTTCAATCTACAGACACGTGTTTCGCTGTACTACAGCTCATCAGTGTAGCTTGGAACAATCTGAATGAATTTCATCAATTAGTTTATAAACATGCGATCGTCGGTGACAACCGCATGTGGGACAGCATCGGTGAAGTACATTCAGATAGCGTGAAGTGCGCATGGGCCCAGAGTGCTCAAACTTCCACAAGGGTAGTGAGCGTATATATATATATATATATATATATATATACGTAGAGAGTGGCCAAGACCAGAACGATGATCTTCAAGAAGAAGGATCCAACCATGGGATTCTTAGTCTGCTCTCTTAGATTATAATTTAGAGTAAAAAGCTTTGAGGCAGGCAACTTCTCTCTTATCCTTTATTTAAATACGTTATAGTCTTGTAGTAATGTTAAGAGTGAAGTTTGTAGCTTGGTGTAATATGAGTAAAATTTGTTCTCAAGCTTTATACTCAGAAAAATGGCGGAGTATCCCTGACGGGATTCGAACCCGCAACCTTCTGATATCTAGGCAGACGCTGTGCCGACTGAGCTACTGGGACTCAGACGGTAGTGAGAAGGATAAATCGCGATCTGGTTCGTTTTCATGACATGCGAACTTCATACTCGAAGTCACAACATGTCGGTAGTCTTGTAGTAATGTTAAGAGTGAAGTTTGTAGCTTGGTGTAATATGAGTAAAATTTGTTCTCAAGTTTTATACTTAGAAAAATGTCTGAGTATCCCTGACGGGATTCGAACCCGCGACCTTCTGATATCTAGACAGACGCTCTGCCGACTGAGCTACTGGGACTCAGACGGTAGTGAGAAGGCTAATTCGCGATCTGGTTCGTTTTCATGTCATGCTAACTTCATACTCGAAATCACAACACGTCGGTAGTCTTGTAGTAATGTTAAGAGTAAAATTTGTTCTCAAGCTATATATATATATATATATATAGTTAAAGTTCAAAGACTCAGTTTCTATATATAGTTAAAGTTCAAAGACTTAGTTTCGTGCCACAAGTGTTGTGTGGTAGGCTACTCTTCAGATAAAATGGTCTAAATGGTCTCTTTAGACCATTTTATCTGAAGAGTACCACACAACACTTGTGGCACGAAACTAAATAGTAATAAAAATGTCTAATCAAACCTGTTGAGTCTTTGAACTTTAACTATAATATGCTCTGGATTCCCATCGAGCACTCTGCCAAAGGTTGTTACAACATATTCTACAGTATATATATATATATATATAATTCGAGTTGGTTTTAATTGCCTTTTTTAAAATAATAGCGGCGGTTCATTGTTTTCTATATATTTAACAATTATTCGCCACAGGCTCAGTGAATATCGGTGAATAATAACCGAGACGATATTCACTGAGCTCTAGGCGAATAATTGTTTTAGTATAAATACACGTTTTCGTACTTTAGAGTTTAGGAACAACATTTTCTCTAAAATTGTTAATTTCCTCGTCTGTCGCATTGACAAATTGGCTGGCGGCCATTTTGAATAAACGCTGTAGGTGATTATCGAGAATTAGTCTGAAGTACTGTAGCTCGATCGATCAGCGCGCGAGATTTTCTATAATCGGCTTTGTATTTATACTAATATTATTTAACCAGGGTGCATTATTCACTTCTAACCTTTCGACAACAAATAGGTGCATGTATATCAACAATTTTATTGAACGTTGTTTTGAATTGACCCAAAGGACGTTTTGGGTCATTAGTTTCCCAGTTGCACATTTCCAAAGCAGCCGTATAAAGTTCAATATGTTAATATTATAAAAAAATTTCTACAATTTTTGGTCCTTTCAACAGTTATTTTTCTACGTGCATAGATAAGACTGTGATCACTTATGTCTAAGTTTAATTCTAGGGACTATGGTGTAAAGCACAGTCAGAAATGTTTCTGGAACTATTTACCAAAACAACGTCCAATAGAGATGCTGTTGTCTCCGTGACACGCGTAGCATGTTCAATCATATGGGTCAATTGATATATGTTCATTATATCATCAATCCTTTAGTATGGGGACCTTTATTTGCCTGAAGGAGAATTTGCACGATGACGTACGATGGCGTTGGCTGACTACAACTACCAGAATGCTTTGCCAGTATTATAGGTTTCGGCTAAAAGGGATGACTCAAAAGGAGCTGTTCAGTACTTTCGCGGCTTTTCCAAAATATCTCGTCATTTTGTTTTTCCAAATTTGGCGTCAAGTTTCAGTGAGGCTAAATATTTTGGCTAACTTTTCGATACCCTAACCACAACACAAATCCTAACCCTAATGAGTAATCTGGTTTACCCCCTAGCTTTTTGGAAAAACATATTTGATGCCATATTTTGGAAAATAGGCGAAATGATTGGACGGGTCTCTTTGAGTCATCCCTTTTAGTCGAAACATTAGAATACTGGCAAAGCATTCTGGTAGTTGTAGTCACCCAACGCCATCTCATGTCATCGTGCAAATGACTTACTTAGGTCTCCAACGATATTATTATTTCTTTATTTTCATTGTCTAGCATTGACTAGTGTTTTAGACGAGTGTTGAAACAACAATCGAAATATAGTAAGATTTGATATACTGCCGAAGCAGTGAACGTAGGAATCGAAGGCCCTTCGTCAGAGAGAGACGTTTCTCTCTGACGAAGGGCCTTCGCTCGAAACGTTAGACTTCTACGTTCTCTGTTTTGGCAGTATATCTATACTATATTTCATATTGAGTTTAAGACGTGAACTAGTATGCTGATTACGTCGGTAAAAAAGCTTCTTTTCGTGGTGCGAATCCGTCCAAATTAGACGTAGGGGGCGTTTACATGAGGCCGGCCCGCACTCAGGCCGGACTGACTAATTTAAGTCGGTTAGTAGCCTAGTTTCTAGGCCTTCCGTTTTCGCCATGAGCTTGGCCGCGCCGTCGGTTTGGGTTCCTCTTCCGGGACGCGTTAACCTAGGAAGGCCTAGAGACTAGGCTAGTCGGTTGTTTTTACTGTAGTTCATTTTCATGAGTCCGGGCTGACATTCAGTTCACGCCAGGCTAATCTCAGGTCGGCTGCTAGACCGAACTGAAGCACTTTCGCCTCTCAAACTGAATACGTTGCTTTAAATGAGATTGGTGTGAAATCCACATAAAATAATGATTCTCCGGCGGTCACGAGCAGCTATAAGGCAACTGATACAAATCTTGAAGCAACAGCGAAACCAAGCCTATATAGTTTCAAGACCGGCCTCCGCCTCATGTAAACTGAAAAATCGAAATGCAAAATTCGGACGGGTCCGAGTTCAGGCCGGCCTTATGTAAACACCCCCGTAGATTGCAGGCGCGTAGGAATGAATTTGAAGTCTGGGAAGGGGGGTTGTGGGTGGCTAAAAGCGAGGGCCAATGGCGTGAGAGACCGCTAGGGCATGGGGGGTAGGTTGGGGGGATGCTCCCCCGGAAATTTTCCTCTGAAATGGCATTTCCGGCATTTTAAGATATGCAGATTTAAGATTATTAAAGTTATAAAATATGACGTAAAACTGTAAAACACTTAAAAGACAACACATTCTAGGTTAAATCATCAAATTTAACAATGTTTAGCCTGATGCCCTCCCATTTAAAAACCTGGGCGGGGGCAGTGGGACTCAAACCCCTGTAGCCCCTCACCCCTTCCTACACCTATGGTAGATTGTGTTTACATGGAAAGCCTGGAGTTTGACTGGGCTCAAAATTTCAGTTCGGTCTAGCAGACGATATGAGATTAGGACAGCGTGAACTGAATCTCATACCAGACTAAAAAAACCCGATCTACAGTAAAAGCATATTACAACCGACCTAAAGTCAGGCCAACCTGAGTTGGGCGGCCCCATGTATAAACACCCCGTTAGGGGGTGTTTGCACAAGGCCGGCCTTTATTACATTGGCCTGGTTCCCGCTTGATAAATTGACAAAACATAAAACTGGAAATAAAAACAGCAAAAACAAAAATAACTTCAAGATTCGTGGTACAGTAGGCCATTTGCACGATGACGTGGGTAGCGGTGGGTGACTACAACTACCAGAATGTTTTGCCAGTATTCTAGGGTTTCGACTAAAAGGGATGACTCAAAGGAAAACGTCCAATCCTTGCATTGCGTTTCCAAAAATGTCGCCAAATATGTTTTTCCAAACAGCTAGGCGGTGAACCAGATTTCTGATTAGGTTTCGGTTGCTAAAATCTAAGTCATTGAAACTTGACGACAAATTTGGAAAAAAATAAATTTGACGACATATTTTGGAAAAGCCGCAAAAGGACTGGACGGGTCCTTTTGAGGCATCCGATCCCTATCAGCCGACACCATAAAATACTGGCAAAGCATTCAGCTAGTAGTTGTAGTCACCCAATGCCATCTCACGTCATCGTGCAAATGGGCTATCGTCTTCCAGCTCGTGACCGCAAGAGAAGCATTATCTCATGTGGATTTGACACCAATCCCAGCTTTTTTTTCGTGGTCCGAATAGGTACGAATCAGACTAGATTCTGTTTACATGTAAAGCCGACCTAGTTTCAGTTCGGTCTAGCAGGCGACCTGAAATTAACTGAATCGCAGGCCGGACTCATAGAAACGATCTATAGTAAAAACACTACAACCGACTTAAAGTCAATCCGGCCTGAGTTGCGGCCGGCCTCGTGTAAACACTCCCTTAGATGAGCGCACGGACGAGGTGACCGCCTGTCCCAGCGTGGAACACGTAAAAGTAGAGTTGTTGTTCTTCTGTGCTTCAATGTTTTTCTCCAGTTTCTCCGGTTTTCCGAAAAAACTAATAAACTACAGATCTCCCTCCTTGTTTCGTGGTCGGCAAACAAGTTGTCGAACTTTTAGGGTTTTTATTATTATTATTATTTTTATTATTGTTATTGTTATTGTTATTGTTATTGTTATTGTTATTGTTATTGTTATTGTTATTGTTATTGTTATTGTTATTGTTATTGTTATTGTTATTGTTATTGTTATTGTTATTGTTATTGTTATTGTTATTGTTATTGTTATTATTATTATTATTATTATTATTATTATCGACATCGAGCAGAGCAGAACGTGTTTTGCACATGTCTAAAGTTTAATCGAAATATTCTTACTTGATTTACAATCTACGAATTTCGGATCATCAATATTAATTATGATCCGTTCAAGTTTTATTTGTCTACTTTTGTCCTGTGTTATATGTTCATTTTGTGGAAAAGATTTTGTGTCCCTTGGTCGCCATCAATGGCGTTGTAAAGACAAGATTAATGATCGTAATTCAAATGTTCATTCTAACCATCATACATCACATGGAATAAATGCGGAACCCGTCATCAGTTCGCCAACTACAGCTGTTATTAAAAAGTCGGGAACCAAGTGTTGTTGCGGAAAGGCTTGCAAAGGAGCTCGAGGTATGAAGATACATCAACGTAGTTGTCGGGTCATCTTGGGGCTAAATCACGAGCTACTAGAGAATATATTTGAACAGGAAGAAAGCAACGACTATGATGGAGACCTAGATGACATTGGCAGCACCTCAATCTACAATAATAATCAAGATGACGAATACCCTGAGTTAAAAAAAGGTATAAAACTTCCTAAAACCAATTCAGAATGGCTAACCGCCAACGAAGATTTCAAATTTTCATTAATATCTAATCCACCAATCAAAAGTAACGATTTAAATACATCAATTAAAGTACTAAATGGCACAATCTACAACTACTTTGCTGAAAACTTTGGCCTTGTGGAATGTCTGTCGGATAATTTACTCAATAATAAATACAAGAATCACAGCATAAAGAACTTGAAGAAAGCATTGAAACTACTTAAATCATCAAAATCTGATCTTGCCGAAATTAAATATGTCTCTCGTCTCGTGCGTAATAAGCTCAAATCTAACCCAACTAATGACAACGTTTCTAATAATACCGACGATTCGTTTAACCACGACAAATACTTTGAACGTAATTTCTGGGGATATGTGAAGAAAATTATTAATTGCAACGAATCGATTCTCCCTACCTTCAATATGGACGATTGTTTAAAGTATTTTAAGACAGTTTTGACCAAGATCAACCCAAACAAAATATTTCAAATTCCAAGTTGGATTCCAATGTTACCCGATCCCATTATCGAATTTAATCTTGAACCTCCAACTTATCAACAAATAACAAACATTATTCGTAAAATGAAAACATCTGGCTCACCATGTCCTCTTGATCAAATCTCCATTATATGTTTTAAACGTTGTCCATACCTCCGAACATATTTAACCGAACTAATTGAAGCCGTCTGGCTTTCCGGAACTGTTACTGATGAATGGAAGAAAGCTTGCACCATATTAATCCACAAGAAAAACGATACTAATCTTCCCGAAAACTTCCGTCCAATAACTCTTCAATCCGTACCACTGAAAGTATTCACTTCAAGTCTCCGTAATGCAATGTTCTCCTACCTACTCTCCAATGGCTTTACCGAACACGGAATTCAAAAAGGCTTCACCCCTCATATATCGGGATCATTTGAACACACAGCACAAATGGCTTATATAATCAATCAAGCACGAATAAGACAGCGATCTCTCGTTATAACCCTCCTTCATCTCAAAAACGCGTTTGGTGAAGTACATCATAATCTAATCCAATCTGTTCTTGGCTATCATCACATGCCTGAACATATTCAACTCATGATGAAAAGTCTCTACACGAACTTTAAAACATCAATCATTACATCTGATTTTAACACCCCATTTATAGAAGTAGGTCGTGGAGTTTTACAGGGAGATTGCCTCAGTCCGTTGCTATTTAACCTATGCTTCAATACTTTTATCCAGCATATAAAATCTGAGAAATATCAACAGTTTGGTTTTTCATATAAACTTCTCAACCCAGTTCATTGGTTCCAATTCGCCGACGACGCAGCTGTAATCACCGGCCAAGAATCTGAAAATCAAAACCTACTAAACCGTTTTACAATTTGGTGTCAATGGTCGGACATGATTATTCGAATAGATAAATGTAGCACCTTTGCCATAAAAAAAGCTCTCACCAAATCAGTTCAATACATCCCTAAGTTAATTATTGACAAAACTCTTATTCCGGCTGTTGAAATTGGAAAATCATTCTGCTATTTAGGACGGTACTTTGATTACGAAATGACAAATAATGAACTTAAATCGAAATTAGTCTCCCAACTAACTGACCTCATGAAAGAAATAGATCTGAAGCCGTTGCATCCGAAAAACAAAATTCTACTATACAGTCGTTACGTTCTTTCAAAACTCTCATGGCATCTCACTATAGCAACAATTCAAAAGACCTGGATTTCTGAAAACCTGGACTCAGTTTTCAAACAATATATTCGAAAATGGCTTGAGGTACCTATTTCTGGATCACTTAGCAACATTTACCTAACCAGTAACAAATTTGGTCTTAATATCATCCCCCCATCAACTAAATTCATACAGTGTCAAACAATCATCCGCAGTGTTTTGAAATCATCTCCTAATGAATCAGTAACCCACCTATGGAAATCGTCGTCTCACCATACTAACATTCAATATGATCAATATACATCGACAAAAGAAGTAATTAAGTCATTCCGTGAAATTCAAGAAGAAAAATTGGAAAATCAGTTAAAATGTCAAGGTTCATTCTTCTCCAGCATTTCAAAATTCTCTCTACCCCAAGTAAATTCGATTTGGCCAACCTATCAATCCAAACTACCCAAAAATATTTTCAACTTCACCATTCGTTACATAAACAATTCGCTACCAACCCGTAAAAATCTTCAAAAGTGGGGACTCTCGTCGTCTTCTGAATGCTCATTCTGCCTTAAACCTGAATCTTTGTTGCACGTTGTTGCTGGCTGCAGTTCCTATCTTGATCGATTTACTTGGAGACACGACTCAATCCTAAATTTTATTGCTAATAACCTCCCATCAGAATATATTCAAACCATTTATGCTGACTTGCCATCATTCTCTAATCCCTCTATTATTACTGGTGATGACTATCGTCCTGATCTACTAATTTTGACCAAAGACAATTTTCTGTATGTACTCGAACTAACCGTCGGATATGAGACTAACCTAAGAAAAAATATACAGCGCAAACACTCAAAATATAAAGAGATGATCATAGAACAAAAGAAAAAATTCTAGTCGGTAAAGTTCGTAAATCTCTCAATCAGTGCACTCGGTGTTTTTGAAAAAGAATCTTCGGTTTTTATAGAAATGTTGGATCGTTTGAACTCAGACAAGGCTCATGTTAAATATATCATTAGGAAAATGATTAATATTGCAATAAGGACGACATACTACGTTTTCTGTTCTAGAAACAAGGATTGGACGAATCCAGATTTAATGAACTTCTAATATCTTACTTTTTATATCATATATTTATGTAATTGTGTAGTGTAATATATAACCATTATAGTATATCAAGTAGCCAATTGTAAATTACCTTTAACAGTGAGATTTGCAGTTGTAAGTATAAAAAAATTCAATAAAGTTTTCATTATTATTATTATTATCATATTATCACTGCATGATCACTATTATTATTATTGTTGTCATTTCCTTATATTTGTTCTTATTTGTTGTGTTGTTTTGTGTTGCAGTGTCCGCCAGTGCTTTGTTTTTACAAAAAAACCGTCGATACGAAAGGTGTATAGGTCCATTGGGGTTATAATTATCGTTAAAACAGAACATTGGGTGCGGTTATGACTAAATGAGAATGGAATTTAAATTCCGGCTTAAGGTTGGAAGTACTTTGTTTTGATTTTAGGAACGGCATCTAGCGGAACTTTTTGCACCGCTTAGATTTCGGAACGTTTCGTTCTCATTTGAATTCGGGAAGGTTTTGTTCCGATATTCAAAAATAGGAACGGGACTAACTAACAACAAATTGTTCCCGCATGAGCTAGAGCGCTTTAAATAGGACCTCTTTGTTCCTTATTTTAAAGGTTATTTCGTTCCCTTTATTCGTTCTCATAGGAACAAATTGTTCCGCATGAGCTAGACCGCTTTACATTGGTCCTCCTTGTTCTGTATTTTAAAGGTTATTTCGTTCCGTTTGTTTCTTCTCATAGGAACATGTAAAGCAGTTAACATATTCCAAACCACCGGCAACCATAGTTCAGTAGCCAGGTGGTAGCCAGTCAATTTAACAAGGTTTTCATCTAGTAGCCAGGTAGCCAGTTGTTCTGAATATCAATTAATTTAAGTTAGATCTAATTTACATATAGGGTTAATATATTCTGACCGACTGGCTACAGTAGTTCAGTAGCCAGTCGTTCACTTAGCGTAGCCAGGTAGTAGCCAGTCAATTTAACAAGGTTTTCATCCAGTATAGCCAGGTAGCCAGTTATTCTGAATATCAATTAATTTAAGTTAGATCTAATTTACATACAGGGTTAATATATTCTGACAGACTAACCTGAGTATCAGTCTCTCTTGAAAGAGAGCCTGACACAAATCATTGATTCTTCCCCTCCGCCCCCTATTCATGTGAGGCGCCATAGCCAATAAAAATCACTTCCTGTTTGGTATTGCGTGTGTCTATAAAAAGCTTCACCGAACAAATTAACATCCAACGAAATCGACCCTCAAAAAATTCATTGCTTGTGTATAAACATCTTCAAACACACGTTTATTCAGTTTTCAAGTAATCTTTCGAAGTGGCAATGCCGAAGTAAAATCTAGTTCTGTATACTGCAATGAACCAGCAATTTGCAATTAGGGAAATTATTTATACGATCGGGTTTGGGAACCACCAAACATTTTAATATTTGATTACAACAATTCTCAAATATATTCCCAGATATTTTAATTAAGTGCACAACAGCAATTCCGATTTTCCGAATAGCCACAACATTTTAAATGTTTTCACCAAAAGTTTTGATGTTTCACCCCATTTCAACAACTGCTTTAACTTGGCGACGAGATAATAATTTGTCTCACGCGTTTCAGTTCAGATTCAGACATTCAGTCAAGCAAAGGCTGCAAAGCGGCCTTGATATGGTTTATATTCAGACTTTATACGTACAGTACTTGCATCGTATAAGTTCCAGTAGACTACAAATTACGGACACTGCGTTCGCTTTTCCGATCAGAATGAACTTTCAAGCGCAATTGTTTCTTCCCGTAGTCAAACGACAAGACAGCAGCAGTGTTTTGTCTTGACAGCTAGGCTGGCATTCAATACACATAGCACAGTTCTTGCTCTTCCTTCACGCATAGTATTACGGGCAAAACGCGGAGGTTCCTTCTTCAGCTTCTTTAATCGCTCTTGTCCATAAAAATGGCAAAAACGCTAACGGTAAATTTGAGAAAACACAAACTTTCTAGTCGGAGTCTGGGCGACTTCTCGGCACTTCCCACGAAGAAATTTCGATTTTCGAATCAGTTAATTACTTAATTTCAGTTGATGTATTTCCGGCTTTTGTCTCTCAACCAATCAGGGTTTCGTCCAGATTCTGAACGAAGAACACGGGTCCATGAATAGATTTGTGTCAGACCCTTCTTTTTCTCTCCATTCTCCTCCCCAGTCCCCAGAAGAAAAAGAAGTTCCTGATACTCAGGCTACTGACAGACTGGCTACAGTAGTTCAGTAGCCAGTCGTTGACATAGCGTAGCCAGGTAGTAGCCAGTCAATTTAACAAGGTTTTCATCTAGTAGCCAGGTAGCCAGTTGTTCTGAATATCAATTAATTTAAGTTAGATCTAATTTACATATAGGGTTAATATATTCTGACCGACTGGCTACCGTAGCTTGGTAGCCAGTGGTCTACATGGCGTAGCCAGGTAGTAGCCAATCAATTTAACAAGGTTTTCATCTAGCAGCCAGGTAGCCAGTTGTTTTGAATATCAATTAAGTTATGGGTCTAATTTGCATAATGTATAACTTCGCTCTATTAGAAATCCAGATCTTACTGCTTCTAAACTGAATTTTGAAGCGGAATCTTTTAAAGAACGAAGCATTCACATACAAGTACAACAGGATATATCACATCTGTAGATCGTTCTCATAAAATAAAAATAGAACAGTGAGGAGAATGGTCAATGAGTTATATTATGCTGTATGTATGGAACAGGGGGACTCATGCATCCTACACATTCGCTCTCGTTAATTGATATATTTTCTTCGTTTTTATAAGAAATTCTACATATTATGTTTACTATATTATAAACTCAGTATACATGTTATGCGAAAAGTTACACCTATCAAGCTGTTTGTGTTTCGCGAAAGCAGCACCGTTAAATTAATTTCAAAGCTACTGCTCTCATTCTCAACGTTCTTGCTTCTCTGCTCTCTTGTAAATGAAAAGCTGGATGACGGAGGATGGAAGACCAGCGTAGTCCAAACTTCTCGATACCTCTTCTTATGTAATTGTCTTCTTGCTTGGTAAACCTCACCGGTTCCTTTCGTCCCGGGTGTCTGGCTATTTTGTTTACAGAATCGACTTCACTTTGACGTTGTTCACGCCCGTTTTCTTTTGACAAAGGCTCGTCTTTTAACTGCTCGACGCAACTGTCCATTGCTTCGCCTTCGACTCCCCGCAGCTTGTCCATGCACGTCTTTCCTTTCATGGCGACATCCCGCGAACGTAACTTCTGGTAATGCACTCGGGCAACGTTCGAACTGTGTTTCTGATCTTCCGAAACCATCTTCTGTTCTTCCACGTCTAACACAATGGCACTCTCGGTCTCTATTATCTGTCTGTATCTTGTCGGGTGATTGTACTTTCCTATGGCCTGAAACACCAGCACGCTCAATAGTTCAGTCAATTTCTGAAATTGCGCACCGTTTCAGTTTACGAGCAAGTACTCGCATTGCGGCAGGAGAAGAGGTCTGACAAAACGAACATAGTCGTCGACTACTCCGAAGCTGACTTCGTCAAAATACAAAGAATCGAAACAGTACTTTCTAGCGGTTTTAAAGATTGTTTGGTCTACCATCCCACCGTTGTGCTTCGCATTTTCAAACATAGTCACTGTCAAATGCTGATAGGTCATCGGACGACAACCTTTTACTTTAACAAACATAAATACTGCGAGGAATCGCGTGGCAAATGTTAAGTTGGTTGACGTAACAAAAGTCGACATTTTTCTGCACTCTTCTAAAATCTGCTTGTAGCGCCCGATGTGAAATGGAACGACTGTCTGCAACTCGGCTAACGAAGCCCAGCTTCTTCTCGATTCCAGAGTCTCAATGTCCAAATCTGTCGTCCAGTGCGATCGCATCTGCTTTGCCAGACACTTCTTGGCTCGCTTGATGTACACTTCAGTCACCGAGAAGTTCTGAAGGACAGGACCAGGTGGAGAGTTAAACTTGCGGAAGTCGAGTAGATCAGAAATGCTTGTGACATAGCCGAGTCGGCCCGATGGACCCATCTGGCAGGTGTCTTCGAGGTAGTCGAGAAAATCCGTTAGAAATTTAGAAGAGCACAGAAAATAGTCGATAAGTTGCACGGCGGACAACACGATCGACTCGTCCTCGCCCGACTCTCCGCAACAAAACTTGAGAAATTTAAGAGTTCGCGTGACCGAAATTTCTGCTTGTTTTGACGTTTTCCCTCCCCCCGTAGTACTTTGCAACCATAGCGAAATAGAACGAGCGAATTCGTTATCCGATGAGCAACACGGCAGTGTCAGTTTGCGTTTCGTCGGCGTAACTTCAATTACAGGCTTGACATTGTCGGTGAGAATTGTCGTTTTTTCTTCGATGTACGCGTACCAAGAATGTTTTACTTTGACGTGCTTTCGACAGCCTCTTCGACTGGCAAATCCTGGATGGTCGCAGTTAGGAACCGGGCAATGATTATAAGGCCTTCTTCGTCTCTCTGCAGATGTAACCGCCTATAGGCTTCTTGAATGCCCCGTCGAGAGATTTCCAATCGATCGTACGGTTATTTCGACGAGGCATCCAACGGCCACGGTAAACTTCAAGAACTATACTGCATGAACGGCGATGGGTAATTGTGTTTACTTCTATCTTCAATATATCTCGCATATTTATACTCTGCTACGCATCTTGCTGTTCTTCCTTTGGGGTTAGATGAATCGAGAAATTGAAAAGACGTTCCTTTTGCCAGCTAACTTTCGGTTCATTACATACACTTTACCTCAGATTATTGAATCGGAACAAAGCGTGTCAAAATTGCTGTTTTTGTTTGAGAAAAGAGGGTTATACTTAATGCGAGAGAATAATATAATAATAATGTAAATTAGATCTAACTTAAATCATTGGTATTCAGAACAAGTGGCTACCTGGCTACTAGATGAAAACCTTGTTAAATTGACTGGCTACCACCTGGCTACGCTATGTGCATCCTCGTACCCAGGGTCTTATCTCCGCTTCCCCGCCCCCGCCCACCGCTGCGAAAAGACCCTGGTTTAGGCTGGTCACGTGTTTCGAGGGCAAAAATATAACTTACTGGGAGTGGGTTATTTAGAAACGTGGCTAAACTGAATCACACAAAGACAATGCTTTTATGTGATTATTTTATTGTGACAAGACAAGGTGTACGTTAATAATTCTCAAGAAAGCCAGACTGCATGCCTAAATCGATGTTTATTCACGTCGGTTTCCTCAGTGTTATGCGATACTGTAAAACCGTGTGTACATGTAGAAACAGAATTCGCCGCCGTGAACTTGAAGGCCGCTTAAAAATCTCGATTGGCTCTTTGGAATAGTAAAATAAGACGTAAATCTCTTCAGTTGATTAGCGCCTTCATACACCGTCAATTTTTCGTTAGCCGTTTTGTGTGATTTGTCATTTGTGTCCCGACGCTTCGCCTTTGTTGTTTTTTAATATTGTGCATGCAACTGTCAATGTTTTCAAGCGTTTCGTTGCGCGTTATTTGTACGAAATGTTTGCCTAAAAAACAAAGAGTAGACAGTATCAGAAAACTCTGAAGTAATACAGGAGTAAAGTAATATTTAAAGGTAATACAAATGTGCCTGAGCTGTTTATAAAGTCTCAAGAACGATGTTGACTGAAGCGAAATATAAACATATTTATTAAAATATACTATTTGAACGGTGGTCATGCAATAATTTGGATCTTTAGAAATTTAACGTTAATAACGAAGTATTTTCCATAATTTAGGAAACATAAAACGGTAACATTCACGCTGGTTGAGTGGTAATTAGTTCTGTTTGTATTATTAATATGGACATGAGTGACAAGAAAAACATTGAACAAGCAACGTTCATGCAGCGAGCGATATAATAATACTGCAAAATGTTAACTGAGTAAGTAAAACGCGATACTGAATACTGATAGACAACTTTAATGAAACTGAGGCTAACAAATAACAGTTGATAACATGAACTTGTGGCTCCTTTTATGATGAATGTTATTAAAAGGTTAGCGTTTTAAAAATCAGCAATACAATTCAAATATAAGTGCCTACTTTATACACCCGCCGCTGCACGAAACGGCACGAAACTGTTGCATTGATGCGATTTAGAATAGTAAATGTAATGAACTAACGTCTTGGAATTTCTAAAGCACAGAATAAGAATCTAAAGCTTTGTTGACAGCTGCAAGCCCAAGGTGTTAATTGGATCTGTATATGTATTCTCAGCGAGTGTTGGCCGTTGAAAGAGATGCAGTGAGATAATTTCCACTTTCTTTCGAATGGAGGTTCAAGCGATTGTTAACCAATAGAATTTGTGAATTTCGCATAGTCTTGATAGTGAACCGAGGAAATTTAAACCCGCGTACAGTAAAATTTGAAACTCTCTGTTCCATCTTCAGGCGGCTATAATTTATCACATCACTGATGACTGTAGAAATCTGTTTGAAGAATAAAATCTCTTTAAATTTACTGCTCGTCGGATTGAACGACGGAAGACTTTCGGTCGAAGTTCAGAACTGTTCCTTCACTAATACCAGATTGTTCTCCATGGAGTGTTTAATTTTCGCAATGAGCTTTCCTCGATATTTTATTCTTGCACCCAAGGTACTGCGACAATTTTCAAAATAACCACCCGACCAGTGCTTCCACTTTGCCAAACTGAAATTTCCTTTCTTTTAGTAAAAAAATCCTTATTTTGACCAAAATTCCCTTCCAAAAATATAAAAATTTCTTTCAAATTTCCTTCAACGAATTAAGCATAAATAAGCACAATAACGTACTTGAACAACGCGTTTTAGCCTGCAGTTTCATGCCCGTTGCCCACAGAGCCTGCTTGCAGGTTAACAGCTTTATTGGAATTATCACAAATAACCCAATTTACCCAAACTTTTACATGTTTGCCAGTATGTACGTACTAATCTGAACAATTTTCATGGTACTGTGTGTCTGTATAGTGTATATTACAATTTACAAACCTGATGGAATAAGAATACAGAGAATAATACATGGATGTGCGGAAATACGAGTGTTGAACAGGTATCTCACGAGTGAACGATATCCTGTTCAACAAGAGAAATAAATTTCATTTGTCTAAGGCTCTAAGCATCCATGAATTATTCTGTTTATTTCATAAACACTAACACAAAAAATCTAAATTGAGGATCAATTTTACTGCAAGTAGATAAGCAAGCAATATCGTTGAACCGATATCTTCACACGTAAGTCGTAACGAACGTATTTTTACACGTGTAAAAATACGATTTTTCTTAGTGGCGGAAAACTCTGTATCACATTGACGTAATGTTTATGAAATAAAAGTAAAATTTATAATATGAACAGTGAACACTTAAACATAGGGAAATTATAATATGTTTTAAGTCATAATGTTTATAACTTTATATGCAGTTACGTTACGCACTTACGCCACTTAAGAAGTTGCGCCGGCATGAAATTAAGTTTTAAACTGTTAGTTTATAGCCTGTTCATTGTTCAAAGTAGTTTACTCAGAAATTATTTCCTTATTTCCTTCGCCTCTGCGTCAGTGGCGCTTGATTTCATTTTAGCAGCAAGTTTAAACATTCTCTGACTTGGTTTGAGTGTGGCAGCGGACCATGGTCCATTTCTCATTCCCATCTTACTCTGAAGCAAGGAAACCAAAGATGATGACTTCAACGAATTTCGATGAGCCGTCTTAACTAGCTTCAGTTGACTGAAGATTCTTTCCACTGCCGCATTGGCAAATGGTAGAGAGGCCAGTATGCCGATAAAAGTGAGGAGGGCTGGGTATCTTGCTTCACCTGTAGGACCTTTTACATCTCGCACTGCTAGCCAGTATTCATCCCAGTGGAGATCAGGGCTGACTTTCTCTTCAAATGCATGTTGCCTCCATTCCATATCAAGTGTATTGATGTCAGATTTTGATGCCAAAGTTTCTGGCAGATTCTTCCCAACGAACGGGGCATGACAGCTACGCGGCATTTGAAGGCAATAGGCACTGCACAATTTCATGTACTTCTGCTTCCAAATCGAATCTTCTTTGGATCTGCAGCACACTTTCGATGAGAAAGTTTTTGCAGCTGGTTAAAAACTTCCCGACGTCCTCTTTCTTAGCTCCAACCTCGATTTCCTGCAGAGTAGCTGAAGCTCCCAGGCCCAGGTATGTCTGACGTAAAGGAACGTGCTGTTGAACGTCTGTAGGGTTGAGGTCCTTTGGCTGGGTCGTCTTTACAACAGGGATTTTCATAAAATCACTTGCAATGGATTTGATAAGGCCCTCGACTTCTTTTTTAAGATTGTGCAGGAGAGGTCGTTCACTCTGAAAAAGCCGATTAAATGAGTTGAAACGCTCGAGTTGAAAACTTAGGAACTCTAAATAGGCTTGAATAAAACGATTCTGGAGTGCGGCTAGAATACGGTCGTTGGTGTGAGATGGATCTTCATTGGCCGTTAGAGTAAAATACTGCTTCAATGCTTCGTGCTGTTCGAGTAGCCGGTTGACGCATTCTGCAAAGAAAGCCAACGTGTTTGTGCCGGGGACAGAAGCTTAAGTGGCTCAGCATAAAAAAAGACCTGTAATTCGTGATAAACATCCTGCCTTTTTTATGAACGATGGAAATGCGCATATACATCTCTGCACAGATCTTCTACACACGCCGGGCTGAAAATAGCGCGAAAATGGCCAATTATATGTCGGCAAAAAAAATTCAAAATGGCGGCCAATGTCGCTCAAGCGTTCAGTGTTGATATATTGCATATATTAGCCGGTTGTTGACACCGTTGGATAAATGTGGTTATCGAGGATATATTATATTCATCCCCAAAAGTCCCGAAAGACATTTTGTGGAAAAGGAAGACTTCTGAACCAGAAAATGGATGCCAAGCTTGCCACAAGTAAGGATTATTTTCCATTATTTTTCACCAACTGTAGAAAATTAATTCACATTTGGTATGATTACAGAGCGTATTTAAAAGATTCTAAAACCATAGAAATATCCCCCTTTGAGTAGTGTTTGAAACTTTGTAACCTTTATTTCTTCTACTATTATCTAGGGCCTAACTTTTATTTGAGAAGTTAAACGGCGATGCCAAGTGATAAAGCTGTCTCCTGGAAGAGATTTCCGCTGGGGGAACTTGCACGAAAGCGCAAGGCATTGCAAGAATCCTACTTGGCTGCAAACAGTGACACTGTTAGATTGCAGAACGAACTAAATGTCGTGCAAAAAGATGTTGATAAGGTCACAAAGAGGGTAGGGAAGTTTGCATATTAAATTCATAAAAAAAATATAAAATTTTATAATATAACATACATATATATGTTATATATATATATATATATATATATGTTATATATGTTATATATATATTTATATATGTTATTTTATAACAATTTGATTAAATTTTAAATATTAAATTTTTATATTAAATATAAAATATCATTAAAATCATTAAAGACAAACATTATTCCTAAATAAATATATTTGCAGATTAAACGCCACAGCGACAATCTGTCAGTACTTCATGCCCAAGAACAGTCCTTATCTGTTAAAAGGAAGAAGGTTGACATGCCGTCAAAGAGAAAACTTACTTCAAGGGACAATACACCATCCATATTATGCCCACACAATTCAGAAAAATTTGATACTAGTATATCAGACAGGGCAGGCAGAAGAAGACGAGAGGAAACACTAATTGCCTGTAAAAATGTTCATGGACATGTTGAAGGTGAAGGGGTAGTTATGGTTATGCAGAATTGCAGTCCCATTATTATAATTATAATTGTTGTATTGTGTAGTTCCAGAAAATATGCATAATTACTCCCCACTAAAGGAAATTTGGAATTCCAGTGGAGGGGGTGTGACAGCAAGAGTGGTGAGTCATTTGCTTAATTCCTGTTAGGAAATTCTGGGGAGAGGGGTACTGTACTACAAAAATGTATTTTTGTTGGGGGGGGGGGGGGGTGGGTATTTTCTGGAACTACAAATTTTTATTTCTCGGCATTTGTGTTTTTATGTTCTTGCCCCTCAGACATAAATCCATATGTTTTGATCGTTATGGTGTAACATGATAATATAGTAATATAATAAAATATATGTTTTACACTGTCATGTCATGTTGCAAATATATTACTGTATATATTTATTTTTCTTAGGTAACAATTCCGCTGCGCTTGATGGTATGTGGGTGACATTAGTTAACGAAAGTTCTCCAAAGCAGCTCCAATCATATTTTGATACTTCACTGAAAGTACAAGAAAAGGTTATTTCTCCTATAACCAAAGCTCAGGTTAAAAAATATGAGGAAAGTCAAGAAAATATGTGTAGAAGTCTGAAAATCCTCTATGAAAAAGGACTTTTATCAAAAAAGAAATATAAATCTGTTTGTGTAAATATTACGTCTACTGGCAAATCAGTGTTTACTGCAAAGCTTATCTACTATGATAAACTCATAGCTTTTGTTAAGTCGGTGGATATTGCAAACATCAGTGATTTTCCAACTGAATTTTGCAAAGGTTTAGAAAGTTTAGAGGAGCCAGTGAGTGGTTCATACAGAGAATTATGTAGTTACTTGCTTGAATTGGCAGCAATGTATATATTAGTTGATCAGAAATTAGGATCTGAATCATTTATTAATCATTTTGGAGGTTTGCCGTACCATTTTAGGATCGCCATTGGGGCTGATGGTGCCCCATTTGGCAAGGATGACGAGGCGACCGCATGGCTTGTCTCCTTCTTAAATGTAGGCAAACGTATCCAAAGCCAGAATGAGAATTTCTTGATATGTGGAGCCAATTGCTCAGAAAGCCATATTGGTATGAAGAGATATGCCAAAAAATTAGTGCATGACATATCTTACATTGAGAAACAGATGTACACTGTTAATGGTGCTAAGGTTAAGTTCACTGTTGACCTTGTTCCTTGTGATATGAAATGGCTTTCTACTGTTGCTGGTGAGCTTAACAACGCAGCTTACTATTTTTCCTCTTTTGGCAATGTCAACAGTGAAAATAAAGTAGTAATAAATGGGTCATTAGGAGAAGATAAGTCTTGTAATTGGCACCCATGGGATTTTGATGAAAGAGTTAGCATTGCAAAAAAAGTTGCCCATAAAAAGGATCAATTATCTAAAACTAATTATTCTACTGTTACTAAGAGAAATAAGCTTTTAAGTTTTATCAGGGAACAGGGTTCCCGACAGGAGCATGAGCCGCTCTTAGGTAAACTGATTGATTGTGCATATGCAGAGCCTCTTCATAACAGCAACAATGCCTGGCAATACTTACACACCATTATGCTAGAAATTGCTTTGGGAAAATCCAAACTTCCACCGAGTTTCACAAACCTTGATGGTTTAGCAGAGAATTCCCCCTTTATGGTCTATTTGAGAATTCTAAAGAACACACTAAAAGTCACCCGATTAGTTAAGAAGCTCTCACGTTGGTTCAGAGATGGTCGGAAGAATTCTTTTTCATACAGGTTTACGGGGAAAGAAACAAAAAAATTTTGTCATAAATTTATGTTTGTAATCCAATGCTTCAATGATGCAGACAACTCCCCAGACACAAAACTAAGACTGGCGGCATTAGCTTTTTGTTGTCTACAGCTACGTGATGCTGTTTCATACTTTTCCCGGGTTGAAATTACTCAACTGGAAGTTGAGAAATGTCAACAGGCTTGTCAATACTTTTACAACATTTGTGCACTATTGTTAAAGGCAGTAACACCAACTATTTGGACCATAGGCTATGCTATACCGAGACATGTCAAGATATTGTTTGATAGATTTGGTTTGGGCTTAGGCATTAATAGTATGCAAGGTCGAGAGGCGAAGCATGTTAAGCTTGCCCAATTTGCACAACACTCAACCAAATCCACCCGGTGGTCTATGGTGTTACGCCATGATTACATTTCAAATGTGTGGATTCGCAAACAAGACCCAGGTTACAGTGTGTATACAAAATATGAAGGATGCTACATACCAAAACAAGTAGTTTTAGAAACCTTCTGTCACTGCGGTTTCCCTTTAGGCCAACAGGAAAATGAGTGCAGTATTTGTTCCTCGGCCATTTATAAAGCAGTTGTTAAAACTGCCAAATACGGTACTTTGGAAAATATAACACAATATATTAAGCTTAAGTAAACAGTTTTAGCTATTAATATATACATAATATACATGTATATTAATATATGTTTTTAAGTTTATATTTATCATCTAACTGCATGATTATTTTTAATAATCTGTTTTATTGCAATTTATTTATATTGTATTTATAGCCCAAATATTTTTATACCAAGCCAAAAGAATGTTTTTAGCCTTAAATTAGGCCTTAGTTTTATTAGGTAATAGCCTGTAAACATTAAATGAATAAATTTTATAAACAATTAACTGACTGTTCTGTGTTCTATAATAAATTTCAATGGAAAATAAGTTGAATTAGTCTATTCCCAATGAAACAGCTGCTCTGCACACACAACATGGGCTTATAATAAGTAGTCAACCAGAACTCCAACACGTATCAGTACCACTGATGTTGATAACCGATTTTACTAGAGTATGTTCCTCGCTTTGTCAACATTCACCATCTTCCTGGCATATTTCCCTGGCAGTTCTGACTTTTTCCAAGAAGGTCAAAACTGTCAGGAACCTGCAAGGGAGATGGTGGACGATGCCAAATGATTATGAATGATGGTGCATGTGCATAAAAAGGGAAATACATTTTCACACAAGTTGGACTTCGGGTTACTATTCTGTGGCTTTGGGATGTGAGGCCACAAAATATATGTTCAAACCAATATGACTTTCAGACTTTATGATGGACCAATGGAATCTGGATGCAGTGTTTTTCTTGCAGGTTGCTTATACAAGTCAGTCTGTGTGTAATTCACATCAGTCTCATAATTAAAGTCAGATTATATACATGTCATTGTGCAATATCCTAAAAGACATGCTGTGGCACACCAAATATATTCCAGTATCCATAATGAAGTGAAATCTTGATGTTTTCTTGTGATTTAGAATATTTCATAATTAATGGTAAGTCAGGAGATATGATAGCTTCACAGTGTGATCCATCTTTCAAACATTTATGGAAAATATCAGTTATTCTTACTTCAGAATTGCTTTTGCTTGTAACATGCATTATCCAGTCTCCCGCTGCATTTGCTGATGTTATGACCAGAGTCTCCACGCAACTCGTCTTCTTGGCAAGCTTACCATAATTTCCTTTTAGAAGAGTTAACTTCAACAAGTTGAATACTTCTTCGGGCATATTTCTATTTACTTGTACTCCCCAGGGATTGGCTAAGGAAGAGGTTGGTTTCATCCTTCTGATAACAATCTTATTCCATCGAAGTAATTCTCTTGAAACGATTGGATATATTGGCGTTACATGGAACATACACGCATCTTCACCTTCAAATAAATATTTTTTAGCAACTTCTTTACATCTCAAAAGCACTTCAGAGCCGATTTTCCCGGCTAGCTCCCTGTTGTTAGCTTTCTTAATGTAATCATTTACAAGTTCGTGAAGACTGACAATTAGCGACGCCATGTTTTTTCAGTTCTCACAGCTGAGTCGGCTGACATGGAATGACGGATTATGGCGGGCTCACGCATATTATCTGGCCGATATCAGGCCCTTCTCAGCCCGGCGTGACAGTTTTTGGCAACTTCAACGCGGCTTGCGATGACGCCAAGTGCATGAGATGACACGAACATTTGACGATTTGGACGTGGTTGAACTCTGCCTTTAGCATCTGAGAGACGGAATTGTGCTGTCCAAACATCACGTTCGTTGTATCGGAAGAGTAGCCTATAATGTTGGCCATTGGGATATTCAATTCACTGAACGTTTCTTTCACTTTCGCGTAAATTCCAGGAGCGCTTCCATCTTCGGTTTCGATCATGTCCACCAGATAGTATTGGGATTTGATTTCTCAACGTCAAAGAAAGTGGCAACAATTGCCAGCTGCTTCTTGGTACTATGGTCAGTAGCCTCATCGATGATAATGCTAAATATGCGTGCTCGCAGCAACGTTACCATTTCTTCGAGGTAGTCGAACCCAAGCACTTGACGAATTACGTTAGTTGCCTTTTGTTTTCCAAGCCGTACGTTCTTTAAGGCGGCATCATTGGGAAAAAGAGAGCGAAGCAGCTCAACCACGTCCTCTGAAAGCGATAGAAGTAGATTGTGCTCTGAAGTAAACGCGCACAATTTCACCTCCATGGAAACCGTAGCGTCAGCGTTCGTTGCTCGACGCACAAGTTGGTTCACGGGAATGGTTGTCGTTGTGCTCTTGATCATCTCTTGATGCTTTTTGCTCTTCCCATGTCGATGTAGACCAGATTTCGAGCACATGAGAATTTTCTCGCAAATTCTACAATATGGCTTTACTTTCTTATCGTTTCCCATACGTTTCGTAAGCCAGCTCTTGAACTCAGCAAGCTGTAACCATTTGTCCATAAAAGACTGCTCGCGGCGGCGTTTACGCTTTTTTGAGGTTGTTGGTCTACTTAGTAGACTTTGAGTCTGACGACTCTGATCATCTTCAGACTCTGATACCGATGAATAGGCAGATTCGTCACTATCCATATTTCTCAATTTTCTTACATGTCCTCCTGAATCCTGATTCACAGTTCACGTCAAGAATCACCAAATCAGACTATCGCATTTGCATAATTTGCATCGTCACTCGCCAGCCAGAAATCATAACGCGGTGCCGCAGGCAATCAGCAGTAAATAGTAAATAGTAATACTTCATCATGACTACTCCATGTTAGGTCTACATAATAATTTGGCAGATTGAATCAGACTATTGCCGAGAATTTGAGATATGTTCATATGTTGATATTTTACTTTATATATAAATACAATAATAGTTATTAGTATAGGTAATAGCATGGTTTCGAGTGCAATTTGGAAAAAACATGCACGAGTGAGTTTTTCAAAGACTATCAAAATAGCACGAGTCCGGAGGACGAGTGCTATTTGAGGTCTTTGAAAAACTCACGAGTGTATGTTTTCCCAAATTGCACGAGAAACCATGCTATTACTTATTAATAATATACGTGAAAAAATTTAACAGGAAGTGATTCGCGCGAGTCATGTGATAAAATAATTTATTCAATCAACAAAATACATGCGCACTCGTGAACCGTGCAAGTGCTCAAAATTAGATTCGAAAGGAACTGTTTCGTTATTTTAACAAGTTTTTCAAGCCATAAACTGGCTAAACTATTAAAAAAAATGTTTAATCAGAGTCAGAATCACTTCCGATTATATGGAATCGCCGTTTCCTTGGTTGGTGGCTGGAGATGTGTTGTTGACGTTGAATGTCACGTTGCAGTTAGTGAAAGTATTCATCAGATTCTGGGCTTGAGAACTCATCGTCGAATACTTAGACATGGTGCTGGCGATGGATGAACTGGCTGGATGTTCATCTGCTGCGTTATTTCGTCTTGATATTGCCCAGGAAAGATGTCGTTGCTCCTCCTCATCTGCTTCGTCGTAGTCATCTAGTGACTGTATGTTCCTGTTGCCAGTAATCTTGGCGATGCCAGACCTTTCAAGATTTGCCTTTTTCAGCTTGCCCACTACTGTTTTACGGGCACTGTGGTTTGAAAATCTTTTATCACTAGCCTCAAGACTTGTGCCAGAGATGATATTTTTCATCATCGAGTTGATCTTGTTTACTCCCATCGGCTGGACTTTGTACCAAATTTGGTCATCGGCTCGTCGGTTGGTTTTCACAGAGAGGTAAAATGGGCCAGTTTGTTGTAATTTCAGAGGCCTTCGGCTGACGTACTCTCGGAATAGAGCAACTGGACATCTTTCTCCTCCAGTCTGGAACATTCGGGGTTGGAAATCTCTATGTTTGGAATTTAAGGCGCCTTGTCTGGTCTTCGTTGGCCCTTCTGTGTATTATTGTATGAACTCGACGCCGTCGTCACCTTGAACAATACTGAAGTCTGCCATCTTCATTTCGTAATGCTCTTGCCTGCCCCGAAGACCAAAGTATTGGGTAAGTAACCACCATATTGTTTGCACGAGTGACTCAGGAGTTTTAGAGCCAAATTTGTCGGTCTTCCAGAGTATTTCTTCCTCCTCTCGCGATAGCTGTCGTGCTTTATTTGGTCGCTTGCCTCGGCCGCTTTGGCGTAGCAACTTAGCTTTTCCCTCTAAAACTTGCTTCGAAGTTGTAAACTCTCTGTCTCGTATGATGGAAAAGACATACCCCTTGTCCTTGAGATGTCTGTCAAGGGACGTCATCATTACTTTGAGGCTGTCTGGTTCGTAATCTTCGCCGTGTTTGTTTTTAACTTCAGCGTAAAAGCGCTCGAGCAAATTATTTAACTCCGCCGGCTCGTATTTCTCGATTTCATCTGGAATTCCCTTCTCAACGCACCACTTTTTCCACACACTGAACCAAAACGACGTACTTTTGACCGTGTTTTCATTTTTAGAGCTGTTCTTCAATTCCTGGATTGTGGTTTCTGTCGCCAAAGAAAATCTACTTAAAACGCCGGCCATTGTTTTTGCTACGAATTTGTTTGCTGTAATTTTATTTGATTTTTCCGCTCCTAAGAGGTGTTATTTGATTGGCTTTTATTGTCATTTCATTGTTTTATGAGCCAATCAGAGCACTTTGTGTTCAAGAAATTTGCACTTTATTTCCTTTTTTCTGCACTGTATTTCCTTAAAATTGCACTGCTCTCAGCCAATCAGAATTGAGAAATTTTTTCATGTATATTATTAGACAAGTAAGACAACGTTTGGTAACGTTTATATTAGCTCTATTCTCCATTCTCATCGTTTTCTTGGAGACAATTTATAATTTACTCAATTTTTGAATTTCTTTGAAATTTCCTTCAAATTTCCTGCAAAATCGTTTTTCCTGCAAATTTCCTGCATTTCGTCAAAATTTCCCGCAAACAAGAAATTTCCTGCCAAGTGGAAGCACTGCACCCGACCCTGACAAGAAAAGTTTGTTAGCACCCAGATTATGGGAGCCACGTGACCAGCCTAAACCAGGGTCTTTTCGCAGCGGTGGGTGGGGGCGGGGAAGCGGAGATAAGACCCTGGGTACGAGGATGCACATTTAATTGACATGTTTTGACGGGCTGTGTTTCGGCCTTCGGCTGCCCAAAGAGACAGAGAAAGGCGTTGATAAAGAACACAAGAGAATAAGAATCGATCTTGTTGAAGTTTGGTTCAGTTTGGCAGTTGAATATATATACCGTGTCGTCGAAGGTAAGGCGAGGTGTGGCGGTCTGAAGATTGCCACCGTGCTGTTGCATGTGTATATAGATTTAAGAGAAAAACCAAACTTTGCATTAAAATATGGTTGATTGACGAAAACTGCTAGGATAAAATCCCAAAGTTTGTTGCTTTTGCCAATGCATGCATGCATGAAATATATCATACGGGGCCGCTATTGTACGTCGCATTTAATTCAGACGTCGCATTTAATTCATAGTTAGCTTCGTCGACTAGCTTCGTCGACTAGTCGACGTAAACTCGAATTCGTTTCATGCGACGAATTTAATTCAGCGACGAGCAAGGAAATCTCGCTACGATTCGTGGGGTTTCAAACGGATTGTCCCAGATCGCGCCAAAAACGTCCAATACGTCCAATACGCATGCGAAGGAAACAAAAATCTGATCACGGGCACAAAAAATAGGTTATCATAATTTGCATTTAATTCTATGCGACGATACAGGGTAAAACATGGACTGGACTATTTTTTGGATCAATTTTTGCGTCTCATTTGTCTTATTTTTCATCTCAATTTTTTGGGTGAAAACTCTACATATATAGTATAGTATAGTCTAATAACAAAGCTGCAGAATTTTGATATGATAATTTTTAGCTCTTGACTTGTAACTTTATCCGCGTATATCTAATAAGTCTATAAACAGCGTGTGTCTCGCGATACTTGTATCGAATTATTTTACTACCGAATTCAATAGCATTAAGTAGCGCAAAAAGTTTTAAATTTCTGTTGAACTCTGGCTCTGCAATGTAAATTAGGTGTCGACTATCGTCGTTCGGTTGCATTGAAATCTCGGCAAACTAATTTTGTTAGTAAACTTATAACAAAGCATGTAGCAGTGATAAGAGACTAAGAAGAGATTTGGTGGACGTTCGTCAAGCTCAATGCTCAGACGAACGTCTACCAAACGTCTGTTAAGAAGAGATATCTCGAAATACGTTATGACATTTCTCGTTGTAACGACTCTCGTTCGCATAGCTTAATATATAGGCTAACAGAGTAAGCAGACACAATGGCGCGATCAAATCGCTATTAGCGATCTAGAAGAATTCATATACGCATTTCCTACTCTATAGGTGAGCCGATCGCAGGACAGATCGTATGGACAGATCGATTGATGTCCAATACCCGCAATCAGTCTCGATTCGGGATATAGATCTCCAGTCGTTCGAATTGTCAGATTTGGCATTTGGGTGTAGTCACCCCCAGTACACTTATACTTTGAACACGTAACGACGGATCCACAATTCGGTTTAGTTGTAATGAAATATATAAGTCCTAATTCGCCACAAACTTATTGTAGTTAATGCGCCATATCTCGTAGAGATGGTTATATTAGTTGGATTTGTTCTAATCGTTCCATTCATTCGAATCGTTGCAGTGTTTCAAATCGTGCGAATTATCCGATTGCATGGTCCTATCCAAAATACAGGTCTACGATTAGAGAGTTAAGTTATTTTCATGCATATAGTAATTGGTGTAGTTGATATACGTGTAACTCATGCACACTGCGCCATATCCCGTAGAGATGGTTATATTCGTTGGATTCGTTCAAATCGATCGATTCGTTCGAATCGTTGCGGTGTTTCGAATCGTTTCCAATTGTCAGATCCGTCCTATCCAAATTACAGTTTTACGAATGGAGAGTTAAGTTATTTTCATGCGTGCTAATTCTAATATTTCAAAATCCATGGCATTTAATTCAGTAAAATTTCGCGTAAATTATTATTTCAATAATTCTCTTTGTATAAAAAACAATTATAGTACAAGGGAGTTAAAAGACTGAGAGTTGGTCGCAAATCTGTGGAAGGGATAAATTAATATTAACGGAATATGTCTGCAGTGTCCGACGGTGTCTGCTGACAAATATTTATAAAACTGTGGACTGGAAATGTATGAAATTAGGTGTGAATGGTAGAGTAATCCTGTTTCTATCAATGGCAACGAATATTCATGAAGAGAACAGTAATGACAGCGAGTGTTTACCAAAATAAAACAGTTGAGTGAAAGGTATACCATTATTGAACGGAAATGTCTGCGGCGTCCCACTGTGTTCGCTCGCAAATATTTTCAGAAATTTTATGACTGACAGAGACATATGAAAGCAAAGCGTCTCACGGTGTTCGCTTTCAAAATCAAATTCAGAACTTCCTATTATTAAGATATATTCCAAACTCTTGCATGGAGGTTTTAAATATAAAACTTAGTTGAATGGTATGGGAGTCGAGGAGGCCATAGCCACTGGAAAGGGAGAGGGCTGTGAAACTCCGCTCTGAAACAATAGAACTTCCGGTTTGATGTTGAAAATTGCACGCCTGAGCGTCACGTGATCTTGAACCGGCATGGCCAGTGTATTCTTTCATATGGCTTTATTAGATTATAACCTTGTTCTTCGTTAAACGGCACGATGTCGGTTATGGTGACTTCTAAAAATCCACAAGAAACACGATATTTACAAGTCCTAAGGAGTACCCTTGTATTTCGTTAACAAAATTCGGTAGGAATTCGGTTTTTGACGACCTACGAACTTAAGACAGCGACAGTGCTGTATAGTGTATACTGTAGTCAGTCATTTTTATGACAAATTTTATATTTTACATTGATTCTGCGTTAATTTTAGATATTAGTTTATTCAATAATGATTGTGTGCACAAAGAAATCACCTCAAAAAGATCGGATTGGTTTTAACAGGACCGTGAGAGTTTTTAAGTCGCGCATTTCTCAAATAAGACGTAAACAAATATATATGGTGGTGCATCGTTGTGTAGATGATCGGCGTTCGGTTTCATGATGGACTTTATCGTGACATTAAAATGATCATCCCTTGAACATTACACAATCGTATCAAGCGCTAACTCATGCATGGCTTACTCAAATAATTCACACTCTGGCATTGTGAGCAAATTAGCCGTAGCGCGAACTATTTTCCTACCGCCGGACTAATTATTGTATTAATAAACATTTATAAGATTCCCAGCTACAAAAATCTGGGAAAATATTCCCAGTGATTTAAAAACCCTTTATGTTTCAATGTAAAAAATATTAAGTCACCATGCAAGGTTGATCTGAATTTCATTCTCGTATTATACAATGTCTATTTTGTTATACGTGTACGTAAACTGATACGCATACGACAATTGCCAGTCCTCACCGTTGTTTATGAAACGCAATACACCAGACATTTAGTGCATTTAAAGGAGCAGTGCCACGGCTATTGCGCATGCGCGTAATTTGCGAATGTTTGATTTTTGTTTAGGCCAACAATAAATCAAAAAGGAGCGAGAAAGATCGAAAACCCTGAAATCCAGTTCCATCGGCGCGTTTCTTCGTTTATTTTTTACCTTATTTCTTGACATACCTGTAATATACTATTATTTCAAGTGGTTTACGGTTTTATTTTGTATAATTTTGATCCTGGTCGGGAAAATCTGGTCTTTCCGATCAGACATGTCGGCGCGAGGAGTGAAACGCTATGATTAATAATAGTAGAATACTTCTGAGTTCTGTTTCTTGGCAATTTTGTTAAAAGATTAGATGTCCTGAAGAACATTGGAAGCACGAACACCAATATATATTTTATTTAACGACTATACTCTTTCAGTTTTGAAAAGTATGTTTAAATCACTTCGTATATATCCTTCCACCTAACGTTTCTCAACTGGTCAGTCAACTGACTTGACTGTCTTTGGTTTAATTGGTGTCTGCTTGCGAGAGTTTGTAGACAAATATTATACATATACTATTCCTGTAGCAATGGTTATGATATTAACAAAATAACAAATCCGACAGACGGAGAAAAACTGCCGAATCAGACGGTAAATTATTCATGCAATTGAAAACAAACAAATATCAAATTTCATCATATTTTTTATTAAAAATTGTTAAAGAACGTCTTAAACATATACATAAAAGTTTAGAAGCATAACTAGTGTAGAAATCAGGTTTAATAAAATACTAAGCATAAAGATATTATTACAATAATACATGAACAAGAAAGGACAAACCATAACTGAATAAAAGCGCTGAAGGCGGCGTAAGTAACTTCCAAACAAATCCCTTCGTCCAGAACGTCAGTGCCTCATTTCTTTAGTAAAGCGCCAAGCATCTTTGGCTTTCATATCTGATTTTATAACACACCGCCAGGAAGCTCTTTATATACTTTTACATTTAGTAAATAGACCAACGACCTTCTCGGCGCTTCTCGCACGGCAACTCGAGATTCTCTCAGCTCTCCGCTTTCTCCCGCTTTCGTTCGTGATTCTATCAGCATTCCTCGGCACTGTCTTGAAGGGGCATCTTATTTTTTGGCTCATCCTTTCTGGAGCGGAAGTTTGTAGACGGTAGAGATCTGACAATGTATACAATAGTATAAAGATTAGAAACTTGTCATTCACGAGGCATAATTAATTAAAAATCAGACGCACATACCTGTTCTTATGACAGAGAACATCCCAACAAAATACTAGACTATTTGCCTCGATTATTTAACGCTTGTTATAGTTTTGTCTTGCCTTCGAGATACTCTTTCACTGCTTCGCTCCTGACCGTCGCCATGCAGCCTATAGATCGTTTTCATCTGATGTCACGGCGGCCATATTGGTACCAAAACAATGAAATGGTGGCCATATTGGTGTACGGTATGGGAATTAGCTCTTTCTTATTCAAATATTTCGTATTGTTTCACCACCCCAATGGGGCCACCGATCACGTGAGTGAAAACGATCTATAGATAAAATATCAACATCAGACGGCTAAACAATACAAATCGCGTAAGCCAATCAGCATCGTGACACTGCCTTTAATATTCAATGAAGGCAACTCAACTGGGCTCTGGGAACGAGATTGCTTACGACATATAATTTAGCACAACCATTCATATTAAGACAAAAGCGAATTTTAGTTTTAGTTGTACTGTTGGCAAAACAGTATTGTATATCTGATTATTTTACCTCGGCTCTCACTGTGTTCGGTTCGACCATTGATCGTTTATTCGAATTTACTGCACTTTATTAAATATTCTTTGCAAAGGGAGTTTTCATGAGGGACCATCTATGCATATAATGTCCAAATGAAGTGGAATTTATATCGAAACCATCACGGAAGAACTTTCGTTGTAGCACTTGTACGTACGCGTCTCGCTCACTGACATATATATAACTGGACTGCGTGTTCCTATTACCTTTGAGTTAGGAAAAGTGTCCCCAAAATCGTTTTCAAAATGGCGGCATTTATGGGTCCTTTTGCTAATGATAAAGGTCGCTGACCGATCAGCTTTCTCACTGACGGGTTTTGACGGTCTTCCACTGTCCCAGTCTGATATAGTTTGTCGTCCGGCTTTCTTGTTTTAACGGAGGGAAAATAGACGCATTACCAGAAATTTGGGACAAGATGGTGGCGCGCGTGCGATTTAACGATCATAATAATGGCGATTCTCAACAGTAAATAATAAGGAGAGCACACAATAATTCAAATTTTGCTTAAACGGTTATATATTTCTTCTTTCTCCAATTCTCCAGATCCATCTGACTTCAGCATGGACTGTCTATTACCTTAGCACATAAAGATCCTGACTTGTCCCTGGCATAGTACTTCCAAAAACGTTTGAACTTGCTTGATTTCACAGTTCTTATAGCCGTTTACAGGTTGTTTAAATATTACATACATGCACAATTTAGGCAAATTCTAAAGAACTCAATGACCTGAATAATGAGAACACACTAGCATACAATAGAATCAAACGCATTAGAATACATAATTATATTATTAGGCGACCGAAAGCAGCGGCACAAATGACCAAAATTTCTGGTGAAGGGACGAACTCGCCTTTTACCGGATTTTAAAACAGCTGACAACTGATGAGTTTCTCGTCTGCTATTAACACTTGGAAAAGGTTGATAAAGACATTCTAAGAAGAACTCAGTACGCCTCGCTTCTTTACGATTTTCTCGTGATCTTCAGCGATTCATTTCTTTGTAGAGCTGACGACTTCATAAAACGAAATGTTTGTAGTTTTCCATGACCATGTGTATTGACAGTCTTGTTTATTTTATTGCCAAGTGTTCGTGGCGTACGCCGGCCGGCACGTCTTTAATTCAGACTGCTAGAAAGCTACAACAGTAATTGTAATTGTCTAGCCAGGAATATTATTATTATTGTAGTTCAGAACTACCGAATAAGACTCTTATCATGAAAACGTCCCGGGCCGCTCAGCAACAAAATAATATACATGAAAAAACCACCGTAATATTTTGTTTACACAAACTCGAGATCATGTTCTACTGATATTCCTATTTGGTCAGACAAAAATCCAGCAGGCCTATTGAGTCGTTCCACAAGAAATTAACAATGACAAACCGTGTATGCATCCCAGGGTTTCGTTGATTTGATGCGTATCCAACAGGAAAAGGGCATCTTGATGAATTCCAACCACAAATGTGTACGGGTCGCAAGTGTAAAGACCTATTGCACAGGACGATAAACGAACCCGTTCTGATAGGGCCTTTATGAGACTATCTCTTCCAAGCACAGAAGAAACTGCCTGACGTTCAATAAACTCTTCGGAAAGGACACAGTTTTGAACAAGGTTATTGTTCCTCAGTAAACTATACGCGGAAATGGGCTCGTAAGTCTCCTCGATGTTCCGTAGCGTGTTTATTGTAAAGGGGAGCTGTGTGACGATGTTCTCCGCTGCGACTTTCAATTCTTTCCAGCGGGTAGTTCTGCTGAAAGGAAGTAGTTGCATATGGCTAAACAGAGGAAAACACACACATTTGTTCCATCGTTCTCAGGAGGACTTTGCAAAGGAAACTCCTCATCTCTCGTGCTTTGACCAGACTTTTCTGCCAACACGCAATCTGCTTTTTCTAACGCAGTGGACTGACTTACGGCTAGATGCATGAAAGTTATTGAACTTTCTAATTCTTCAGCGAAAAGCATCGTTAACAATGTAGATGCCGATGGCCTCAGCTCTGGATCAAACTTTGTGCTAACATTGAATGCCTCCTCAAGTTTCCACCACTCTGTTACTCGCAAATGCTCATATTTCGGCTGATGCTTCGGTAATTGCTTTTTCTCGAGCAAATATCTTAGGGACTGTAATGACGGCTCCAACCCCGATTCAGCGAACAGATGTTCATATGGATTGTCTATATGGGGGTTGATGAGACAATACATGGTCAATCCAAAGGCCCAAATATCTGCCTTTTTCAGATCGTCGTGGGATGCAACCTTCTTGCACTGTAGATGTGCTTCGTGCGCCATAAACACGGGAGTGCATGCCACGATTAATTCGGTTGGTTTTTGACTCCAAAAGGGTTCGCGTCTGGAGATACGTGGCCCGGCTTTCTCCGAAATCTGCTAACTTGCACTTAACTGGGCACTCGTTAAACCTTTGGCTTTTTAAACTCTCTTACAGTTAGCCACTGTAATGTTGGTTGCTTACCAGAACATTTTCGGGTTTTAAGTCACGATGAACGATGCCGTTTTCGTGGAGAAATGACAAGCCTTCCGCGATATCTCGTGCGATTTGAAGCTGCAAGCTTTTAAGGACCTTGAAGTCGAGTAAATCATCGATTACTTGAATAAGCTTGCTTAGCGAGGTTACCTTTTTGCTTACACCAAAAAGCTCGAAATCGAAGAAGACGTACTCCATCATAATATAGCGTTGGGTTCGACGCTCAGAGCGATGAAGTTTGCGATGTTTCGGTGCCCTTTAACCTTGTGGAGTAAAGGTGCTTCCTTCAAAAATGCTCGTTTACTCTCTCTGGTGTCATCTTTGAGTTTCTTAACCACGACAACCTCGTTGTTGTATTCGCCTAGCTCTCCTTTGGCTGAAAAATCGTCCCACTTGAATGTGGGTACTCCAGGATCGAGAGTTTCTTTTCTAATTGTAAATTTTGGCATGCTGAAAACGCCGGCCATTATGGTAAACGGCAGTTTTATGTTTTCGCTCTCCAGTCAAGACTCTTTCAAAAGGACTATGGTTGAAATGAAGACAACATGTGTCCATAAAAACACTTCAATTTATGTTATAATATTTCCCGATTACGTTAACAAATGACTACACAGATATTTCTATCGAGGTGATTGATATGTGACAGAAATAGTAATTGCTGGAAACTGCTACAGGCTATAGTGACAAGTGACATACACGTCGAGGGGTGACCAACAAAGGGTAAAAGACCAAGATTTCCGGATAATTCGCATTCACATAAACAGACCACGAGTCTATGCAATAAGCATTTGCAAAACTATTCATTCATTATACAAATATATTGTAATGCTCACATAAATTTCATGCAAAGATATTTTTTCGGTCATTTGCAGTAAAAGACCCCCAAAACAGGAAACGACACGAATGCCGTCACACGCGTGTAATCCCATTAGTTGAAACTGTTGTATACAAAGCTGCGCTTGAGTGACTAATTGCCATTCTCACTCAGAATGAAATGTAATATTACTAACAATATACACTGAATGTCTTTGTATTTTGAATATATGATGAATAGATTCTTAAATAATTTTCTTAACTACAAAACTTGAAACTTCATGTCACTCAATGGGTTATTTAAAGTTATTTCCTGGCTTGTCATAACACGGATATGAGGATAAAACGCGAATATTAAAAAACGCCGAGTATATATAACTTGCAACATAGGGCAAGGTATTATTACAGTCATTTCCAACTGACTTTTAACCCAAATCTTCGGAAGTTCGTTGGGAAGTTCAAAGTTCGTTTCGAACTACGCATTTGATTGGCTGCTAGGAACCAAGCAATCAACCAAATGCAGCCGTTCAAAACGAACTACGAACTAACTTGCGAACTTCCAAACGAACTTCCTAAGATTTGGTTGAAAAGTCAGTTGGAAATGACTGTAAACAATGAAGCACTTTCATACTTTATGCTTACGTGTTATTTGAACAATTAGGAGGGGTTACGTTTTGATAAAATAATTATTATGACATGCGCTATTAGTATACGTACTGACACAGCAAGGTACCGAAAGAAAAAAATATTTTTATCAATCACGATATTCCATTCAACAGTTTGGAATACATCATTTGGCGAGTTTTTAAAAACACTTAAACAGTTTCAATAGCTTTGAAGTGAAACTGTGAAGCTTGTGTAGTGCTTCAGGAAAACTTTATAAACAGTTGACGTCGTAGGTGATATGTTTGAGCCATTTCACACCATTCCACCAACCTTTTCATGCCGCCACAAAGACTTATCCGGAAAAAGTGCGACCCTTAGGTGAGACCGACAGCAAAATGAAAAAATAACTCTTCACTTGGCCTGGGTGATTGCATGCCTTACCATTAGCACAAGTTAATTATTTATGTGTTCTTTAAATCCCATCCAGTTATAGTCAGATGTAAATACAAAAAAATCTGGCTAGCAAAATGTCCTGCTTTGGTAAAGTGGGGGCAACGGGTCAAGGAATACATGAGACTGCTACACTTGTGATGTGATATTGACGGAATATTCATGTCAAAAAGAATGTAAACGTTTTTGATGGCATGCGGACGAAATAGCCGACACACCATTTTGTTGAAACCTATCAACCTCGTACCCAGGGCATTTTGCCTCCACGCCGGGAGGTCGGCGAAAATGGCCCTGGCATCGGCTGGTCGATTCTATAATCTGATTGGCCGGTTTAAGAACTCGACTAATTCAGATAGAGTGTAATTTATTTATGAAAATTTGAATTGTGATAGATCCACTCTGCAAAGTTTACCCAAAGAATGGAAACGATTAACGATAGCTTTGGTTAAAGTCAAGAACAACATTAGATATATGTTTGTTCATGACATTTACATGTATCCTGGATAATCGTGGGAGTATGAAGAATAACGCTAGCCAGTTGCTTTTATGATAAAGGTTCACATGAGTGAGTCGGCAGAGCGTTAAATACTTCTCATTTATTATTCATGTATATATACGTATTATACAAAAACAAAACACAAAGACCGCATAAATTTTCTTGCCATAACACCCCAAAATTCTGGGTGTCACGTGACCAGCCGATGCCAGAGCCATTTTCGCCGACCTCCCAACGTGGAGGCAAAATGCCCTGGGTACGAGGTTGGAAACCTATCCGCAGATAATCAGATCTCATTACGATAACAGTTCTTACTCATTGTTCCTTATACGTTTTGGGAAACGTGTCCGTGTCCGCGTGTCCGTATCCACGTGTCCGTGTCCGCGTGTCCGTGTCCGCGTGTCCGTGTCCGCGTGTCCGTGTCCGTGTCCGCGTATCCGTGTCCGTGTCCGCGTGTCCGCGTGTCCGTGTCCGCGTGTCCGTGTCCGCGTGTCCGTGTCCGCGTGTCCGTGTCCGCTTGTCCGTGTCCGCGTCCGCGTGTCCGTGTCCGCGTCCGCGTGCCCGTGTTTTCCAGATAACCTGAGCGGGGCTACAATCAAGGCCAAAATCATGTGGACAATACACCTGATATGCACTCATAATGTATTTACAACTATAAATCATACCCCCACTCCCCCATATCAATGTTGATATCGCTTTCATAACTCAGGGTTTCAATCCAATGTACAGGAATGCAACATTGAGAAAGGGGGAGTGGGGGAAACAAAAATTAATATAAAATTCCCCACAATATAACACAAATTGATTAATTTGTGCACTGTCCAAATGGTTTTTGGCCTGGATTGTCTGAAAATACGGCGTGTGTCAAAAGCACGAAATTCTACAAAAAAACTGGCAAAAATATGTATATTGCTGTTACTTTGACATATTTTTGGCATGTTTGCAGTAAATAAATAAGATTTCAAGAAATTTGAATAAGATTTTTCGTAAAGCAGGCGTAGCCGGAAACACATAATATGTAAAGGTGGAGTCAATAGTCAATGAACATGTCAAGTGGTATTAAGCGCAATTACGTAATTGGTTGAAGTTGTGATTGGTTGTTTATAGGAAGCTATTTATATCCGGCTACGGTTTTAAATTAGTTTATGTGACATAGGATATGCTTATAGAGTAATAGGCAGTCACAGATTAAGCATGGTGTAAAATGTAATCTTTTCCATATTGAAATATGGCTGCGTTAAGTTCGGTAGACAGTCTCCGTAGTTCAGCAGTAAGAAGTGTTTACCTACTAACTTATAGTCAAGCGGACTTGGACAAATTTCCAAACCGTGGTGATTTTGCGAAAGCGGTCGTTAATTCGTTTGAAAGTGGTTCTGCCAAAGTTAAACATTGGTGTTGCAGCCGAGAAAGCCATGCAGATGGCGGTAAACACTACCATCTTGCATTAAAGTTGCAAAAGTCACAAAGATGGCTCCGTTCCAAAAGATATCTCGAGGAGAAGTTTGCCATCGAGGTGAATTACTCAAGTGTACACTATAAGCATTATAGTGCTTGGCGGTATGTCACCAAGGAAGACAACAGTTATGAAGAGAGTGAGACGCATCCAGACCTTCGCAGCGATAACGAGCCGAAAACCACAAGGGCAAGTGTGACCAGGACACAAACTGGCAAGAAACGCAACCAAATCGAGCAGGGCGGTCGACAAAAGCGAGGTAAGAAAGAAAAGAAGAAGCGCTTGGCGGCATTTGACGTGTCTGAAGTTATTCTAAAAATAAACATAACGACAGTGACGGAGCTACACGCATATGCTCACCAACAAAGAGAGGAAGGCAAAATAGACCTGGTGAAGTATATTTTGAGTAAATCGCCGAAAGCAATTCAAGACTTGCTAGACACGACTTGGCGAATGAAACAGCTAGACAAGTATTGGATAGGGCTAAGAAAAGCCGAACAGAATTACTTGTGGATGCGTCAAAGCAAGCATGCCACGCGTAATGTAAGGGTGTATGGCTTCAATGTGCAAACGACATACTGAACAACAATGGCATTGACAAACAGAAATTTGCACAAGCGATTGTGGAATTAATAACGAAGGGCCGCGGAAAACATCGAAATATAATGATCGTTAGTCCAGCAAACTGCGGTAAAACATTTATATTAAAACCATTGGCGAAGATTTTTCAAACATTTCTTAATCCAGCTTCGGGAACGTTTGCCTGGGTTGGCGTAGAAGAGGCTGAGTGCATTTTTTTAAATGATTTTCGGTGGAGTGCTACAGTGATACCATGGCATGATTTGCTATTGATGTTAGAGGGAGAAGTTGTTCATTTGTCTGCCCCCAAAACTCATTTCACTCGCGACATCGAGCTTGTGAAAGATACGCCGATATATATAAGAGGCCGTTAATATTTATTAAAAATGGCGTTGTAGACGATCGAGAAACAGAAATGATGGCCGTACGCTGCAACATTGTGTATTTTAACTACCAAATTCCCCAAGATCAACAACGGAATATTTCAGCCTGTCCTCGCTGCTTTACACAGCTATTATCATGCAGAGAACACACAACTGTAGATTGAGATCATATTTCATTACCTAATGAACGCTCTTCATGTTTTTAACACTCACGAAATGCATAAAAGATACTTATTTGTATATCAGTGTGTTAATGTTATCAAATTCTAATAGTAAAGGCCAAAATCGCCCCAAATAAAGGCGTGTATTTTATTTCCCCACGGTCTACACCGAAAATGCGTTTTTATTGAATACTAATGAGATCTTATTATATGTAGCCAACGCTATTTTTTATGTAGACCGTGGGAAAATGTTTAGTTTTTGGTCTTTCGCTTAGTAATGGCTTTAAGACATGGGTTTGAATGTTACCTACACTACAGATTGAAAAATTTTATCTATGTTATTGTCCTGTATCATTTTCCGGCCAAACATTTCTGTAGACCGTCGCACGCCACACGAAAATTGTCGCCCCGGACTATACTATAGCGAAATGATTGATTTATGCGTTTTAGACAATATGAGTTTAGCTATAGACGTTCAAATTTTTCTAACGAGATATTACCTTTTATATACACAAGCTCTGGATATGAGCTATTCTGCAATCTGATTGGTTCTCTACTAGTAGGATATTAGCTCATATCCTACTAGTAGAGAAATGTAGAAAAATGGCTGCCAGATTTGCCATTAGAGCTGCCATTGATAGGTTTCTCAAAAAAACGTCAAACAAAGGTTTTAGCATAATTGGTGACCCTACCTTTGCTGAAGCCAACGCTGTTCTTGATGCTTTTGTCAACGACTTGAGAAAGTCTGGCAAGATAGCTGGAGTAGTCCACAAAAAAACCATTTCAAAAGAGCAAATCCAGTTGCTTTTCCGCACCGGCGAATTGGGACCAGCTAACAGCGTAGACCCCGCACAACTCTTCCGCACAGTTTGGTTTTATTTGAGTTTCTACTTCGGCAAGAGAGGCAGAGAAAACCAAAGGCAGCTGAAACCGAACATGCTCATTCTTAGGTCAACACCTGACGGCAAAGCATTTTTTGAGCTCAACCGTGAAGTAGCTGGTTCTGTTTTGGCAACAAAAAATCACCAAGGCGGCCTCGGCGACACAGAAGACGAGTCCGATGGCAAAATCTTCGGTATTCGAGACTCAAGCATCTGCCCTGTCGAAACGATCAAAAATTACTTGAAGCATCTAAATCCTGCAGGTGAAAGTCCCTTTCAGCGTCCAAAAGATTCAAAATCCAATAAGTTTGATGTCAACAACGTGGTTTGGTATTCAAATATGCCAGTCGGCGAAGCAACGCTGGGCAATTTGCTTCGTGTGATGACCAAAAGAGCTGGTATTGAGCCTCCTTTGACAAATCACTCTATAAGAGCAACTTCCATCACGGTTTTGGCCAATGCTCATGTAGAAACCCGTTTAATAAAGTCTGTAACCGGTCATAAATCCGATACATCCATCGAGCAGCCTCGGTCCCAGGCTCTTCAGTAATAAAAGGCGAGCATAGCGCTCAAGCGCGCGGGGGTGCTTGGGGAGGTTGCGGCGTGCGAAGAGCGGCGTGCGAAGAGCCTGGCAGATTATGACCGATTTCCGAAGAATCTCGACCGATTTCTGAAGAATCGAAGATATCGCATTGTTTTAGCTGCTTTTGTGGAAAATTTTTACCTGGCATTCATCCTTGACAATTCTATGGATGATATAGACGAATCCTTTCAGGAAGAACCGCATGAAGGTAATTTTATTTGTATATTTTTGCCATAGTATTTATAAATTTATACTCAATTTCTGAATTTGAGTATAGACTAATGTAATAGTCTTAGACTATAACAGAGTTCCTTTGTTGTCGTTGTATTCGACTGTCATGTTTATAACTTTTATTCAGTAAATTAGTTCTAAAATATGTATGTGTCTTTTGTTTGCAGAATTAACAACATTTAATGACGAACTTGTGGACGAACTCAACACATCGTTTCAACAACTAGATGTTGATGGTATTAAATTTTCATATAAATATATCTATTTTTCAATTTGCATCTTTATTTATAATTTTATAATTAAACACTTAAAAAGAAGAGAGAGTATAGCGAGAAGAGAGAGTAGAAGAGAGAGTATAGAGAGAATATAAAAAATATATAAACTCTTACAAAAATGTGACCCACCTTAGTCCTACGATATTCGAATATCTTTTCCAAACATTCACGTGTTTCTTGCGCGTGCAGTTGCTTGGATATTCGCAGTGATTCTTTTCTGTCGGACATTGAAAAGTCTTCCTTGTGCTTTATCCGAAAATGATGAACAATGCCGTTCTCGTGAAAAAAAGCCCTTTGGGCAATGCAATCATCTTTTGTGCATAGAATCTTCCCCAAGCGAACCATGTCGTGGACAGGCCTTTCAATCTCGTTTAACACATCACTGATTTCATCCATATTCAAGTCATTAACATCCATATTTACATCAAAATGATCAAAGTCATTTGCACTGTCAGCCATCTTGAATTCATAATCTGCCAGGCTCTTCGCACGCCGCAACCTCCCCAAGCACCCCCGCGCGCTTGAGCGCTATGCTCGCCTTTTATTACTGAAGAGCCTGGGACCGAGGCTGTCCATCGAGTCTTACAGCAGCCGGCCATCCGCACGTCAACAGGAGATCATGTCTTCGATTTTGAGCAGCTACATTAGCCCCAACGACTCGGCAATTCCTGCAATCGTGAATCAAACAAACCCAGATAAAGAGAACCAGATTTCTACACAGGAAGACAGTAGTTCAGCCGATATCCCTTTGGTTTCTTTTGGTCAACTTGATGCACAGTCGACGGCCGTTGTCAACAATCAGTCGATCGCATTCAACAAATGCAACAGCTCCACGACAAAAAGTCCGGTGTTTAACTTTCACCAGTGCAATGTGAACATTTACAACTGACTTTGTTGAACTCAGTTCTATCATAAATACGTTTTTTTCGATCGGTAAAGTCGTTTTGCAGAGCGAAACTTTCTTCGTTCGGACTGTTATGAATGCCTTCGGGCTTCGGCGTTTCACTTTCACGTGACATAATTTATTCACATTTTGTCTTCATTACGCATGGCGGATGTAGAGAGAAAATTAAATCCATTTCAATTACTTGCCATAATAAATTTGAAATTTTATGCTGTTCATATCCAGAGCTTGTGAAGCGCCTCGTCGGCTATCAGCTCATATACGACTCGAGTTCGTGGAATAACTGTTAAATATTCATGGATAACAATGAAGAGTTACTATAAACTTTATTATTGAAAAAAAATATAGTTGGATTATATTAATACTTGATCACATTGCATGTAAAATTATACGTTTTATACTTTTATATATGCGCAATGCAAGTCCATGTAAATATTTACAATTATTACTTATAGATAGTTGCTGTTGGATATACGTTAGCATGAATAAAGATCATTAAGGGTGATACATAT
>JAWNZC010000311.1:640000-817500 GCA_035771165.1 Paragorgia papillata | reverse complement strand
TTTATTTGACACCTTCCAGGTTTGATAAAATGCACTATTGAAAACACGATTTAAAATTTTAAATCTTTCTTCAAAGTACCGTCAGAATGCAGGAAATGACAGTTCAGAGGTCCAAATTTCCCCGGACCCCCTAGGAATGGTTTGACTAAGGTAAAAAAAAATTATAGATCCGCTTCTGCAGCACCCCCCCCCCCCCCTACAAGATCAAGCTGGATCCATCACTGCATTGATCAAAAGGCAAAGCTGTTCAACTTTTTGTCCAACTCCAAAAGCAAAAGCAGCAATTTTAAAGAACTTACAACATACCTAACAGCCTCACTACATCCCTGCTCACACGGCAAAAAACTCACTGGAAGTATGAGTAGTAGTGGAAGTACATTTTATAGAAATATAGTTAAGTTACTTCTCGTGCTAATCAGGATATCTCACTCATTCACATTGTTCACTTGTGAGATACAGTATCCTGGTCAACACTCAAATGAAAATATATCTCATGTTTCTGCACATCCATGTATTATTATTCTCTATTTATTTTGAAAGTAGAAAATTTTTTTAAATATATGTTGTCATCAGATGTCAAAATTTACCTCATCATTCTGTTCTGACGTCTTTAGTCTTTTTGGACTCTTTAAGCTAGAATCATTGTTCAAGCTTTGAGTTGCAGACTTTGTTTGGTGTGCTCTTTCCCTCGGTTGCTTTTGTTTGTCACTTAGGTATGTCTGTGCCTGAGAACTCACTGATGCTGATGAAGGACGACTTTTTGTAATATCTTCTTTGATTCCTAAAGTTGGCTTTGCAGTTAAAACAAAGTGGTTACTTGTTATCAAAATCACTTCAAGTACCAGACTGGTGACTTCATTCTTTATTACAATCCCATGCATGCATGCTCCACAGGTGTAGATTTGTCTGTCTGTCTGTCTGTCTGTCTGTCTGTCTGTCTGTCTGTCTGTCTGTCTGTCTGTCTGTCTATCTGTCTGTCTGTCTGTCTGTCTGTCTGTCTGTCTGTCTGTCTGCCTGTCTGTCTGTTGGTCTGTCCATCTGCATGCCTGCCTGCCTGTCTGTTTGTCATGTCGCCTGGGGTACATGCTTTACAAAATACTTCGTGTTCATTTGACAAATGCAGTATGGGTGTTAGGGGGTGTTTATACTGTATGATTAGTGAGCCACTTAAACGTAGCATGAGCACGTTTAATTGGCTCACTTATCATACAGTATAAACACCCCCTAACACCCATACTGCATTTGTCAAATGAACAAGAAGTGTTTTGTACTATTATACCTTGTTAATTTTCATCTTGTGTTTATATGAGAGCCAAGCCAGCCTGCCTAGCCAATGAAGGTCTTGCTTTCACCTTTGTGTGACTTGGATTTCAGTTACACAAGCTGGATTTAGGGTACAGTAAACTCGACTGACTGGTCTGGCTTGCCTATCTTGGATGGCACTAAAAGCTCTGCATGTACATGTAACAAAATTTCGTTTTTATCACCTTTTCCTGACATATTAACAATTCGTAAGTTCTTCCTGTTCATATTTAATGAGATTTAGCTGAAACTGAAACAGATAACGTTTCGAGCGAAGGGCCTTCATCAGAGAGAAATAGCAGTCTAACGTTTCGAGTGAAGGCCCTTCATCATAGAGAAACGTTTCTCTCCGACGAAGGGCCTTCGCTCAAAATGTTTCTCTCTGATGAAGGGCCTTTGCTCGAAACGTTAGACTTCTACGTTCTGTGTTTTGGCAGTATAATTATCTAACATTACTATATTTCGATTGTTGTTTCAACACTGTGTAGTTTCAATACTGTCTACACAGTGTTGAAACGCTGGGCCCATGCGCACTTCACGCTATCTGAATGTATTTCACCGATGCTGTCCCACATGCGGTTGTCACCGACGATCGCATGTGTATCAGTAATTGATGAAATTCATTCAGATTGTTCCAAGCTACACTGATGAGCTGTTGTACAGCGAAACACCGTGTCTGTAGATTGAACTATATATATATATATATATATATAGAAAATTTGATGTTTGATGGATCGAGCCCAACTAACCTTTCTCCACAGTGCTTGAGTCCAGTGGAATACACAACCCATCAACTCCACATCAGGTAGCAGCTGCATTAGAACACTCCATAAGGCCTTTTCGAAATCAATTCATTTATTGCGATCTTCTTTAATGAAAGTGAGGAAGGGAGCAAATCTAGTACGTGCACTGTTGTCAGTACCTGAAGATCAAAACGTCTAGGTGAGTAATGTAAAGTAGGTATGCCGACATAGTTTAAAGGTGCCATCAATATAACACGTTTTGGCACTATTGAGGTGCTGTAGTTATTCATTTGTTGCAAACACGAGATGACAGCGGTCACTAACACGTAAGTCTGTGCGTAGAAATTCATCTGGGAGATGTTCCTCTTTTAGGTCAAAGTCCAAGGTTGTTGGTTCTGTTGGTCTCAGTCGTTGGCGCATCCTGTTTGCTTGCCGAGCAATATATTCTGGCTTTGATAAGCTAGGACATGGTATGTCTTTAAGCTCCTCTAGACAAACCTACAAGAAAGATAAAAACCCAAATAAATACTTTTAGATAACAATTCTAATGTTTCACTTCATGTGGTCTTTACAAATGTGATGGACACTAACATCGTTATAATTACCTCATCGACAATAGCTGCTGCTGACATAAATACATCTTCCACAGCTTTGGCTTTCACACAAGAAGTTACTCTGGCCACCATCGATGCTCCCACTTCTGCTGGATGGTTATGACCATGTTTACCATGTTCAAAGTATGCAATGCCACGTTGGGTTATCCTGGCTCTGCATGGGTTAAGTTTTCTACGGACTGTAAACTGCCAATCTATTGTGTCACCTCGTCGTCGTTGTACATTGTAGGTGTACCCTCTACTGTCGATCAGTTTCTTTCACCCTCTTTTGGTACTTTGCTCTACTATCTCATATGTTAAAGCAAAATTGAATGTTCATCATGGATGGATGGGTCATCAAGTGAGGACTCATCACTGGGGTTTCCGCCAGACCAACCATTCGACTCTTCGCTGGAGTTTTCACCAGATGCATAGTTGGACACTTCATTGGAGTTTTCACCAGATGGATCGTTGGACGTTTCACTGGAGTTTTCACCAGATGGATCGTTGGACGCTTCACTGGAGTTTTATCAGATGGATTGTTGGACGCTTCACTGGAGTTTTCACCAGATGGATTGATGGACCCTTCACTGGAGTTTCTAATGGATGGATTATTTGACTCCTCACTGGAGTTTCTACTACTGAAAAGATTACTGGACTCTTCACTGGAATTTCTACTGAACAAATTATTGGACTCCTCACTAATACCCACACTGCAAGAGTGGATTGGATTATCATCAATCCTGCATGGTACTCTTACACAAGATACAGGTGTCACTTGAAGCCATGGTAGTAAATTCGAAGTGAAGCATTGAGTTCTTAACTCGGTGATTGGAAGACCGAATATGAACACAGACAAGCGTTTTCTACCTTTTTTATAATACCCACGTTGCCGCGCGGCTTAAAGCGATGAGATCATCTGCTCATTCATATTATAATTTATTGAAATCAATGAACGATAGAAAACACCGCCAACTCGTTAATCATGAGTGCAAGTCTGATTGCATTCCACAATTTCCTCCCGCCAAATATTTCATTGCCGAAAATATATTTCACTACCAAATATATATTTCACTACCAAATATATATTTCACTACCGAAAATATGTTTCCCTACCGAAAACATATTTAATTGCCGAAAACATATTTCACTACCGAAAACATATTTCACTACCGAAAATATCTTTCACTGCCGAAAATATATTTCCCTACCGAAAATATATTTCATTGCCGAAAATATATTTCATTGCCGAAAACATATTTCACTACCGAAAATATATTTCACTACCGAAAATATATTTCATTGCCGAAAATATATTTCATTGCCGAAAATATTTTTCACTGCAACACAATTTAGAAAAAAAATTGCACCCATGGCTGACACCCGTTCCACGGACCTTCCAGTACGCATGCCAAACAGTAGTGTCCAGGGATTTCTTGCTGACTCGTTCGGGATGTAGCCCATGCTGATCAATTATAACCTTATTTCTCAAACTCTAAATTGTTTTACGTGATGTTTAACATGTTTCCACTGTGAACTTTCCTCACTACTCCCCAAATGCAGAGTATTTGCGGGTTTACTCGTGGAGACTTAGGTTTTTTGTCACTATCTCTTTCTGTATTACCTTATCGACATCATCCTCCTTACTAGGCTTAGATATTTTCTGATGTTTTCTTCTACCTCTTGGTACAGCCGGTAGCTTCTCCTTTAATATAGAAATTTCAGTTTTTGGTGCCTTGGAAACCGTTACTGTTGATGCAGTAATGTTTCTCCTGCTATCTCTGTGTTATGTAGGACATGTTGTAGCAGTAGACACAGAGCTATCATCATCCACTCTGTCATTATCAACAGTCTTCTGTCCCTTGGCTTCAGAAATGGTAGATTTTTCACTCAACGAATGAGACTCAACGGAGTCAACGCTATTAAGTGTTGTACTGTTTGGCAAATGAATGGACTTCGCCCGCCTTTTTTCTATGGCAGTTTTAAAATTGATTGACTGACGACGTTTGCGACGCTGTTTTGTTCCAGAGTTGTTGTTATTCACCATTTTGAGCCAGAAATTCAATACAGATTGTTAGCCGCCATTTTGAAATAAATTGAGGAGTGGCGGCAAATCAAATAATTCAGGGGGGAGAGATTTCTATAGACTAAGGGGGTGTTTATATGGAGGAGGGCTGGCCGTCTGCCCAGATCCCGCCTCTCAGTGTTATTCCTTGACAAAGAATAAACAAAAATCTTTGCTGTTGCTGGGGGAGTAGGGCATTAGATACTGTCGTTTGCACCTAAGCGGAAACACCGCCCGTCAAAACATGTTCAACACACTGTAGCGTAATGACTATAGTCAGGGTTAAGACTCAGAGCAACTCCTAAGGCCCCCTATTAATAATAATAATCCCCGAGCCCGGGCGTAGGGCCGAAGGCCGGGAGCCCGGTGAGGGTGCTAATCTCGACATGCGTGTAGTCCACTTTACACGCGTGGAGAAATAGCGAGGGAGACGAAATCTGGGAAATAGTTTATATATATATATATATATATATATATATATATATGTTTGGTACGGTGTCACGGACGAAGAAAACTATAAACTCTCAAACAAATAGTATTTTGCTTTCGTTTATTTAAACGAAACGAAATGAAATGGAGCACGAAGAAAAGAAGGATTAAACCCGTTTAATATATCTTGAAGAGAAACCAGAGAACTTGAAGAAACTAAACGCCGTATGGTACTTAAGAGGAGATTTTTTAGATTATCGAGAAATTTTCGTCAAAAACGCTCAAAACTTTGTAAGCAGGCTTTGTCCATACAATTGGGATAAATATCCGGGGTTAAAAACCCCGTTTTCAAGGAGTGGAGATATTTTAGGAAATTCAGAGGAAAATTCCCTTGAAGAAACAAAACAAAATACTCAGAAAACAGAGAACTCTGATAGGGTAAGTACTTCTTGTGTGTTATGTAAATTTCTAGTGTAAAACGTATTGCCATCTTATTTAAAATTCTACGTATCACTACGAACGCTATAATTTATGAAGGCTGACCCTCGGGCTGACCATTGTCATACGCTGCCGACATGCCTGCGAACTTGTTAAGTGAAATTGGAAAACATTATTTAGTAGCGATATACGTTGTTTTTAAACATAAAGCAGATTGTGAGGAAATAACAGCGATGACAAAGCTAGATTTTGCATACACGAGAAGACGGCAGGGTGGACTAAAGAGAGCGCGAAACAACTTAGTACTTGGCAGTTGCTATATAGTCGAGTAATCTTGAATACCCCAAGAATTTAAATAAACTTGCCAAAGTAAAAAATAAGCGTTTGTTATACACTAAAAGGCTTACACAAATTCTTTATTTTTTTTGTGTCTAGACAGTTAGCAAGGCCAGTTAAAAAGAAGAAAATGGGCACATTTAATAATTCTATAAGAAGAAATTTATAAATGTTATATTATTTATAATTATTATACTTGTACATGCACTACATCAGTAGTATAAAAATGATTAAAGAAGCATGTTTGAATTGTATAGAAATAATTTAATAGAAAATCAACAGGCCATGTTTCAAAACTGTATTGACCCACCTTGACTCTTATGCACTAATCAGTGTTAAGCCCGAGGGGGGGGGGGGGGGGGGGAGGCTGGGCAAAGGTGGGGGATTTGGTAAATGTCTGTATCCCCACCCTACAGCATTTGCTCTTGAATCGTGACCCCAGGGTGGGGGCATTTAAATATTTGAAAGGAAATTTTCAAATGTTCCTAGGCAGAGATGGGCAATTTGCCTACATTTGATCATAATTCTCGGCCCCAGGGTTGCGCTTTTGAACACTTCATTTAAAAAAATTCAAATCCCCCACCTTTTGCCCAGCCTCCCCCCCTCAGGCTTAACACTGATTTGTGCATTACTACCGTTACAATATGATGTGTTCCCCTTCCCTGACCCTATAGACAGTCAGTTGTGGTCAAGCCACAAAAGCACAAAAGTTGGCAGATTCAACATTCTGGTTGTTGGGGGAAGCTGGGAAGGGAAAAGAAATTTGTTTAGGTATAAACCGGGCAAAACAAATACCACCACTCCAATAGCTGATAATTGATAAACATGTTTACAATAGTAATGTGTAAGCTGAATAAGTACACTCACAAAAATCCAATATCACAAAGCTGATACAATTTTTTTTTCACATATTACTTCAAGTTTATGTACATGCTGATCGATTACTAATTATTACTGTTCAAGACTAGCTCCCAAATCCAGTTACAGCCAGTATACTGTATACGTACTCCATAAATATTGGCAGTTTTGACATATTGGTCAGAGTTAGGCATAGCCACAAAAATCTAAAAAAGCAAATTAATATATTGAATTGAAATGAAGTGAACAATTTATAAAAAAAAATCATTTTAAAGCCCAGGCTTTTTTAGTCATGTTACCCATCCCCAGTCCCATAAGTTACATAAAATAGTTAAACTTATATCTGATTATATACCTTATATATAGTTTATAATTATATATTAATTTAAACAGCAAGCTGGGAAACCTATCTCACCTTTTCAAAGTAATTTGCTTAGCTCGAGTCACTTAATTGCCTTCATATAAACATGCCCTTTATTTCTTAGACCTTTGCTATTGATAACCACTGCAGCCTTACATATATGTTTCTTTGCACAGTACTACAGTAGTATGAATTGATTACTACAACATTCATCTACTGCACATGTTTTCCAATGTTTTCTATAATCTTTGCTTTAGAAATAAAACCTCGCATTGCCACCTTAATCAAATTACAGTCTACAAAACAGGTAAGAGTACAAAAATGCTCAAATTCTGCAAGGACCATCCACCTAAAATTTCTTTAAATCATTTTTATTTTGGAGAGTAGTAATTAAACTAGAAGATAAAGTATACCATGTGGTGTGCCAATCCAAATTAAGAGTTATTTTTACATTTTAGTAATGCCCACAAACATTTTTTGGCCCATTTGGCAAGAACTGGCAACTTTTCATTATAAAAAACCCTGATAATTATTTTTCTGGATTTTCTATTAGATTTTGGCTGACATTCTATTAATACTTGCTTTTAAAACTACATAGTAAGGAAACCTTTAAAGGTTTAGTCATTAATTAAAATATTTTATAACCAAGAAAGCAATAGGTGTCCATTTTAAAATAAAATGATGAAAATGCAAAAACTGTAATATTTACTTTAAAAATATTGCGAGGACCATCCGCTTATTTTTTTTTAAAACAACGATGGTTTTAAACCTCGACGATTGAATGTAATGTACCATAAGGTTCACGGTGTGCCAATTAGTTTTAAGGTAAAAATAACTAATATTTCTGAATATCTCTACTTGGTTAGTTGGTACGAATTTATGGCATACAATACAAAGTTTCAAGACTAAAAATAAACGTTAATCGTCAAAAAACTCCTCAATACATGCATTGATTCAGGCTTATTCTGGAATATGACAACCCTTCTTCACAAACAATACAGCATTATTGAGATCAACATCAATTTCAAAGTGAATTTGAACAAAACATTGTTGGAACCAACAAAATTTTGGTTTTCAAAGTCAACACCACATGTCTATCACTTGAACGGGCGAAAAGGTTAATTATGTGCGACTAATATCAAACTGATGCAGATACGACACAAAGCTTACTAATATATGTTCCTACCCATATAATTCTTTTTAAGAAATCTAATCATCTAGTAACACAAATAAATAAGTGAAATATTCTTACCTCTGTGCCTTCTGCTGTCGAACATAACCCCATAAAATCTAATGAAGCACGTTGTTGCCGTTAAAAGCGCCGTGAAGATGTTGCACCAACTTCCAGTGGACGAAATTGTATTGAAGACAACATTTCAAGTATTACATGTAACAATGAGTGAGTTTTTATTAGATCAATAAGCAAAAAATCCAACAAATTACAGCGTTCACCGCCATGTTCCAAAAAAGAACAGAATTCACTGTTTTTTCGCAAAGGATCACGGTATTTTTGAGCGCCAGTTTCTCGATAATCTAAAAAATCTCCTCTTAAACAAATACTCGATCTGCAGTGTTTGTAGTCACTCCGTGAGTCCGTCGTCAAATCATTTTAAAGTTAACGGTAGGATTCTTGTTGTTTTCAAGTTTTCGCTTAACCTAAACAATATATACAGCTTCACGTTTTCGTGCTTTCTCTTTGCTCGTCCAAACCATAAGTCGGCTTAACTAAAGCTAACTTAAAACACTACCTTTAAGGCTTATATTAACACTCATGGGCTTTGTCGGTTTTCTTGGCTTAGTTTCGACTGAAACGTTGTCTTTTTAATTCTTCTTTCTGGAATCCGATTCTACTGAATTGTTTTTATCTCAGACTCTATTATAAATGTAATTTTTGAGCTGTTAACTTTTAATTCTGCCTTTGCAAAATGTACATGCATAGAGAAGCCATTTAAAGGCTTGCTAAAATTAATCCCTTTTAAAACCTCCTAAAAACAATATATTTTTACAACCAGAATTTAATAATGAAATCTAAATTTTGCTTTGATATGTTCAACTTTCATTAAATGATTTAAATCAGTTTTGTCGTCCTATCGACCTATCCATAAATTCTATAATTTAATATCCCAAGGATTTAATATCATTTGTTTTTATATCTGTTTGTTTTTGTATTGGCTGTATATTAGGAGTTCTTATTTTAATCAGGGGGTGGGTGGGTGTTTCAAAAAAGCATGTAAAAGCGGGCGAGGCGTTGTTGCGTTCATGTATTTCTAGTAATATTTAATACTTATACCGCGCATGTTTCATTCAAATATGTTCACATGCGCCCTTAAGACTTATTTACACAATGTAAAATATATAATCTAAGTTAAATTTAGATGACAAAATCTAAAACTATAATAGTAAGAATTTAAGAATCTAACAATATACTATCAACAAAATGTAAAATTTAACCTAAAGATAATATAGGTAAAGATTATATAAATACAAAGTAATCAACAAAAAGCTTCTTTAAAAAGATATGTTTTTAAGAACGTCTTAAACGTTGTCACTGATTCAGCTCTGCGGATATGTTGTGGAAGACTATTCCATAAATTGGTGCTGCAACACAAAAAGACCTGTCGCCCAAGGTCTTCAAGCTACGGAATGTTGGTACTTGTATATAGCAGGAGTTCATCATCATTGGATCGGAGACCATATCTTGATGGGGATTTGACATTTATGAGTTCTTGCAGATAAGCCGGTGCTAAGCCGTTTAAGGTTTTATAAGTGATTAAAAGTATTTTGAAAGATATCCTAAATTTAATTGGTAAACAATGTAAGGTAAATAATACCGGAGTATTGTGGTCAAATCGAGGGGTGTTGCAAATGAGCCTAGCTGCTGCATTTTGCACTCTCTGGAGTTTATTAATATCACACGATGGTAGTCCATATAAGGTACTGTTACAATAGTCCAAGCGACTGATGACATAAGCATTCACAAGAACTTGTACAGCAGCATAGCTGAGAAATTTTCTTATTCGTCTTACGTTGCAAAGATGATAAAAAGCCGATTTGCATGTTTTGATAATATGGGTATTCATTGTCAATTGAGAATCAAACCAACAACCTAAGTTGCGGACTTCACTGCTCCACGATATTTGAGTGTTTCCCACGGAAAGAGTATCAAAATCAACCTTAGTAAGCTGCTGTTTAGTGCCAATGATCATAACCTCAGTTTTGTCATAATTCAATTTCAGTTTGTCTTTATACATCCATTTCTTGATATCATCAATACATTTCTGTATCGCTAGTACCGCTATTTCTTGGTTAGCTCTGGCATCTGGTTTGAAAGACACGTAAAGTTGAGTATCATCTGCGTAAGCATGAGTGTCAGGCAACTGTTTCTCAAGAATACGAAACAACTTGCTGGAATACAGAATAAACAACAGTGGACCAAGGCATGATCCTTGAGGTACGCCATATTGTAGGTCAAACCGTCTCGATGTTCCCCCATCCACTGAAACAAACTGCGAGCGGTTACTTAGATTTGACTTGAACCAGTTCAGGGCCTTGCCTGAGATTCCAAAACTGGAATGTAAGCGGTTCATGAGTAAGTATATCATGATCTACAGTATCGAATGCAGAGCTCAGGTCAAGTAACACCAATAAGGTCACATGTTGTTTATTCATGTTCATGAGTATATCTTGTTTGACGCGTAGAAGAGCAGTTTCCGTGCTATGATGTTCACGGTAAGCAGACCTGGATTTTGGGATATAGATTATTGACATACAAATGATTATGCATCTGATTGGAAGCTGCCCTTTCAGTGAGCTTGGATGTAAACGCAAGATTACTAATTGGCCTTAGTGAAATCTCACTCCAAACCCGACTTCTTGAACTTTGGACGAACATCAGCTTGCTTCCATTTATTAGGAAACATGCCAGAGTCAAGAGACAGGTTTACCATCCTGGTCAGCGCAGCAAAACATCCAGGCATCCAACCACCACAGAGGTTGGCATTGGATCTAAAGAGCAAGATTTCGTATTGGTCTTAGCAATCATCTGTGACACATTTTCCTCACTCAAGATATTAAGGCGTCAAAGCATGCCGGATGTGGTATATGTGAAATGTTCATTATAGATACAGATTCGGGCACCGCTAAGGCAGGTTGTATAGTACTTGTCATGGAGGAGTCAAGGTCAGCACGAATGCGCTCAATCTTTTGGATAAAGAACTCACGTATATCATTAGCGAGGATATTCGAGTCATGATAATCAGGAAATGTGACATCTGATGTTGGATTAAATAGAGTCTTTGCTGCCCGGAATAATCTTCGTTGGTCTCCACTGTTTTCAGAAATGAAGTCTGTATAAAATTGCCTTCGAGAACGGTTTATTATGTGTGTCGCCTGGTTCTTCTTAGTTTTATACGCTGAAAAGTCAGTGCTTAGCTTCGTTCGTCTCCATATTTTCTCAGCAATCCGCCGCTGCCGTTTTGCAGTCTTTACCTCTTCAGTAAACCAGAGGAACAGGTGGTCTTTTGACAACAGTTTTGGTAATGAAGGGTGCATGACGATCTAACAAAGATGACAAAGTTTCATCATAACAGTCAACGAGATCATTCAAAGTTAGTGATTGATAGTTTCCATAGAGATTTGAGCTGGATAGATCTTCCTGTAAAGCCTTTAGGTCAATTGATTTGATTTTCCTATAGGAGATACAAGATTTCGTTAAAGTAGGTTTCTCAATTTCCAGGTGACAGAACACTGGCAAATGGTCAGAAAATAGGCAGTCCGTCCAGGGTGGTGATTTAATAATGTTATCCGACTGGCGAGTAATCACGAGGTCAAGAATATGACCATGGACATGAGTCCATGGGAATTTTAATATGCTGTTCAAGCCCAGTACTTGCTAAAAGTTGCTGCAGTCGAATTGCACCAGTGTTCTCTTCGCAGTCTACATGGATGTTGAAATCACCAATAACCAGGAGCGGTTCCATGATCAGAACGGCTGATTCAAGAAACTCAGCAAACTCTGTGAAGAACGACCCAGTTGAAATCGGATGGTTGTCGGAGTATGGCGGCCTCTAGATTACAATTAATCGGACATACCGTGAGCCAGACTTCACTTTCCACTCTGAGTACTCAAAGGAGGATAGCTCGGCGGCACTGACTTTAGTTACATCTAAGGAGTCTCGATATAGGACTTCGGTTCCGCCATATGATCAACAAATTTATATCCAATACGGCATACTTCAACTCTAACTACATCATCATCTAAGCTTAGCCATATTTCAGTAATCGCAAGTAAATTCGCTTTGCATTCACAAACAAAGTCAAGGAATTCCGCCGTTTTGTTTTTAATAGACCTAGCATTTAATAAACACAGGGTAAAATAATTTCTTTGTTTTAAACCATTCGCTGAGTTATTATCATAATGCACATTGAGTGGCGGATTTATTAACTGTTCTCTATTTGGTGTACTGCTAGTATCAATCGTGGAAGTATTATTATTAGAGTGCCGTATCTAGCATTGAAAAATCATCCTGATCTTGCGATAGCTGTTGAGGCAGCCTCAACGTAGCAGTTAGATTTCCGTTTACCTCTGTGTGCGATGAGGTGGAACCGTGCCGTTTATTGATGTCGTTTATGTTTCGATTAACAGCCGAGGACTGATTCCTATAATAGCCAGCCCGATATCCTCTAGAGTGGAAGATTCCAGCTTGTTTCAGGTCGGTAAAGACAGAGTTAGACAACGTGATATTAGAGATACGTCGAATTTTAAATAGTTGTCCTCTTGTGTATGATCTTAGAGCTGTTAATTCCCTATTATGCAAATTCACTTCGGTTTCATTACAGAGGTTTGAAGATTTTGAAATCGAACTGCAAGGTCCAGGATTAGTTGCAATGTCCAAATAAATTGTAATGTCAAGTGGAGGATCGTGTCCTCGTATATGTAGAGCCATCTGACCGTGTTTAGATCATTTACAAACGCTGAGACGTGATTTATGGTATCCATTCACTCTGAGATTGAATTTGAATAGTCCACCAAATTTTAATTTTAAAAACGCTTCTTGTTGACATTTTGCCAGATTTCGACAGAAAGTTGTCCAACCAGGATCCAGAGCAGTATAACAACTATCCCTAGTGACATCTTGAACCAACCAAAATGAGTAGTTGAATATAAAAATACTAAAAATTACGGAGGTAAGCCAGCCCGTGGCTGCTATTAAACCTGAAGGAGTCCCTGGTGAATTTATTAGGTTGGTAGTGGGGCGCCCCCAAACACAAATTTGCTAAACGCCCTGAGCAGCTCTGTTAGGCCGTACGCCACTGTCGAAACATATTCAAAATTTAACCGTTTTGAAATTGACACGGTGAGATTGTCTAGGTCAGGGCCGGCGCGACCGGGGGGGTAGGGGGGGGGGGGTATTTACCCCCCCAATAATTTGGCGAAGAAGTGCCCTTTTTTAGTCAAGCCCTGGATATTAAACAAAACGCGTGCGCACAGAGCATGCATGCCTTTTTCAACTGGATTGTTATGAACAAAATGTAGCCAAATATATAATATTCGTTGCTTTATTTGTTTCGATATACACCAAAAGTTAAAAACCCTGATCAAATGGCCTCTTCTTGAAACTGGTTTTACGCGGTGTGATTGCGCAATCCACGTAATGTGCCCTTCTGAAATCGTACCCTCCCAACTCCTAGAAGCTCGCGCCGGCCCTGGTCTAGGTTAGCGTAATTTTGGGGCCAGCCCTCCTAGGAGGGCTGACCCTAGTATTTACCTCGCGTTGGCTTGTTTACTGACTTGTGCAACTTTCCAACGAAGCCCGAAATCAAGTTTTCGCAAACACGATTTAAATTTACACTTTACCGTGTATGCTGAGCTTCGATTTGCTGGCTCTCCTTAAGCCTGTTTCCTTGGCGGAATTTTGCGCGCGGAGCGGAATTTTTCTTTGTCTTTTCTAATTAATAGTTCCACCCGAGAAATCACAAGACAAAGAAAATTTCCACTCCGCGCGCAAAATTCCTCAAAATAGCTCGTTACATATCTTCCACCACCACTGGGGTGATGGGGGGGGGGGGGGGGGGGGGGCATTTCCACCTGGTTTTCATCCCCACTGCAGGGAATTAGCACTATCAAAATTTGGGGAAAATGTCAAATGCCCGGAGGTTGACCAGATGGGAACGCTTAGATTTCACTGATACATGCCGGCGGGAGAGTATAAAGGTGATAAGCAATAATAAGCATATAGCATAAACCTTTATGCTCTCTTGATGACCTTGATGGAGTATCTGATTTCATTTCGATCAATTCTTGTTTGAGAAACTGCTGATCTATCGCTGATTCAAACTCCTCTCCAGTCTCCGCACTGACTACACAAAATCCAAACTGTTCGCTTTTCGGATTTTGAAAGTTTATACAGTATTCTGTTATTCGAATATTCGTTAAGTTTGGAAAAGAAAGAAGCATGAATTACTCGTACTATGAGTTGGATATTTCAAAAAGTTACCGTCCTCAGGAATTTCGCGTCGTTTGGGGTAAGTATTATGCCAAATATTGCTCATAGCTTCATTCGACCTTTGCTGACACCGCCGCCATCTTGTTCAGTTTCTCTTGTGCGTTGGGTTCGATATGGCAACGAATATCAGGCAAATAATTTACAACGAAAAAGAAAGCATGGCTTTCTTGCGCGACTACGAACTAAAGCTGGTCGTAGAATACTAAAACGTGGTCGAGAAAAGCAAAGGAAGTTTCTTTCGCACTAAACTGAAAGGATTAAGGATGGACTCGTGAATTGAGGCATATAAACAGGAGCTTGACGGAATGCTTTGGAAAATGGTTGAATGTTGTATTACTACACACCACAGGAACAAGAACAACAAACTTTGGAAGGCCACCTGAAACCTTTTAAAGTGTTTATTTGTCTCCTAGGAAAACATAAATTATGGTCAGTAGTAATACCACCCCCCCCCCCCCCATATGGAGTTCAAAGGGATGCCGCCTCATTAAATATTCAACTTATTATTTTTTCATTCTCAGGCTCCTTTGAGACCGTCTAACCCAAATCTCATTAGTTATTCATTTTATAGCGGCCCGTTACGTCATTAATGGCTAACCCTAACTAATATCCCACCCCCTAACCCTAAATTATATTTAACCCCCCCCCCCCGTATTCACTTCGTCATACTGACTTATCATTTATGCATACGTCATTCATTCTCAGGCTCCTTTGGGACCATATAACCCTAATCTCATTAGTAATCATTTTATAGCGGTGCGTTACGTCAATAGCGCCAAACCCTAGCTGTTACTCAACCCCCCTGGGTTTCACTACGTCATAACCGACTTATTATTTATGTATACGTCATTATTTCTCAGGCCCCTTTGGGACGTAGTAACCCTAACTTCCCCCCTAAACCCTAGCTGTTACTCAAACCCCCTGGTTTTCGCTACGTCATATTCGATAGCTCTCCGATTGATTTCCGAAGTTCTGGGTTACGTCAACTCGTGAGTAAATGAGTAACTCACGAGTTACTCATGAGTAACTCACGAGCTACTCCTTTACTCACGAGTTACTCATTTACTCACGAGTTACTCCCGAGTTACTCATTTACTCACGAGTTACTCACGAGTTACTCATTTACTCACGAGTTATTCATGAGTAACTCACGAGCTACTCCTTTACTCACGAGTTACTCCTTTACTCACGAGTTACTCATTTACTCACGAGTTACTCATGAGTTACTCATTTACTCACGAGTTACTCATTTACTCATTTACTCATGAGTAACTCACGAGTTACTCATTTACTCACGAGTTACTCATGAGTAACTCACGAGCTACTCCTTTACTCACGAGTTACTCCTTTACTCACAAGTCACTCATTTACTCACGAGTTACTCACGAGTTACTCCTGAGTTACTCATTTACTCACGAGTTACCCATTCACTAATTTACTCATGAGTAACTCACGAGTTACTCATTTACTCACGAGTTACTCATGAGTAACTCACGAGCTACTCCTTTACTCACGAGTTACTCCTTTACTCACGAGTTACTCATTTACTCCCGAGTTACTCACGAGTTACTCATGAGTTACTCATATACTCACGAGTTACTCATTTACTCACGAGTAACTCACGAGTTACTCATTTACCCACGAGTTACTCATTAACTCACGAGTTACTCATTTACTCATGAGTAACTCACGAGTTACTCATTTACTCACGAGTTACTCATTTACTCATGAGTAACTCACGAGTTACTCATGAGTTACTCATTTACTCATGAGTTTATCCCTTAGAGGCGGCGTCTAAGTAGCGTCCAAGTGACGTCCATTGACATTCTATCGATACGTTTCCATTTTTAATCGGTTGAATATGATCGCTCTCCCTTATAGGCGGCGTCTAAGTAACGTCCAAGTGACGTCCAGCTACGCATGCGCATTGGTTCGTTTTGGTATCCCCACATGCATTAGAGAAGAAACTCATGATCAAGGATATAATCTTACTTTTCTCACATAAATTTTCACAAGTAGTTTGAGAGTTGTTGTGTGAACATGCCTTGCGCTTGTAATATTTGCGGAAAGAGCGTTTCAAGACAGTTTACTTCACAACCTCACGTACGTAAAGGTCCTGCACGGGGGAGCTCGGCCAATACAAACGATGTCTAATGATTCTACATTTAAGTATTCTCCATTTGATGGAAACGCATCGAATTACCAAGACAACAAAAAGACATACTCCATACAATTAACTCATCCCTTTGGGCTCTTGGTCTCTGGGGGGACCAAGACTGGGTCCAAATCATGGTCGACCCTGTCCCAGAAAATATAATTAATTTTTATTCTGAGTACCAAGACACGTTTGCTAAAATGGAACTTCTTATTCCTGGGATTCAGTTAATTTGTGCAAGGTTTATCCGAATCTATATTGGATAGTATTAATCCCCAAATAAGAAATCTATTTATCATTGATGATATGATGGGTGAAAAAGATACGATTATTGCCAAACTGTTCACGAAGAAATCCCATCATGGTAATCTCAAATTGTGCAAAATTTGTTCCATCAAAGCAAAGACCATCGTACCATCTCTCTCAACGCTAGTTACTTTGTCCTAACAAAAAATGTTCGTGATGCGAGTCAAGTGACTCATCTTGCCAAACAGTTGTATCCCGACAACACAAAGTTTTTCCAGCAAGCGTACCTGTTTGTCGACCTCACGCCGACATGTTCCGATGAAATCCGAGTAAGATCCGGGATATTTCCGACTGATATACATTATGTATATCAACCCTGGGTATAAAAATAAGTGCTGAATAAGTGAGGAAAGCGACATTGAGACATACTGATAATGGTTTATTAAAGGCTATATAGGACTGTGCATTTTGAATATATGTTTAGATTTCATCAAACGAAAGAAACCAGTATTACAAAAACTAGTGTACTCCTACAATCAATCTAAACGCCATAGTAATGGAATGACACCAATTATAAGAATTAAAGTTACTATGCTGAATTTAAATAAAGTATTTGCAAATAATGTATATGTCTTTCTGATATTCCTTTAATACATGTTAAATGTATAAGCTACCGCTTATCAACTCTCGTATAAAAGGTGTTGTCGAGTTATATTATAGTTTACTCATGAGTTAATAGCATATCATGAATATTATATTCAAACAGAGTAAGTCAGAGTGAGGAATGTCGGGTAATGCAAGATCTAAATTACACGTTTAGTATTAAAAATATAGTATTTTGATAAGTTTCTACAAATATTGGCATCATTAAGAAAAACATTCATAGATTTAGGGTGTGAATAATTGTTTGGTCGCGTGCGCTTGATAAGTAGAATTGGCATATACGTTCTGAAAAAAACACACACATTATAAGGAAAAAACCCCGAAGCCCCCAAAACATCCCACATTGAATCATTGAATCCTAAGATTGAATCATTGAATCCCAAGATTGAATCATTATCACTACTGATGTTAATAGTATCGAGTATATAGTTTGTTTTCTCTCGGAACATTTTGGTGGCCCTTAAAAGAGCCAGGTTTGTTTTTGTGTTTTTTTATGGTTAAACTCCAATCCAGTGGCAACCACACCACGTTGGCTGTCGACAAGCCATAATGAATGGTAGACCAATCTCTAGGATCACTGAACGTAATTCGTTCACGCAATTTTTATGTATCGTAGAACGACAGCATGATGTCATCACCAGTTCCTGGCCACTCTGCTTCTCTCGGAGACAGAGGAAACAGAACATCGTCACGTCGAAAACCGTTCGACAATACGTACACCGTGCGATGCCATTCTCGGATGAGGAGGTGAACACCCACTTGTTGAACATCCCGAGTGTGCGAAATGTTGACAACAGGGAGTCGTGAGTGTGCACAGCTCTTCCGTCTCGATTTCCACCAAACATATGTTGCAGGCTTCCACTTGCTTGTTGGAGCTTTCTGCAGTTGCCAAGAACCCAAACAGGTGTAAACATTTCGTCTTAATGACTAACTCAGGAGACGGCAGAACTGCGATTTGTTCCATCTTGAATTGATGTGTGTGTGTGTGTGTGTGTGTGTGTGTGTGTGTGTGTGTGTGTGCACTCTAAAAAATAGTGTGTAGCTACTACACACCTTTTTTGTCCCCAAAACTGCACACCTTGGTGTGTGTTATTAGTACACACCTTTATGTGTGTTATTACTACACACTTTATCAACACACCAAAGGTGTGTTTTTTAAGAAATTACACACCTTTTATGTGTAGCAGTGACATACCTTTTGGTGTGTTTTTTGCTTGTCCCCAAAAGTACACACCTTGGCGTGTGTAATTTTCAAGGTGTGCTTTTTTAACACACATTGTGTGTCACATTAACACACCATAAGGTGTGTAAAAATTCTCACTATAAGAGAAAAAAACTCATTTTATATGGAAAATTTAAACATCAATCTTTTTAAAACTTTGAAATGTTTTAATAAATACAGTCTAAATAGTTAAATATTATAAAAAACAGTAATAATTTATTTAAAAAAATGAACATGCAACACTGGCATTAAAGACTTACTGTATAAGTAGCTATATAACATTGAAATGCATGCCTATTAAATCATACAAAATACAGTCTAAATAGTTAAATATTATAAAAAAACAGTATATAATAATTTATTTAAAAAAAGAACATGCAACACTGGCATTGAAGACTTATGTATAAGTATATAACATTGAAATGCATGCATGCAGTAAAGATCATCCAATTAAAAAAACCTAAGAGTCACATTTATCATTAAAATATTTCAGTTCTGCTAAAAATGCATTATATTTGCTATACCGAAAAGACTTGTCAACACAATGAAGACCGCTATCTTGTAAAAAAAATAAAATACCTTCTAAACTAATGGGGTAACCGACATAAAAAACATAATAGCAGGAAATTAAATTAAACAAAGCATCCACCAAGCACGTTGTCGGACACTCATAGAGGGCTTTGCTTTCCCCTACAATGAACACTTGCTGCACATCCTCGGGGGCTCCAACACAAACAATGGTGAATTCAACCAACTTTGACATGAATAACTTTTCTGGTGGTGTGGACGGCTAAAGAAAAATACAGCAGAAAATGTCCAAATTAATAACTGTAATTAGACCAACCACATTAATAAGTTGTTCAACTTACTTCATGAGATCAATAATAATTCAACACAAATAATGAACGACAACAATGTTTCACAAGCGTCCTCCAAATATAAGAAGATTGTTGTGATGTATAACCCCAAATATGAAACCTACATAGTCGAAAGTTATATAGAATAGGAATGTTAATTTGGATTAAAATGGGCTTTATACACTTACATCATGGAATGATATCAATTTTCCTGGGAGCGCTTTTTTTCTTGTTCGCCTTTGCACTTCAAGAATTGCATCCATTGTCTGTTTGTTGCTCAGCCGCCCTTTAACTTTTAAAACAGCTTGAAGAATTTTCAATAAATTATCTTTGAAGCCAGCAACCTTGTCAGAGCCAAGGATTCTCGCCAGTTCCAAGTTCACCTGAAATAAATACAATATTAACAATCAAGGTCACTTAAAGTTCGAACAAAAAAGTGGCCCACAAGCAATGATGGCAAGTGATTTCCTCTGTCATCTATATCCAAACAGATAAATTATTGGCAAAACAGAATCTTTTCATTTTATACAGGTCTTACAGATGACGAATGCCCCTGATGTGATGCACGATCTACACAAAAGGGTCGCCACCTACCTATATGAACAAGTTTTGTGATTGGTTGATATAACAATACAACAATAGAATACATTTCTAAAGAACGAGTCAAACTCTGGCCCTTTTGAAAGCCAATCAGAAAACTTGTTCATTTAGGTAGGTATTTACTGGCACAAAACAAACAATATGATTGGCTTGTTACGCTCTAGTGGCATATTTCATTGGTATACAAGATGTGACAAAATCAGTAATAGTCAGTAATAGGCCAGGGCCATTCCATAATTATGTGTAACATCTAGAAAACACAAGCTTACAATGTAACTACAGTACCAAGATTTACTTTGTTATCGTTGTTGTTTACTTCTCACCCAGCATGAGAAGTAACAACCATAACAAAGTAAATCTTGATAGTTACATTGTATGCTTTTTTCCCTAGATGTTACACACATTAATATGGCCCAATAAATCATGGATGCTAATACAAACATTATTAATAGACTTACTTGAACAGGGTCACTCAGGAATGGACATTACTCAATAATATCTGCCACTGAATTTGCCTTGTGCTGTATGAACTCTCTCCTCTGTTTGTATGTCTCTTCTACTATGGTGTTGAATGTTTCTTTGGAGAAGTCACTCTTCTTTATTTTTTTAACAAATCCAGGTTACGAGTTGTAGCCACCACATCGTCAATTTTCATTTTTTTTGTAGTGCTGGTAGGCTGCTTGGGGGAATTTTCTTTTTTGTTAAAAACTGGTTTTGAAAGGCGACGCTGATTACGAAAAAACATACTCAATTGCTTCTGCACAGATACCTGACAACAAAATTTAGTATACAGTATATAAGCAAACAAAATAAATAAACTTACAAGTATGCATCGAAGGGCAATAGCACGAATTGGGGATTGTCTTGTTTGAAAGAACGTGTAGCCCGCTTGCAGCCCAAAATTTCTACAGTGGAAATTAGGGTCTGCTGAACTGCGAAGCTAATTGTGTTCTATGACGTAGCATCAAACTGCATAATTCAACTGCGTTCATTTTGTGTCTATTTTTTATGTATAATTAATTCTGCCAAACAAGACAATCATAACACTTCTTATAGTCTGCATTGCTGTTAGACCAATCATGTGCAGTTACTTATTTTCGTGTAAGTAACATGTCACAGAACACAATTAGCCTAATTTCCACTGTAGAAATTCTGGGCTGCAAGCAGGCTAAAGAACATGGTAAATTGGTACAAAGATCCTTGCTGTTACAACCTCTTTATATCTAGTTTTATTTTAAGGACAACCATTATTGATTATGGACCAAGTTCCAAAATGTATTATGTCACAAGTGGGGTATGGAAAAATTTGTGTGCTAAAAACCACGAAACTGAAACTATTTTTTTCCAGTTCTGAAATGACTAAAGTTGTAAACATACCATATATATACCATGTTCTTTTAAATATATATTATACAGGGGTACAGTATAAACTACATTACAGTATTGTAGAGGACAAGCAAGATATTGGCAGGCCGATATTAACTCTTTGCTGATAATTTACATTTTAAACTTCTAGTTAAAATCACCAAGAACTTGCTAAAATGCATCAATTTACCATCTTAATTATGGAAATTTTAAAATATTTTCTTATGCTCCTTTTTAAATTACTGCACTATATATATTTCAAAATTTATTTCACAATAAAATAATGTAAGCTTAAGACTTACCCAGTAACTGTCACTATCAGGATCTTTCAGCTCTGGAAAACGCCCACAGATCTTTTTGGCCATCCGTCCATAATCACCCTGTTTTGGGTGCCTGCATAGACCATAGTAAAAGTTAGCTGCATCTTTTATAACTTGTAATCGAACAGCTAACACTTCATTCCGGCTGATAGCCTCTTCCACTCTTATGGAGAACTGGTCTGGTATTGGCAGGTCAGTAGGCAGGCATTGTTCATCATCATCATTTTCTTTATGTTTTGTCACAGGAGTGCTTTTCTGCTTCTGTTTCATTGTGGTTGGAAATAGTTTTGCAGGGATGGAGGAATTAGGTTTTAGTGTGGATGGTACAGGGTGATTGGGTTGAATATTATCTGGTGCCTTTACAGTGATTAGTGGGTGTCCAGGTGAGGTTGTTTCAGGTTGTGTGATGTCAATTTCCATTGCTACACCCTTTATTGGACTGATATTGAACTCAGAAGCCTATGTAACATAAAAAGAGAATTTCCTATTAAGCTTAAATAATAATAGGATTTAATTACATGCTCTATTTTTGAATGCAATCAAATTCCTCAGAGATAATTTTTAACTAAAGAATTCAAGGACCAAAAAGTCCCTGATTTCTTATCCAAGGTCCTCCATCGAGTAGCCAATTATTGTTGGCAATGATTAGGCATTTCCTTTTAAAATGTTACATTATTATTATATATATATATATATATATATATATAATAATGAAATACAATAATTGTATTATACTGACAACAACCAAGTGTTCTATGGTCTCTAATTTAGCTCAACTTTTAGTTTCGGTTCTCTTGCCGTAAAAAATAAAAATCGGGGCTAAGATAAATTAGGCTGGCCGTTTAATACAGGTGAAAATCAATACGAAACACCAATTGGGACCACTCGTAAGTGGCCGTGGCCGCTTAATAGAGGTGACCGTTTAATAGAGTGGTAATCTATAATAAATAATCTATAGTAAATTATAGGGAATATTTTTTGGATTTGCTCACTGGCCGTTTAACAAAGGGTTGCTGCTTAATAGAGGGCTGCTTAATAGAGGTTCGACTATATATATATAATATTATATATACACTATCTATAATATTATTATTATTTAACAAATGCATTGTTAAACTAGTTTCCTAACTTTCAAAACATCAAAGGCTTTCACATGACATGTGCCTCCGGCTCCACGATCAACATGAACTGAACTGAAGCCCGAACAATAGGTTTGGGAAGTGCCGAATGCTGCATCCACTGAATCCTAAAATATCTTTTTCTGTGTAGGCCATCCAGCCTCCAAAACTATTAATCAGGTGGAATTGTCTTTAAATAACATCATATTCGAATTCGAAATCTTTAAATGATTAATCTTTTCATAAAAAATATACATACCTTTGCATCCAAGATTACGCGCTTCAACTGGACTCGGTGAGCCGTGTTTGGAATCACTTCTCTTAATTCAGAAATGTCTTGCATTAATATCAATAAAGTCGGACCATCAATGCAGTTCTCTAAAAACATTTGAAGAGTATTATTATAAACTCGTAAGATAAATAAAGGCAAACAATATATTATTATGAAAATAATAAACCATTGACGTCAATTATTAAAATTACATGTAAACGATTTATATTAATAATCATTAGTCGACGACTTACCACGCAAGTTTGTCACAACTTCTTCAGAAATAACTTTTCCAGTGCCAGTTACCCTTCTCTCACGAAGAAATTCACTTAGTTGTTGAATAGACATCGTTGTAAAATCCATGATAACTAGAACTAGAAGTCTTCGAGGTAAATTCAAAGATAGCGAAGCAAAACGCGTGACAACGTCCAGGTTGAAAAGTGAAAACAGAACAGCAGGGGCATGCAAGGGGCGCCCCGGGGGAATATGCTCAAACCTGTAACGTGATTGGTCAGTCTTAAATTATTGTGATTACGCAATGACGGATGGCATTGAGCGCCATGACAATGGGCGCCGAGCAAAGAGCCTGGGTACGAGGTTGCATTGGAATAATGTGACCGAGTTGATACGAAGCGTATACGAATAGAAAATAGAATACTGAAGAGCAATGAATTATGTCGACTTTTGAATGTTTGTACTGCAATTTTAGCTGCCGGCAGAGAGACGAGTCGCAGTTTTTTAAAAATTTAATTAACTGTCATTCAAATGAGGCGAACTTTCAAATCTATTGCAGTCATTCAAATTGCAATCGGTCTTTTAAAAAAATTCGAACGTTACAGAAACACTTTCAAAGAGAACACGCTGGTAATATAGAAGACGATGAAAATGATTTGGATGCCGACGATGGAGACGATCATCAGCTTGACATTGAAGAACAATTTGATGTAGATTCTGCGAGGAAGCTCCTTAAGTGTCACACAGCAAAGTTCCTTTTGGCCACCAAGGAGGGCTCATGTGTGCCCCAAACTGTCGTGGATTCAGTTAAAGATTCGACGAAAGCACTTGTTGGAGAATATCTTGATATTGTAAAAAAAGTCTTAGAAGCAAAAATTCGCGACGTTCATCACGATTTTAAGTTTTCCCAAGATATGGATGTTCTGTTTGATGCTAGCAAGTTGTATGATGGACTGGAAACAGAACATCAACAAAATTCATACTACCTGAATAATTTTAATCTAGTTGTAAGTATAAATACCTAACAGTTTTTATTTCATGATATGTCAGTATCATAAAAGTGAAACTTTAAGTTTGAGAATTGGCCCTTTCCATGTAAACACAAGTACAAATTGTTAATGGACCATTCCATTTATTGGCCACCCAAATACCCCCACCCCACCCCCACCTTCTGAGGGTCTCTCACAAAGGGAATTTCTGAGGGGTTAAGCATCCTTTTTTGATCTTTCTAAATGTCCAACGGCTTTGAGAATAAAATTGCAGATTTCTGAGGGGTGGTAGCGTTGGCACTTTGATCTCTTAATTCTTCTGAGGGATTAAATTTTGGGTGTGCTGGTGTGGATATTAAATGGAATGGCCCTACGGCAGTATACCTGCCTCAACTTCTCATTTTTTGAAATTTTTTAATCTGTTACATTGTAGGAACCAACTAACATAGATATGGGAACAAGATGGAAGCATGTTAGAAATAATGGCCGTAGACAGTTAAAAAGAGTGACCCAAACTGGATACTATGTTCCAGTCTTAAAAAGTCTAGACGTTAGATTCTTCCATGTTGATCCATGTTAAACCTGGATATCTGTTACAGTAAACGATAACAATATGATGGATACAATTTACATGTAAATGATGTAATAAGTGTTGCATTTACTGTTTTCACTAGGCATTACTTCAAAATCCCAGTGTGCTTGATCAAGTTGACAATCCTCATCAGTCCGAAGAAGGTGTTTATTGTGATGTGATCGATGGAAAATATTTTAGGCAACATCCAATTTTTTCAGTTGACAGAAAAGCTCTTCAGATTGTTGGTTACTATGATGATTTAGAAGTAGCAAATCCATTGGGATCAAAAGCAAAGATACATAAGATTGGTAAAGAACAGCAACTTCTAAGTAATTATAATAATAATTATATATACATTCAAACTTTATTGAAACATCTAGTTCTTTCGTTACTACAAGCAACATCATCAGAGTATGAATGAATTACAATAATTATAATTATTACAATTAAGCTGTCATGTTAGGTGTTCCAATAGTTATGCCAACTAGTGTAATCCTATAGTAACATGATGATGTTGCGTGTACAGAAAACAAAATGTAAGATCTTTCAATTAATCTATAGATATAAAAATGCTTATAGTTTGTTTGTTTTGCTGGGTTTTACTATTCATTCTTAGACCAGACATATAGAGTTCTGATCACTACAGCATTCTACTGGATACCAGATTTACCAGCTGATTATGGGAAAATATCTAGTTGGATACTAGATAGTGAAATTATTACTAAAGTACCCAGTCAGATTATCCAACTTGACCATTATGATTTTTTATGCAATCCTGAATATCAGGGTAGCTCTACTGTAATATATACTGTACAATTCTTTTTTACTTTTAACTTTAAGGTGTTTTCTACTATATGCTTGGCAACCTGCATCCTATGTTTCGATCAAGTTTACGTACAGTGCAACTTATTTCAGTTTGCAAGACAAAAGATTTGAAAGAGTTTGGAATCTCAAAATTGTTATGTTCATTTGTGAATGATATTAACCATCTAGCAAGTGTGAGTATTGTAACAATTGAAACCTTATTAATTTTGATAATTGGTAGTGATATATACAATTCCATATAGGTTAGTTATCGAGGTTGAGGCAACTACAGTTCTGTATACAGGAATTCAAATACATGTATGCAATGTTTTTTGGAACATTGATGGTAAAACAAAATAAAAATGCTCTTGAGATAGAATATCGCGATAGCTAAAAAGTGTTCTTCATTTAATCATTTAAGGGAATTTACTCAAATATGAACTAAACTATTATGAATTGATGAGTGACATTGTCTGGCATTTAAGAGAGTAAAATTTCCAGATATTTGTGTCAAATATGAAATGGAATGAGAAAAGTAAAAGAAATAAGAGCAAATAGTTTGGGCATACCTGGCTTGTGTTAGGGTGAATTGATTAATGTCTAAGGTGACTTTTTTATGACATTTAAATGTTTTTTATCTCATAGGATCACGGTTATGAATTTAATATTGGTGAAAGATCAAGGGTATTTAGAGGAAGTGTTGTGCTATGGACTGGAGATACTCTTGGTAGCAATCTGATAAGCGGTTTCAAGGAAGGAGTTGGAAGAGCTCTCAGAATATGTCGTCATTGTATGGGAACCAGGGAAGAAACTATTGAAAAGTTGAGTGGTACAGTACATGTAAATAATAAGGGATTGGCTTTGTAGTGTTTAGCGACAAAATCGGTGCTTTTGGTCTTACTGTAGTTTAGTGCAGCACAGTTTCGAGAACGAGACTTGGAATCTCACCAACGCTATTGTACCATGATTGAGGATCCAAATAATGCTGCTCCTGTCAGGGATGGGTTATCCACTACATATGGAATTAATGGCCTGAGCATTTTACAATCCATAAGATATTTTGATGTGTGTAAATGTCTTCCAGAAGACATTATGCACATTTTATTTGAAGGGGGTGGACCGTATGAAGTGAAGCTGATTTTAAAACATTTCATTGACGAGAGAAGATTTTTCACTGTAAGGCAGTTAAATGAATTGTTGGAAAGTTTTGATTATGGCTACATGAACTGCAACAGACCATCGCCAATAACAAGGGAAATCCTCAATGCTCGAGACAACAAACTTAAACAAAGTGGTAAGTATAATTCTTGTACATATAATAAATACATAATAAATACATGGAAATTAATTTTGCTACTCAAGCTTTCGCAAACTCAGAAATTTTTTTCTGAGCCCCAGACAGGAATCGAGAGCATCTCACCGGAGATCTTAAGGTTGCGGGTTCCATTCCCATCAGGGGTTCCGAAACATTTTTCTGAGTTTGCAAAAGCTTGAGTAGCAAAATTAATTTCCTTTAATTTAGTACCCCAGGTGACAATCTTACCTAAGATCTTACAAGATCTGGCAAGGTTTAGTTATAAGATTTTTTCATAAGATCTTATAAGATATTGGCAAGATTTATCTTATAGGATATTTTGATAAGATCTTACAAGATCTTGGCAAGATTTATCTTATAAGATATTTTCATAAAGATCTTATAAGATCTTACAAGATCTTGGCAAGATTTATCTTATAAGATATTTTCATAAGATCTTACAAGATCTTACAAGATCTTGTAAGATCTTGACAAGATTGTCACCTGTGACCAAGCTGCAAGTCACTTGATATATTTAATTTAATTAATTAAACCTCTAATTAGCGGACACCAACCGGCAACGTTTTAAATGTCTGTTATATAGATGTCTGCTGAATGGAGCAATAAAATAAAGGAATATATTATGTAGTGTATTGTTTGGGAACTTCAATAAACATCTGTTATATAGAGGTGTCCGCTGGATAGTGTCCGTTAATTAGAGGTTCGACTGTACATGTTAATGGGTCATGGATGGACAAATGGGTGGATGAATGGCTAGATTAATGTTATGATGTACAGTATACTGTATGTAAATATGCATTTAAATCCTTTTGTTTACTATTAAGCTGCCCAGATGTGGTGTTTGTTTCGCTTTTTGCCACTAATCCTTGGTGCGAAAGTGGAAGAAGGCTTGGAACATTGGGTGTGCTTGAGGAGGATGTGGAATATAGTCCAGATTTGTACAGCTCCACTAATCAAAAGTGATGATATTGCCCTTTTACGAGTGCTTATTGAAGACCACCACAAGTTGTTCAAGAAGTTATATCCTGATGCTTCAATTATTCCAAAGCTTCACTACCTCGTACATATTCCTGATGACATAATAAGGTTTTTACTACATTTCCTTGTGTTGTCATATTTATTACATGTATATCCTATTGAAATCACTAGTGACGAGTACTTGCAATGTGATGGCAAGAAGTGGAGTTTTTTAATTGTAGTTAGCAGTGCCATTTAATTACGAATCACACATATTTAACATGTGAATATTGAACCTATATTATTTACATTGTACATATAGTTTTGGTCCACCAAGGAATATATGGACAATGCGGTTTGAAGCAAAACATTCGTTTTTGAAAAAGTTAATGACAAAAAACTTCAAGAACTTGCCAAAATCTCTGGCTTTCAGGCATCAAAGGTATTATGATGTGATGTTTGATACATTGATTGCTAGTGTCATTTATCAACTTAATACTTTTCCATTTTTGTGTTTGCATAGAAACATGTGTTGGAACCTGGTTTGTTCAGGACCGGCAGGTGGAAATTACCTGTATGCAGGAGATGAAGTTGGGCCAGGTAGCATCTTAAGTTTTAATTACATAATATATTTATGATTGATATTTGTTGTCCAAGTAAATTGTAACAGCTGCTGGCAATCTGGAGCACACTATTGCCAATTAATTTTTTAATGTTAATCTGTATTTTGTATAGGTGAACATGATATTGATCTGAGTCCACATACTTATTCAGAGATGATATCCATTGCTGCTGACATGCCTACCATACCAACAAGATTCTTTGGAAATATGTATGTACCCATGCAATTATTGATAATACTATATATAGCTTGTTATGTTATATTGACTCTAGACTATACTACTGTATTTATTTTTTGTGTGTAGAGCATTAATATTTCAAACAATTTCTTTCTTGCTAAATCATTTAGTGTTAAATGGGTTATCATGCATGGAATTGAATTTCGCCCAAAGTGCATTTTGAGGCTTGCAGAGATGGATCTTCACTCCGAAGAAGGGGTTTACCCTAGGTATGGCCAAGTTGACCAAATCATAGTGTGGGAAGAAGAAAAATTATTCGTCCTCACAATCCTGGAAGTTGTGGAGTTTGCCGAACACAGAATGGCCTATGTTGTCCAAAGAACAGGGCAAAAAGAAGTATGGTCCTATTTAAAATTACCGTGGCATGGAGTGCTACACATGGTAACACTTGATTCCAAACATTATGTTGTTGAAAAAGACACCAGGAATGTTGAGTTAATTGCATAGCAACAGAGTAGGCACATACATTAATATTATGATTTTGGACTAAGCTGAATATTATTTTCTTGGATTATTTTGTTCATAAATAATCTCTTTGAATCTGAAAATATTGACCATATAATATTAAATACAGGACCTATGGTGCCAATTGTTAGAACATGTTGTGAAGTGTCTAAATGCAAGGGTAACTGTTTGTCTGTTTTAAAATGTGTAAATATATCATGTAATTCTGAGGTGTGTAAAAATCAATGGTGTGTTCAAAACAAAGATGTGTAATAAGCAAAGGTGTGTAATTGTAAGGTGTGTTAAATCAAGAAAGGTGTGTACTTTTAAAAGGTGTGTTTTTTTCAAAGGTGTGTTATTCGTAAAAAGTTGTGTAAAAATAACAGGCCTTGAAACAAATGAAGGTGTGTAAAATTACACACCTAAATTTTACACACCTTTGAAAAAATTTACACACCTATTACAAACTAATATGTGTAAAATTACACAGCAAGGTGTGTAAACCCAACACACATTGTGTGTAATATTTTCAAAGGTGTGTAATTTTACACACATGGTGTGTAAATTTACACACAGTGGTGTGTTAAATTACACACCATTTTTTAGAGTGTGTGTGTGATTCTATGTGTTTTGAGCTTTCATTATATAGGATAGTTCAATGAATAATCATATTATTTCATATTTGATCATGGTGATATGAAACAATACTAACTGAAACATTCGTACATATTATCGCTATCAAAATTCTGTAAAGTATGCGGGGAAGCGTGACCTTTGTTGGTGATTGACACAATATGCTCTATCTCTTAGTAACTGAAACAAGCATAGTAGCATGAATTACCATGGGTCGAAAAACACATTACAGAATATAAAGGCAAAACATAATTAACTCTTTGAAACTCTCACCATGATAAGTAAATCCGTCTGGCGTTGGCTAGAGTAAAATACCAAAGTCAACATTAGATTTGAGTTATATATCAGTCAAATCCAATCGTGTTGCCACCTCCCTCCCACGTGCCAACCCCCGGGCTTTTGACAAATTTTTCAAATCGATTAGCTTTCGTTTTTTTTAATCCCTGCTTTTTTATAACATTGAATCCTAAGATTGAATCATTCAGCTTGCTGGGGTTCATGTCTTTTAGGCTTCTGTGGCGTCTCTGTCATTAAAAATTAAATTTACCTGATTAATTATGAATCCTCCAGATGGGGTTTAAGAGGGTGCTTAGGGAGACCAAGAGGGATTTTGGAGTGAATATAGGGATACCAAAGGATAATGGAGGATGCTTCGGATTGTTTCGGATTTTGCTGGAGCTGAACAAATTTACGAATATAATTCCCTCTGGACACATATGTCCCGCGAAAGGATATTAATATGTATTAAAAACGAGCAACTTCAATCTACACGTTTGTTTCACGCAAGTAATTTATTTAACTTAAAACATAATTTAACTTTGGATTAACTCGATAACGTTGTCATAACACATATAGCATTAGTTCAGATTGCTTTTCGTCGTTAAGTTTGTAGACTTTTCAAGAAGATTCTCCTCGTAAGCCTCCCGAGGATTCTTTATCGTACTCGTAAATTTTACACCAGTGTCTTTTACTTCGTACAGATACTTTAATGAACAGCTAAACGGAACAGTTATAGAAAGAGTATTTGGCGAGTCGTCAATTTCCATCGGGTCGACCATTGTCTCTGAAGTTTTTTGAGAGTATTTATTTAAACTGTCTCTTTGGTTTCGTAATTTCAGAGCCTGTCCCGCTTCGTTGAACTCTATCCAGATACGTTCATCGACGTTTGTCCTGGTCTCTTCGTAGCACGTCGATCTCCATTGCTCATCATCTCTCAGGCAACTATGTTGTTTCTGACTAGGATGGTTATTCTACAACCGTTGCACTTTTCACGACAAAGCTTCAAATATTCTTCCCACAAAGTCTCATTGTAAATAACCTCAAACATTGAAAATAATTTTCCATATTGGTTCCTATATATTACTTATATAAGTCGAGCATCTTTTGATAATGACGATCTTCGGGAATTAGTCGGAGAGCTATCGGTTGTGCCGTATTACACCGGGGGTTGAGTAACAGTAGAGGGTCCCAAAGGAGCCTGAGACGAATGAAGGCCGCGACGCGGTTTCGCTATGGTAACACTGCTAATGACCTTCTCGACTAGACTTGCCCAAGCGCTTAATCCTGTTAATGACCCCTAATGAGTTTCCCTTTTGTCTCCTGCACGTGCACTGAGGATAAATATGCAAATATCACACTTAGTAACAGAAAGCGTAGCAACGCTTTCAAAGTAATAAATCGCTTTGCCTTTATATTTCGACACTTAAAATCGTTCTTTTCACGACTTCTCGAAGTGATTCCTCATCTAAAATATATCTTAAATTCTTCTTACGATATCTTGACTTGCTTTATAACGAGGGTTTTGTTAGCAATGATTCTAGGAAGACTTACTCTGTTTGAATATTTAGGTTCTAACCTTAATATAATATTCATGATATGTTATTAAGTAGAACTACCTCAAGTTATCTCTGGTCGATTCAGACATTTAGATTGCTCCAAACTCTCTATATTCCTCCAAACAAGGTTTCAGATAAAAAATATAAAGTGTCTCTGTCAATTTCTCTTTAATTCCTTGTAAAAAACATCTATTTTGTTAACGTTTACTGTACGCATGCTCTGTACGTCTACTGGTCCCACAAGTGTTGACTGTCAGTAGGGTAATATGTATAAATGAAAAGGTAATTACTATTACTTATAAGGAGTATAAGTCGAATGCCTTTTGATAATGGCGTAACTTCGGAAATCAGTTGGAGAGCTATCGGTTATGACGTATTACACGGGGGGGGGGGTTGGATGAAAGCTAGAGTTGGGGGGGGGGAAGTTAGGGTTAGGAAGTCCCAAACGAACCTGAGAGATAATGATGTAAGCATAAATAATGAACTAGGGTTAGGAGGTCCCAAAGGAGCCTGAGAACGAATAAATAATAAGTTCAATATTTAATGAGGCGGCATCCCTTTGGTCTCCATAGTGGGGGGTATCACTACTATGGTCTCTGTGGAAAGGAAATGATAATTTTGTCCAAAAAGAGCCTTTCTATATTTGGATGCTTTTTCTTTTTTGGGAGTTGGTGATTGCTCTTTTGTTGTGTTTTCAAATCTGGGTGGAGTTTACGAGTAAAAGATGTCTGCATTGTGCAAATATTGCCAGCTAAACCTTGGTTGATCACTACATCAAAACACGGCGCAACAGGTAAAACCTGAACAGTAAGGGACCAGTCATTATTTATGGGGTGTACTAGGTTGGGTAAATTGACCCCACCCAGGTCATGAAAATTTTTGTTGTCATTTATACAGACTATGAAATATTTAATAAGTAATGGTTTCTTGAGTTAAGAAGAAAGTAAAACGGTAAAGACATCTTTACTAAAAATAAGTGTTGATGACGTTTCGACGTTTCTTACACCATTATCAAGTCAATATAGTTAATATTAAAAAGTATTTTAATATAAGCAAAGTGTAAAAATTGTCATATTATATACAGACGAAAAAATGTATAACATTTCATACACCAAGCAATCAAATTTGTTTTCACATTTACGTAAAACCAACCTCGTACCCAGGGCATTTTGCCTCCACGCCGGGAGGTCGGCCAAAATGGCCCTGGCATCGGCTGGTCGATTCCATAATCTGATTGGCCTGTTTAAGAACTCGATTAATTCAGATAGAGTGTAATTTATTTATGAAAATTTGAATTGTGATAGATCGACTCTGCGAAGTTTACCGCCAAAGAATGGAAACGATTAACGATAGCTTTCGTTAAAGTCAAGAACAACATTAGATATATGTTTGTTCATGACATTTACATGTATCCTGGATAATTGTGGGAGTACGTATGAAGAATAACGCTAGCCAGTTGCTTTTATGATAAAGGTTCACATGAGTGAGTCGGCAGAGCGTTAAATATTTCTCATTTATTATTCATGTATACGTATTATACAAAAACGAAACACAAAGACCGCATAAATTTTCTTGCCATAACACCCCAAAATTCTGGGTGTCACGTGACCAGCCGATGCCAGGGCCATTTTCGCCGACCTCCCAACGTGGAGGCAAAATGCCCTGGGTACGAGGTTGACGTAAAACACTAAACTGAGTGACATCAAACCATCTCTCAATGCTCAATCGGACTCAATTAGTGCCAAACTTTTTAAATAGTTCTTACCGTTTCTTATTTTTTCTTCTGTATATAATTATGATAATTTTAACACTTTGCTTATAAATATTTTTAAATTTTTAATTTTAACAATATTGACTTGATAATGCATTAGCAACATTGAAACGTCGTTGACACTTATTTTTAATAAAGATGTTTTTACCATTTAACTTTCTTCTTATATGAAATAGTTAAGTTCAAAAAAGATGGGTCTCAAAAATTAGTCTGCAAAAACCTGTAAATGTAAAGAAAAGTACTTTTGAACTATTAAGTTTCTGGAGTCAGCTACATTTATATAATTACTATTTAGGCCACTCCAAATTAGACTTTAGTTTTCCATCCACTTCTTCCTGAGAATTGCACACGGGTGGGCAACCATTACCATTATCCATTATTTAATATATACTGTATGCCATATTTCTGAAATCTCACTTCCAGTGTGAATGTGTGCCAATGTGCGCTGTTGCACATTTCTTAAATCCCAGCAGTTAATACCAATATCGTTCCCAGACGCTTAGTTAATACCAAAGAATTGCCCACTTTTTTGCCTTCTTGGTGGTTGTATATCAGAAGTTTAAGCAGCAACAATTTTATATTGAATGTCACGTCGATATGTACAGTGAACAATTTATTGGTAGATTAATCAATAATGGAAACAAAAGGTCAATAATGGGCAAATCATGGGGCCTTTTCTTGGAGATGCTTGTGGTGGATGGGAAACTAAATCCCAATTTGGAGTGGCCTTATTTGGACTGTACTGGTGAAACATGCGAATTGCTTTCTAAACCTTGATAGTGCTCAACTTTTGTTGGAGACTTTGCTAAGAGTACTGACACTGCATGCCATTGGAAATGACATGTATAACAGTGGCAGAAATGCAATTGCGTGAGACTGAGTATGTTTATATCTGCATATTTTTAGACCTGGCTTATACTCTATCTTGCAAAATTGCTGCATTTAAATTAAATTTGTCTGAATTGAATGTGACGATTGTGCAATGAATGAACATGATCTCGTTTAGATGTGATTCAAGTGAATAAATACTTTTAAACTGCGTTCAATGTGTTTTTGGTATTAACTGAGTAGCTTTGGGATCATAGTCAATCGAGATATGGTCTGGAAACTCGGCAAATTTCAAAGCGCCTATAATGAGCTGAGATTTTATGTTGAACAGTACCTTACACCGTGTACATCTCTTGTTTTAGGTTTATTAATATTTAAATAGCACGGTTGAGTGATTGAACTGAAACGTTGCTATTGGACAATTCGTTCATACAATGTGTTCAGTGCGTGACCGTGCTTTCTTTCTTCACTTTCCTGATGTCTGATCAAGTTGCTTGGAGTCAAGTATTCTTTCTTGGACGTGTTGTGTAAACATTTTTACTAAATGAAAAATTTTTCTGGACCAATCTCTGAAAAAAATCAGTCTTAATTGTTCTCTTCTAAACAATATCAATTATCAAACTAAATCTTCTGCCTAGTGCGCGAGTTAATGTCCTGCTTGCATAACACTTGTTAGTGTTTGCGTGATTGTTCTAGATGTTTTGTCTAGAAAGAGTCAAGTGGATTAAGAAGACTTATCTTGACACACCCTGCTTAAGACTTCTAATTATTTATTGATTATTAACCTGGGCAAGCGCGCTTGCCTTCAGAGCTTAAAATCAACGATTGCGCATGCGCTAATTTAGGTTTGGGAGCCTCCAATTGGACGAATATAGAGCAAAAGCAAGCGGCGCTTCTAAGGGACACCGCTTGATAGCTGATTGACCAACACACACGTGCGATACGATGAACACTTGCCTCTGGGCCCTTAGCGTAGGAATGACACGCACGCAAGACAGCACGAGTCGGATTTTCAATTTCAAAAATGGGAATTATAGGCACCAAGGCGCGTTGTTTTAAACCATACACATTGTACATCATTCAAAATTGAGAAATAAAGTTATGAAGGGCAAGTCGTTGGTGAATGGTGATATTGTTGGTGAATTGCGCAGCAACCAAAAGGTAATGTTCATTTAAATCTAGTTATAATGCCCGTAATTAATTTATTTATAGCATGCAAATTGCTTGAACTAAAGTCTACAGAAATAATCAAATGCCCGCAAACATGCGGCGTATGACTATATGACTGAGTGTGCAATTCTGTTGCTGAAATAAATTAATCACTAAAAACACACGAGACTAAACATCACTATTTATTCTCGGATAATCTAGAAGATGTAGAACACGTTTTGCTGTGCATTATAATTTATAAGACAAGACATAGATGGTTATAAAGAGGAGCTTAGTTAAGAACATGCGAGATACACGTAACACGTGACGTCACGGAAGTTAGCAATGAACGTCGCTATGATTTTGTCCCGCGCCCTGTATTGCCACTCCTTTAAACTAAACATATATAAACAAGGGTAAGTTGCTGCTATGTTATTAGTCAATAAGCACTGTACCGAAGACTGTGTCACTGGAAAAGCGTCCTCATCTTAACTGTTACCGCTACGGTTTCGTGCCTATACAAAATGACCGAATGTATTGTAGAGTCGTTGTTATCTCGCCCATTTGGATCGAGACCTTTTGCCGAGAAAAAAGAAATCGTTGAATGGGGCCGCCCTACTCCTGAGTTGTCTGTACATTTACATCATACTGTGCAGACGCATTATAAGTTTATAACATTTGTAAAATATAATTGCTAATAATAATACTCTATCATTATTTCTAATTATTGTAGTTACCTCAAAGTCACTAGTCATAATATGCATCTATTTTTGATGACCCAAATATAGCTGTTCTGTAATTTTTGATTCGTGAATGCAGTGAAATAACTGTGTATTTTCAAAAATACCAGCTATAGCCAGGCCTTACAGATTATTATTTTTGGAAACATTCTTTCGGAAGTCACTGGAAATGCACTCCTGGGGTTTTCAAATTCAAAAATTTTCTGGGGGAGCATGCCCACAGACCCCCTAGAGGGGTTCGCTTGCCTATCAATTTTGGTCACCGCACGCCACTGGTTGTGTGTGTTCACAGACATTGTAGTTATTGGTCAGTAATATCGTAATACGCTTACAATCACACACGCCGTTGATTAAGCAACTTACAAGTGACACTATTTTCGAGGTAAACATGAAGCAGTGTTGATATGTAATACCCGAAGAGACTCGACAATCGACATATGAACGCTGTGGAAAAATAATAAATACGTTACATGTAAACACAGGCAATCGTGTTTTGTGTATTGCCACTTGTGTTTTCTATCTCAGTCAAATTGACCACTGCGGCACGGTGGCGGCGGTGGCGACCAGGTGGAAACCGGGCTTTATGTATAGCAACGGAGAAAAGTCTATTTGAACTGAGATGAACGCAAATATCAAATTGCATTATTATGCTATCACTTGGCGTACGGTCAAACGCAATCATTTTAAAGTATCCCTGAATCGTCTGTAGGTTTGTGCCATTCACGAATCTTATACAGTTAAATAGAACGTTAAATTATGTACAAGATATGTGAATTTCAATAAATCGTATAGAATAGGACCCTGGAAAATCGTAGTATTTTAATCCAAAACTTTGTCGCTTCGGAGGACTTCGTGATATGGCGCTTTAAAACACCATCGGATTAAAAATAGTTGTTTCTATCGTTCAAACTGACAGCTCGTAGACTGACGCCAAGAAATTATGAGCCTTGATTGGCCCTGATTTAATCGTCGCGCATTGGTTAGAGTTACAAAAAAAGCTAACACACACACCCACACACACACAACACGATAGCAATATATCTGCTGCGCAGATACAAAAAACAATATATTTACTGTATGATGTCACAATTGCATTATGTTTCATATACAAGTTAAGTTTGCAAGATGATTTTCCATGTACGATTGAGTGATAAACAACGCGCATTGGCGTGTTCCTGCGCCACGAGAAAAAAAATTTCTTATCAAATTTCCCCGGTTAAATATAGTGCAATGTGATATAATTGTCAGAAGTTGTTTGTGACATAACGGTGTTTTTTTATTAATATACGCGTTATTCATTATATAACAAAATATTAAACCCAACGCAATACTTTATGTCAGCTTAAAGGAGCAGTGTCACTCGCAAAGCCCACGCAATAATCACGCGCCAACTTGAAAAACTACAGCCTGTAGGTTTTCAAGTTTGTTGATCCAAGATGGTTGCCGCACTTGGCGGAGTGTATGGTGGAAGACGCGATAATTCAGACCGAAAGAGAAAATACGAGGGATCAAATAGTTCACAGAAAGCTGGGAATAGTCAGCACAAACGTATTTACTTATCACTGACTATATTTGAGTCATGGAAAGATGCTAAAATGGTAGCTGGATATGGTTCATGTAGCGATAGCGACTTCGCAGCCCATCTGCTCTCATTGGAATACCGTAGAAAGTAAATATCATTTGATTAATTTCTCTGGTTTCTTGTCCGATTTAGAGCTATTTCCAACATTTTCCGAAGTTATTTCTATGTGCGCAAAAAAGATGCGCAAATGGTGACACTGCTCCTTTAATGCCAGACATGGCCATTAGGGTAAAGTTCAGTAGTTTCGTTTCATTCAAAAATACTCCACACGCTACGTTATGCTGTGAAATTTATACTTTAAAAGGTTAAGAGCACCAATATCATTTCTTGAAGACACACTTTACCGTAGCTAGGAGTATTTTCTACACACTTTACCACACTTTACCACCAAACCATCTAAATATAGAGTCATAATATTATTTGCGAATTTCCGGACGGTAAAGTGTGGTAAAGTGTGTTGAACTTCTCCGTAGGTATGGTAAAGTGTGGCGAAAATGCTTTTGTGCTAATAACTGTGATAAACCTATTTCTTCCATGATAAACTATATACATAAACACTGCTATTCAAGTAGAAGACGAGCAAAACATGCCGCGCATGGCGCCACTTCCTTCTGCTGACTCTGCGGTATTTGACTCTTGAAATTAAACACGTTCCACCTTACAGACATCATTTCCGTTTCGCGGTCGTCGATGCTTACTTCACGGGATCCTAACTCCGCATAATCTCTCTGTGAACTCGTTGACAAATCATCGCTGTCATTCCCATGTTTTTTATTAACAGAAAAAAAGGCACACGCGTTTGCGAGTAATGCCCCGGTATTTCATAACACATCTTCCGTTATTCCTAGCTCCAAACCACGTCAAATACATTTAGCATCGGCATAATCCAGAATCTATTGCAATTGATTTTATAGCTCTCTTCTAAAGTTAAACAAGACGCCTGCTCAGGCGTTCACTCGGGCTACTGATTTCTGAAAGCTTCGCGTAGCCTGTGCGTACTCTAGCAAGACTACATGCATGACAATGGCAAGGCTTATTTGCATAGATTTTGACAAATAGAACTATGGTCTTATATGAACTGCAGCGGTGCAGGAAGCGCCGAAGGTTTGCTAATGTAATTAGTAGACAAAACCTATAGTGTCACATTCGGCAGAATAAAGCCATCATTTTCATATAGAATTTATTTAAATTCGGACAAACAGAAAATATTTAAAACATGTTTTGAAACACGCGTTTCCAAATGTAATACGACACGCGACACCCACGCGATATCTAGACATGCACTGAAAAGTTCCAATATTGATATCTTACCGATATTTCCTCTATTCGGTACATATTATTATACTTCGGTATTTTGTAGTTGTCGGACTATAAAGCAACAAGGCCAGGGCCAACCTGTTTTGAAATAGCTCGTCATCTTAGGTCCACCGCGATCGCCGGCGTGGGCAGTTAAGTTGTATTAAAACATTGTAAAGCCTTTGTTCAACCACGGTTAATAGAAGGGAGACTGGTTAGGCTAGCCGGCGTACTTCAAAGGGGCGCCAAAATGATGTCGGGAACCATCGAAAAACGTGTCACGTGATGGGCAAGCTGCATTGCTTCGTGAACATTGAAAGGTGATACATACGGAGTCAGGGGCGGATCTAGGAATTTTTCAGAGTACGTCAAAACCCGGAAATGTTATTTCCAGGGGGGTCCGGGGGCATGGCCCCCCGGAATTTTTTTGAAATTTGGTTCCCTGAAATGGCATTTCCTGCTTTCTGACAAGACTATTTAGCAAAACCTTTATGTGTTTTTTATACTACATTTTATGATTTTTTAAGGACTTGTGCTTTTGCATTTTTTTATCGTTATTGGAGACGACATTTTAGGACTGTTTCGCTCCATATCAGAGCTCATCGTCATGCCTATGAATCACTGTTTTACAGTGAATCCGACATGGACAGCCAAGGTCCCAAAATATTTTGTAAGGTCAATTGCAGCCACTTGCTGCAATCCCTTAGCTGCCAAGCTGTCTGGTTTTGAGGCGCCAGATACTCGCCTTAATACCTACCTCTATCCAGCCAGACACTGTCTGATTAGAAGAAGCATTATGAATAGATTATAGACCATATAGGACATTTCATGGACATAGAGGCGCTTATCTCTCTACATCATCCTGGTCATCTTAATTCTTAACTACCTAATACTTTACCCCTTATCTACCCTGAGCTGTCTGGTTTTGAGGCGCCAGATACTCGCCTTAATACCTCTATCCAGCCAGATACTGTCTGATTAGAAGAAGTTTCAGTATTAATAGACCATATAGGACATTTCATGGACATAGAGGAGCTCACCTCTCTACATCATCCCAGGTCATCTTAACTAATAGTTTACCCCTTATCTACCATGAGCTGTCTGGTTTTGAGGCGCCAGATACTCGCCTTAATACCTCTATCCAGCCAGATACTGTCTGATTAGAAGAAGTTTCAGTATTAATAGACCATATAGGCCATTTCATGGACATAGAGGAGCTCACCTCTCTACATCATCCCAGGTCATACTTATACTAAGTAGTAACTACCAAGTACCTACAGTAAGATTATTTACTATATTTGTAGAAAATTTTAAAGGAGATTTACTTATTTGTCACCATAATTTATGAAATATTAATTATTAGGACAATAGGATGTGTAATGTATGCAAAACACTAGAACTTGTTCTTTTACTGTTTACTGACAGACCTAACAGTAACAGATGATTACCAAGTAAAGACTGCATACTCATATTCATACTGAAAATATTTATGCATTTAAATAATTATTGCAATGATACAAACAAAATACATATCAAATGAATAAAATGGTTCAATTAATTAAATTAGTTCAATTCTCCTACTGTCAGCAGAGAATTTATCAATAACCTGCTGAATAGAAGGTTCTATATCTTGATGGATTTCCATCAATGCCAAGCCATTTAAGCGTTCTTCTACCATTGTGTTTCTTGTATAATCTTTCAGCCTACGCATGGCTGAAAAAGAACGTTCACACTCACAAGATGTAACAGGCAGAGTAGCAAGAATTCTAAGAGCAACTTTGATGTTTGCAAAAGAATCAAAGCTTATAGCTTTAAGTGTGGATGCAACACTATTGGGGCATGAACCTTTATAACTTACCCAATATGTCTGCCACAGTTCCAACTCACCATCTAAGGCAAGAGGATTTGGAAGGTCATCTTCGTAAAAATTTGAAAATTTGTTAAATGTCTGCTTCCAGCTAATAATACCAGTATTGTTTATCAAGGGTATCATTTTGCTAGGAATAATACTTAACCCATAACTGGCATTAACACTACTTACATCAAATCTGGTCTTAAGATCAGAAATAAGGTGGTCTAAAACAGGAATTGTAAGTGTGCGCTTATAATACTCAGAAGCATCAGAAGCAGGGAGATGTCTAGAACATGTCCTAGGTAGAGACACCTCAACTTCAATTTCAGCAGCTAAAGTGAGAGCCTCACTATACCAATGGCAAAGGAGGATGTTGCGCTCTTCCCAGAATGCTTTGCGACAAAACTATATTATCAAACGCTCGCGCGAAGGATGATCATTTCCAAGATGGAGGCGTTGAGTGAACAGGAGTGGCAAGCAGACGTGTTTTCTAGATCTAACTTTATTTATTTACACTGTTGTGATTTTTCAAATAAACGTGATTTCACTGTGCCTAGTTTACCGTTTTTTCGGCTACAGTTGCTTTATGGTCATTTTAGTTTCATGGATTTGCTAGATCAAAGGCGAATGTGCATGTTTCCAGTCTGTACTAGGTTGTTGAAGAAGCTTGATAATGTAAGATCTCCATGTATTATAAAGGTTATTTCAAGCGCATACTTCGAGGTAAGATTTTATATACCATTAACTTTTAGTTCTTTCTGCTTCGGCGAAGTTTGATAATTCGAAGTGTGCAAGTTTTATCGGATGAATGTTTTTTTTTATCAAAAGGCAGATCCTAACGAAGTTACAGATGAAAAGGACGAGAAAATGTTACTGATTTGGGATTTTATAGTGGAAACTAATATGTCTGTGGCCGCATCTGCTTTAGCACCAGTTAATGTGGTATCTATTGTGGATACAATGCCCCATTCACCGTTGCTGAATTTGTGCAAGGTCAATTGCAACTGTTCCAAATATCCCCATATTGGTTTGATAAATGTCAATACAAGTGTCGATTCTCCAGTATTTGCTTCAGAAGGGTGTACAGGAGCTATGGATGATAAGAAAGATCTTTTCCCGGAAAAGGAAGTTAAACAACTCCTTTTCTCCGAGACAATGTCTCTCAAAGGAAGTAGTTATCATGACAACTTTCAAGATTGTTTAAGAGTTTGCAAGCATAAACTTATGTCAGATGAAGCTTGTGAAATACGGTTACATGCAGAACCGACTAACAAGAGGGATGAAAATGCCATTGTTGTCCAGGCTCTATTAGATCAGTGGCTGCCAATCGGTTATATTCCAGGCCCAAAGGTCCCTAAAGTAACACATGCCATGAGTAATAAGGAATTGACCGAGGTTAAGTTAAAAAATGCTATTTACCAGTATGTCAATGCACTACATGATCATAGATATTATGCAGATATTGTTCTAACAAAGAAAGGAAGATGGCATGCTGATGAAAAATATTATTTTTATAATCAAGACATTTAAAAATCCGACTCAACTGACTTTATTTAGTTCAATGATTAATTTTTTAAATATGTTCATGGTGATATAATATTCAAGATAAGTTTTGTGGAAACACCATGTTTAATATTAAAATCCTTTCACATGTTTGTCTCTGGTGAAGGGATTTTGCTTAAAACACAAGTGTTTTGTTTATGTATTAAATGGTAGTTTGGCATTTCTTAATATTTCTATTTATATATGTACAAAAAATTGGTTATTTGTTGATGAAAGCTTTGTTGACTGCTAACAGAGCACTAGTGTTTATTAAAATATTGAATATACACAAGTTTTTATAAGGGATTTGAGGTATGCAGTGTTGCATCTTATCACCAATATAATATATAATATAATATAATATAATATAATATATATAATATATTATATAATATATAATATAATAATATATTAATATATAAAATGTAATGTAATGTAATGTAATATATTAAAGCTAAAATTTTGCTCTGTTAATGTTATTTGTCAAACACCTTACCAGTTACCAACCTTTAATTAAATGTGCAAAGTTAAGTGATATTTACAGTATCAAAGGATACTACAGTAAATGCAAGTGTTTGATGTTTCAAAACAAATATTACAATACAATTTACAATATTACAAGGTATATAATTACAATTTGCTATGTGGATCAGGTAGATAATCACCAGGCTTGTGGAATGATTGTCGAATTGTTTTTTGATCCCTTGCTGGTAGAATAGCCCTTGCACTAACAAAAATGGAGCTGTCTTCTCTTTGGTTTAGACGGAGACGATGCAAACGAAGAGGGTGTTTTCTAATGTTTGATAAGTTCTCTTCAGAGCACTCTGGTTTCTCATCAAATGAAGGCTGCACTTCCTTGTACCTTTCATTGAGTGTACTGTAATAAAAGGGAAGGTCGTCGTCCATTCTCTTTGTAAACTCTCTGCAAATAATAAACATTCTAGAATTGAGTGAAACACACTCCCTCTTGTGTTTGCAACAAGCTATGTAAACATGGGTTCTTAAAATAAATAATACAAAAATCAAAAATAGAATCTAAAAATAGCTCGAAGGTGGTATGAGAGGCTTTTCCTTGATATTTAAGACATGTACATGTACATCACCCTTTATACAGTGCAGCAACACTATACTTTTATCTTAGGAATGAAATACTTGTACCTTACACCCTTTGGCCAATATTCTTTGAACTGCTTTGCTGTAAAAACTGTACCAAGGTCTCGGTGAACTATACCAAAAAATGTTTCTAAGTCATCCGTGCCACCAGCACGTGGGTGTTCAGGATAGCCAATTAAGTTGATTTCTCGTCTACGCAATTCTTGGCTTTCGATGTTGGTAGTCACTTCAATCACTGTGTCTCGAGAAAAACCTCTAATGTTTTCCACTGGTCTAATAAGAAAATTCACAAATTAATTGCTACAGTGGCAGTTGAGGACTTGAAGTATAATAATTGTAATACAAAGAGGGGTGTGTACAGGATTTGCCATTGTTGGCAGTTTTTGTTTGAATTCACTTTTCACCCTAAACTACACAGAAAAGTAGAAGTTTATGTTCACTTGCCTCTGCTGCCCTAAATTAAGGCAATATTCTAGCCTTACATAAAGTACTATTGCGCAAATTTGGAAAGCCTCTGTCACTGTGTTCCGATGAGTATTCAAAACCAAGGTTTGTATTATCGGCTTCGGAACATAATACAAACCCGAGTACAAACCTTCGCTTTGATAATTCTTAACATTGTGCTCAATCTCGTCCAACAATATGAAGTAAATATTGTATCTGTACCGGGAGCCGGTTTTTCAAACCGTGGAAGAAGTCGATGGCTTAGCCATGGAAATCGAGGTTTGTGGATAATGTGAAATAGAAAGGAACTTTTGTGAAATAGTGGAGCCTTGTTGATTATATGAAAAACAACATGGTCGCGTAGAGGTATGAATTTTCTATAGGCAAATGTGGCGTTTTTTATGTAAGCAGTTTATAAAAGGCTCTGAACAGATTCCATGGCAGCAACTGTTGCAACCTAATATTGCCACGAGAAAAAGGCAAAGGTCATATTAAATGTTCGGAACCAAATTTCATACTTATTTCCCAGATAGCAGGATTAGCAGAGGGCCTATATGAAAGGGGGAAAAACCCTTTGCATTTGTCAGCAGGGAAATTGCATACAGTAAACACCCACGTGTAAGAACCTAGTGATTTAATAACCTGTAGGCAGAAATTTTGGATTTTAATACCCCAAAATATAAGAACCTGTTTACATGTAGCCAACCAAAGCCACAAGGTTCTTATATGAAGAGTCACTCTGAATAATGAAACAGTGCTGTAGCCAAAATGTGGGACTATAAAATATAAATTTGCTATATATTTGGCCCTTCCATAAAAATATCATTACAGAAATTACATACATAGAGTATAATCTCTCTATAACAAAGTAGTTTATATATCTGGTCATATAAGAACCTACTAAGAACCTATTTTGCCTAAATTGTCAGTAATTACCCCAAAAAATAAGAACCTATTTTGCCAGACTTGAAAAAATCTAAGTTCTTACATGTGGGTGTTTACTGTATTAAATTAATCATATCATCTAATAATGTATAATAAATTACCTGTTAATATCAATAGAAGAAAGGTCATAGTTTGTCCTGTGCCATGGCATCCACTCATCCAGAATATAATTCAACATGTTGTAGTTGTACAGAGAACGCTGCAGCTGGCTTAGTCCCCTGCCATCTGATGCTTCGTGCCAATTTACCACAATACTCACATACTCTGCTTCTCTGACATGGTTGTGTCTCTTTAAAGAATCCACCACATGATAAGACAGCAATCTTTCAGCATCTTTTAAGCTTTGTTTTCTTTTACCAACCAGTGCAGCATGAGTTAACCCACTTTTTGGATCTTTTAGGACTTCATCAAATGCTTCATAATTTAGTTTTTCACACTTCCCAGCACGAACACATGTTGCTATTCTCTTGAATATGTGATTGTGGTCTCCTCTGTCATGTCTTACATCACCTGTTATTGGATCAACCTCTGGGACATAAATATAAGTGCTGAAATCTACACCTAATTTCTTTAGTTCGTCTATGGTGTAGCGAAAGATAAGTGTTGCAACAATGGAATGAAGTTTGTCTTTTAGATCTTCTGGAGTGTCTCTCTGAAAAGGATATGGTGTCATGGCCAGAAATCGAGGACAACATGGCGGCAAAGCATGCGTACTGAATCCCTTTTTAATTAATTCAATATGGCGTCCTTCAATAGATTTCTTAAGGAAATATAAAGAACAATCATTTTCGGTTATTTACTATTGTAAATTCCGACATGCGAACGTCCAAAACTTCACCAAATTGAACAATCGTTCAGCACTACAATTTCTATTAAGTTTGGAGCGTCCTAAATAGGTTCCCGAGCCCCTCACAAACATACCTCTTATTCGCTGTTTAAAGTCTATTAATCTGCTATATCACTTATTTTGGAGCTCCAATTTTGGCTGCTTCTGTGTTGTTTGTCCACGATGCGAACGTCTGAATTTGCTCGGGATGAACGTTACTTTGTTTTGCGGAGTTGTTCGTTCCACTTTTTCGTTGTTTAATAGGTTCCCAAAGACCTTAAAATGTACGATTTATTGCAGCCGAGTCGTTGTAATTTAATCCATCAAGCGCCGAGATAAATACTGAACTCGGGGTGAAGAAGCAATGCATTCCTCGATAATTTCGGGTTCTTTTCCGCCATTTCTTATGGAGCTGTTGCTAGGTTGCCAGGGTCTTAACCGCTGTTATTATTATTAAATGTGACTGTGGATTCAGGAATAATAACCGAAATTTATGTGGCAATTTTTGTGAGTATGAGTGTACAGGCCTGTCTAGACGATTAAACCTTTTGTAATTTGATATTTGGGTAAGAAATGGGTCAATAAGACATTTTAGCGAATAACTCTACTTTAATTTATTGCTATAGACTTCTGTTTATAGCCGAAATGATCGATATTTAGCCCATTTATGTACGAGTCAATTCCAACTGCGATCATCCCCCCCCCCGGGCAACCCCCCGGGAATTTGACTTTATGCGGACCGAAAACACAGTCAAATGCCCCACTGTCTGGGACTGTCAAGGCTCTATTAAAAGATTTTGTTTGAAATATTTCATTCATAGACAACAAAAAATTCACTACCATGAAGTATCAACGTCCTTCTTTGCATTCCAGACTTTAAACAACGGCATTTTCAAATGTTCACGTGGAATATCGACAGAAAAGATCATGCAGCCTGAAGAGATGGCTAGAACGAGGAGAATTTTTAACGTACAACCGCTGACCAACTTTTTTCAATAGTCAAATGCCCGACCGGGTGGGATTGCTTTGCGTCAAATTCCCGCCTATACGGAGCTCACCTTGGGTCAAATGCCCGGGGTTTGCCCGGGGGGGGGGGATGATCGCAGTTGGATTTGACTCGTACATTAGCCATCAGAATTTTCAAATTAAAATATTTCCATCTAAATATGAGCCCACAGGCCACTGCCGCTGAGTGTCCTGGATTTCTAGCCATGATATCCCTGAGGAACAAGCCTTTTCCGGACAATGCTCACTGCATCTTCTAATGCCATTGGAATCTGGAGAAGTGTACGCAGCTGATTCAACAAGTCCACTGTAATAGCAGGATGTGGTTTTTCAACTGTCAATGTTCCATTAGGTTTGACTTAAAAATAAAGAATACTGAATATAGTAATTTATTATGTCATTTCCTTTTTGACCACCCTCCCTCAAGTAAGTCCCCCCTTTTATTAAGTCCCTTCTGTTGAGTGAAAAATAAGCCCCTCCCAAGTAAAGGCATGTCATATTTTCTAGTACGCAATGCCACATTTTTTATGAGACCATAATTACCCTCTTTCACAATGATCATTTCCAGTAATGTTTTCAGGTTTATCCTCTTTGCCTTCTTCCTGCTATCACTGATAATTTGCCACAAGTGGAGTGGACGGGTTTCCCCTTTTGTCCTCAGGCTTGAAAACTCTCCATCTGTTGTTGTGCCTGCAGCAATACAAATGAAGAATATTAGAATATCAATGGTTTATAAAGATCATATATATAATATATGTATGTATGCATTACTTAATTTAAAAATAATTTAGATATAACAAATTTGGAAGAGAATAATATTTACCAACTACTGCAAGATTCCTTTCTTTCATTTTTTCTTTAACTTCCTTATTAAAGTTGCGATGAATTTAACTGGCAATGCATATGGTTTCTTCTTTCGTTGTTCATCAGAAATCATGAACACAATAATGTGGTCAGCTGCAATCCGTTTCTTTTTGAACAGATTCCTTAAGTATGCAACCCATTTATCATGCCAATCTTTAATCGTAGACATACACTTTTTGGTTTGTTTAGCTTCCTTCAGACACTCCTTATACATCAGTTTTAATGACTGCGCATCTTCAAGAAGGGTTTGATACTCCACAATATTCCAGTTACAATTCTTTAGAGTTTCTACTGGGGTGTTGGGGGCCTTAAACTTCTTCTGGTAAATACTGACTGCAGAACTGAATCCATCTTGCAAAAAAGTGATGTCCTGTTCAACTAAACCAATCATTGTCTTTAAATTATCTTCTATTCCCTGAGCAGTTGTACATTTCATCAAGTTTTCCCACATTTTTAGTTGAGTCTCATAATCTAATCTTAATTTTTGAAGCTCTCCATCACCAAGGTCTTCATCACCATTCCACACCTTTCTTTCTGATTCCATCAGGCCTGTTTTTACATCTGTACCATCAATCTTAATCCAGTAACGTCCATTTGGGTTAGCTGATTGAAGTTGATCTAATGCTGCAACCTAAATACATGTACATGTCACTGAAATTTAATATTATTAAGTAAAAAATCATGTGATTATATACGCATAAAGGGTACAGGTACTGTTGAAATCATTTAATATCCTTACTTATACCTGTACAGCTGTTGTTGAGTTAAAATCAGATTTCTTATTGTGCCTCCACTGACTAGTTTTGCTGGTACATGGTACATTCACACGCGCCTATAATGAAAATGTTATAATATTATTGCTCAGGCCTCTAAAAATAATGTTTGCTGGTAGCACTATTTAACCCATTCCTGCAAAGGACAACCTTAAGTTTATTATTTTATTCTGGCTGCAGTTGAGGCTGGTCTCAGCAGAAATGCATTAAGTGTTTATTTAAGTGTAAGGTATATAATTATATATGTGATTACCTTAAGTGGATACCCTATTTCACTTTTGCTCAATCCACTCCACAAAGGTCCAACAAATAGCTTTTGAAATCTCCCTGGTAACTCAGCAGATAGTGTTTCGTACCATAGCATGAAATCTTGGGGAACAGAAATCTAAGAAATGAAAATCATTTGAAAATAATTTATACCTGAGCCTGAGGTAGGAATGAGACAAAAGGATGCTGGGGTAAAAATGAGTCAATGGAAATTGTTTAATATGGGCTATTGGCACAATTAAATGGCCAAATTAACATTTTTATCACAAACGTAAACTATATAGTCTCATATATAAAAGTGTTATATTACAATAAAATATATTACATAACCTGATTTGTGTTAGTACAGGTGAAAAACTCAATGCAGTACTCCACCAAACCAAATGGCATGCGATTGATTGGCATTAATGGCCCATGCCCATCAGGCCTATCCACTGCAATTGCTTGACTGTATTTATAAATTAAATTGTTTTTTCGGTTACTTTGTAGGCGTTTCATGGCCAAAATAGATAAACTAACAAATTTGCATGGATTGCTGTTTATGCCTTCATCTTTTGCAAGAGTTGCAAACAAAAAGTCAAGGATTGTTAAAGCAGCAGGTGTATCCAGCACTTGCAACATATTTAAAAAATATATGCTTGTAGATTGAAGATTCCTTTCCAATTATCATCTTGCATATAGATTGTAGAATGGTTTCCAGATGACCCTGATGAAGAAAGGCAAGTCCTTTAAGGATAAATTGTTCTATTTCGTGTGGTGCCATAGATACCAGTTTCCTTGTAAGTGTTGGAAGCCTAATATCATCATTCTCTTTGGTGTCAGTATTAGTATTAGGGGAGCTGCCAAGATAACTACTAAGTGTCACACCAAAGTCTTGCTCTGCTTCCTCGATTGATGAGTATTTGTACCTGAAGTTTCTGTACATTTCTTGGCGCACAGCAGTTCCTGTTATTACAAAAAGTATAATTAGAATTGTTTCTCATTGTATAATTATCACGAAAACTTAATTGTTTATAAGTGTTCTAATTTATTATTCTATAGTATTTGACAAATTATTTTGGCTTACCTGCCCTGAGATTATCTGTTTCTGAAGTATGTTGCACAAAACTTGCAGCTTGTTTCCAATACACATGGGACGAGCCAAATGATGGCCATGTCTTTCCAGCTGGAATTTCGTCTGCATGTAGGGCAACAAACTGCACCAATGCCTGTTTTTCTTTCTTTGTCCAAGGCGTATTTAATAATGTTTTTTTCTCTGGTGGTGGTGGGTATGTTAGCCTTTTGGGTGTCAGTGGTTTTCTTCTCTTATCCTAGCAAGGTGCAGTGGAAACAAGGCTAAATGTTTTTAATTTTGAAAGTGGGCTTCTTTAATAGTTTAATTTGTAATTGTGTTGAGTTTATTAATAAGTATAATTCATACGGTTAAAGTACCTTTTTGGGAGTATAATATAAATATTTGAGACTATACCTTGTACCGTGAAGTGAAGGCAGGCGGACTTCTCTTTGGTGAGATGAGAATGTTGTTGGTACGGACTTTTTTAACATATTTTTTTTCTGGAGTAATTTCGGTTGACTCGTATCGTCGTTTTTCGTCCTGATTCATCTAGGAATCTCGCTATAAATATAATATATTGTAAATGACACGAACGGCAGAAAATGACTTTAGGTGCTTTCTCACAATAGCCACAATACAAACGGTAATGAATAAAAAAGGAAACGTTGTTTTGGACATGCTTTGAATCGTTTTACTACATTACTAATAACGATGTCTTCCTCACTGGTCTTCCTCAGCCCACACCGGAAGACAACAAAAGTCAAAACACGAATGTGAACCGTGTTTTACGCACGAATTCAAAGATAAATATCGTGAAAAATAGTAGAGGTACAATGAGGTACAATAGAAATTTTTTATTTCTTTGCTATTCCTTTTTTAAAATATTTAAATGTATGTCACTTTCCTGTTCCGGAAATAGTCAAAAAACGTAAACAAAGACACATGTAGCGACGAGTTTGAAAATGACCTAAATAGCACCATTTTTTTGAAACATGAAAATGTTTATAAGGACTAATAAACATCGGCCCAAATTAAAACAGCAAGAGAAACATAAGAACGAGTAAAAATTTCTGAGCGAGAATGACCTACCTTGAATGTTCAATTGACAGTTTTCCTGATTTTTCTGCCGGTGTAAAACAGGATATAAGACAAAAATCCCGCCATATTTGTCTTCTCCATTTCCGGAGTTTTGTCGCAAAGCACTCTGGGAAGAGCGCAACATCCTCCTTTACCAATGGCCATGGTGATAATCAATCATATTGCGGGCTGTGTTACAAAGATTCTTTAGTGTCTGTACCAATTCAATACCATCAAGTATATCATTATTCTTAGCCTGCAATAACTGTGTAACAGGGAGAGTCAAATAAAAAATATGCCTAGTGATAACCAGAGACACAATAAACTGAAAAGAAGAAATCATTGCTAAAAATGAGGTGGCTTGAGAAGAAGTGCTAGGATTACATTGTCTTTCTTCATTCAAACTCATTTCCTTTAAAGTAAAAAATATTGGAATAAATAAGTCCTCAAAAACATTCATACCATCAATACGCTCTACCCACCTTGTTCTACAGACATCTTTCAATTTCTTTTTTTTGCTATCTTTGCTGTGGATTAAAATGTTTTTCTCAAATATTACTTGGCGATTCTGAGAATTGTTAAAAAAAGATGACAGTTCCTTTACCTGTGTCATGATATTCTTTACGATTGGCACTGAACAAGCATGACAAATAACTAAATTTAGTTTATGGCTATTACAGTGAGTGTAAATAGCTTTTCGGTTAAGCCGCAAAATGTGTGCAGAAAGCCCATTGATATGGCCAGCAACAGCACCAGCTCCATCATAACCTTGACCTCGACAATCTTCAATATTCAGTGAGAGGTCAGCTAATGCTTTTAAAATAACTGCTGCTAGGTCTGCACCAGCTAGCCCCCATTTGCAATGTATGAATTTGATGAAGTCTTCTCTTATGTTCAAATTACTATCAACAAATCGCAAAACTAAAGACATTTGCTCCTTATTTGAACAATCTACTGCTTCATCTGCAAGAATTGAAAAGAACCTATTCTGCTTAGTTTCATCAACAATTTTTTCACTAATTACTTGCCCACAACATTTAATAATTTCATTCTGGGTAGTCTTTGAAATATATGAAGCATTCTTTGCACATGTCTTCAGATGTTCTTCAAGACCAAATCCCCTGCACGAACCCTCATATTCAATAACTCGATGAAATTACAAACACCACCCCGAGAATAACTTCCAAGTTCTGGATGATATTGAGAATCATCACGGTGCCCTCTAAAAGATAAACCTAGACGCCCACAAGTTATGATAGTATCTACAATAGGAATAAGCTTTTTCCTATTCTCAGAAATCTTATTTCTCCTATTTTCACTGATCAACACATCAATTGACTGAATTTTACCTGCCAACTGCTCCTGGATAGACAAAAAGGTTCCTGCTGTGCTGCTATGTAAGCATGTTGATGAGGGACCAGACTTACCTGTATGATTTTTGAAATTTCGAGTAGCATCATTCCAACATTTAAAAGGTTGAGAAAAAAGGTTTTTGGCAGCATTTTTTTAAGGGCTTTCTCTGGAAATTTGTCCCCAAACAACACACAGGGAAGACAATAAGCACCATCTTGGCTAGGTGAATAGCATAACCAAGGATATAATCCCAACCATTCTAAACGAAAACATCTACCATTTGTTGTTGGGAAAGAGTATGTTTTATCAGGTTTGAACACATTTTTTATTAGAACACCAATTTCTGAATCAGTCATAGTTTTAGCTTTCTCTCTATAAGTAGCGATATCATACTCGTGCATAAAATGAATTTGCGAAGTAGTTATAGTTGAACTTGTAGATGGTAAATTGGTTGCAGAAGCAGCTGTTTTGCCACTTAACTCTGCCAATGGATCAGGAGCAATATGTACTTTTGTGTCAGTAGGACAAGGTTTGGGGTCTGGTGCACTGACAAAAGAAGGAAATGAAATCTTAGACTGAACCAAATTTACACTGGAAGTTTTTTTGGACTTGGACTTTTGCAGGTTTGGGAAGACTTTTTGTGCAGGTAACTTTCTCTTTTCTCCTCCTGCTGGCTTATCATCAAACACAAGAGGGACAAAATGATTAGGTTGAAATACTTTACCTGATTCAACAATGCCGTGAAAACAAAATAGGACATGTAAATCTGATATAGCTCTCAAAGGTGGGCAAGGTTCCACTTTACAATTAAAAAGTAATTTAAATCTCTGTTCCCCACAGTCAGGATAATAACAATAAATATTTCTATTTATAACAGAAGCCAAACCAAGAATACATAAGAAGCTAGACCATGTCTTATCACAACAATTTAAAATGGCTTCTTTCTTAACAAGCTGATCCCCAGAAAAGCCAAAATCTAGTGCTCTGTTTGACACAGACATGGGTAAAAGGTTTTTAAGATTTGGTTAAAAGGAGACCTGTGTGTTTAAGCATAAGCAGATGAAAAATATGGGTGAGAATAAAAAAAGCCTTGAGATATAACTCAATTGATGTTAAAACCCGAAGATCACTAACAAGAGAATTATCACCTACCAGGGCCAAAGAAACAGAGCTGTATAGGCAATTTCCAGATGCTTGAGATCTATATTGAGGCAGATACCAAAACACCAATTCAGATTTAACACACAAAAGTCAAAATTCAATCCAAACCAATCGAATAAGAAAGAAATAAACACTAGACTGTTCGAGTAAAGGTATTGGAATTCAATATTTAACGTTGTTGATCAGATTATTGTTAAAAAGTATGGTCAGTCAAACGGGTTCGCTAAACCACATGGTGTCAGAACACATTACACATCTCATTATCTCAATAATTTAATATATGATGAATTATTCATAAATATACTCGAGAGCTCTACATATCCATCTATTCATTTAAATAATTTACGCTTTTCACGGTTGCACAAGTATGAGGAACTAAAGATAAGATAGCTGGTAGTATCTACTCACCTTAAAGCAATACAACGTTTCTTAACTTTCTTCACAGAAACAGGAATATATGCCTCCGCGTCGATATCCCGATATATTGTCTTGCCAATCAGCGCTGAAAACTCTCGACTCGCGAGGAAACCACACGATTGGAGTTTCTTTTTCAATTCGCAACAGATCGTCTTCAACAAGTCATCGTTTTCACTCTGTAGAGCGTTCTCTACAAGTTCCGTGACATCCATAGACGCCATAAGCGAAACCGAACTCAGTCTCAAGCAGAAGTTTGAAGTCGAGTCAGTCACTGCCGGCTCAGGCAGCTTAGTTATGCCGTAGTCTTGCTATCTTGCCGTAGTCCGTCTACGTCGAAATATCCTTTGCCAGCCAATCAAAAGCCAAGAAACGTCAGAATATTTTACTTCCGACGTAGTCTCACTACTTCCGACGTACCTCTATTGTCTTTGTCCAATCAGTGCTCGTTATTTCGACGTAGACGGCCATTTTGACGTAGTCTAATTATCCACATTTGTAAATGGAGTGAATGACATCCCTCTCTATCCCTACCGTATGAACAGTTTCGTTCAGGCTACATGAAGTTGACTAAGTGTCCTCCAGCAGAGGAGGGGGGCTGACTCAGCGAATTATTCAATTTTCCTCGTTATAGCGCTAAATACATTGCGAAAATAAAATATTTGAAAATTTCAAGAATTTAAAAATTCGTATAATTTTTTTTAAAATTGAATATTTTTAAAATTTGAAATTTTCAAATTTTAAATAATTTTTTTAAATGTTTTCCAACTAATTAATTCATGAATAAATTAGTCTGGGATTTTTGTCTACGTCGCATGACGTGCATGACGTACCCTAAATCCGCCCCTGTACGGAGTTATCAGCACTTGATAGAAACGAGAGGTTTTTCCGTCGCCCGAAGCTAATTTGTTGACAACATGTGGAAGAATTTACAGTCGCTTTAGGAGAGAAACGCGATTTTTATCGTCATTTGAAGCCGAGATTGAGGCCATTTATAAAGGCGATCACCGCAGAGTCGAGTGAGTTCTTGGATGTTTATTGTTGGTAATTTGTATCACATGAATATTTCAATCACTGCCAGTAAAACTGGACAAGTAAAGAGTGAATTCAAGGATATCTCGAACGACGGTTCTCGAAGGAAATAGGAGTTTAATATGCGCACTGCGCAAATATAACTATAATGTATAATGTATATTAATACGAAGCTTACAAACTCCAAACATTCAAAGCTTTTCTGACATTATTTTGGCGAAAGACGAATCAGGATATTAAGCGTCTACAATCTTTTCAAGGGTTTATATTCAAATCCCGCAGTTGCGTGAAGTGTGAACTTGTATTATTATTAAAAACTAAGCGGCAAGAAATCTTGATAATTTATCCTTATACATACAGTAAACGTCCACTATTTTACATAAGAACCCACATACATATTTTTACTAAACTGGCCTAAGTTTAGTTTCTAATAGAAACTTATATACTAACTCGATAGTAACTTATAGCCAGGGTGTCAATTTTTTCAAAATAATTCTAATAAATTATTTTGCAGTGATGCCATTAAATTAATTATCCCAAAATATCATTGGATTTTTTTAACAAAATATTTGTCTATATTTAATATTCTCAACTACTGGTCCATTTTGAAGTCAATGCTGTTTTGATTTTAGTGATCAAACAAGATTTTGGTATTGTCCTTGTTTGGTACCATTCAATTAGAATTATTTTTTAAACCTATTTAAAATATCAGGTTCAAAAAGGTTATGTGGAATGTTCTTACCATATATATATGGATGTTTATTATACTGTTGTAGTAACAACTGTCATTTGAATGTTAACCCACTGTGAAGGCCCATTTACACTATGCTTCATTTTTGGCAGGGCTTGGTTAAATTGGTACCCGTACCAATTTTATCTGTGCTTGGACCTTGTAAATAGGTAGCCTGAGCATGGGTAAAATTGGTATGCGTACCATTTCTATCCGATCTGTACCAAAAACTGAGTGTAGTGTAAATGGGGCTTGAGGTCCTCACTCTTATAAATAAAATTGTCTCACTCTGGTAGCCAGCTCAGGAAGGAATGAGTTAATAAGTGAAAAACCTGGAAAAACAAAAGATCTGTGCGTGGCGAGGACCATTCCAACAATATCACAGCTCATGGGCTAGAACCAGTTTAATAATTTCAGGCTGAACGAAAGCTTACCTGGTAGGAATTTTAGAACAAGTATATAAAATTTGTTTAGAAAACAACGCTGGGTGTTTTATTACTGGGTTAGGGTATTTTCCTAATTTAAATCCTGCCTTCAATAACTTAATTAACCAGTTATTAAATAGCCTTTTGAACTGATCCAGGACTGAATCCAATAGACAGGTGTGATGGTGTCATTGATTCATTGTCTGCATAATGAGGTATAATAAAGAATGACAACTTTATTTGATAAACTCTGTTAAAGTTTGCAAACAATTTCAAAGTTTAAAATGTTAATTAATATGTAAAATGCAATTCATTTATACTGTATATACTTCAATTTGCTTAGTTATTTACAAATATCAAAGCTAGAGTAGTTCAACTTCAAGTTAGAGAGAGCATCTTGTGATCTCACCAGTTCTCACCATACAAGACTATTTTGTATAGTCTTGATTGATACTTTGGGAAACTCTAAACTTAAACTAAACTAACCTTATTTATACAGGATAAATATATCAGTTATATCTAAACTGTTATCCTTAGAGGTCCAGTAAGGGGCCACACTCATTGGTCCAGTGTTACTACAGGAGGAAACCAGAATATCTGGAGGAAACCTGTGGTGTTTGGTAGAGTCAAACTGGAAGCACTATTCTCACATGTGGCCAAGGTGAATTTCTTTAATCAGATAATAATATACAAGAAAATGTTACTCGACTGTGATTGGTTGGTTTCAGTGCATTTAATCCCAAACAGCAGTGCAAAAATCTGTAACAACAGTGCAAAAATCTGTAACAACAGTGCAAAAATATGTAACAAACTCATCTGATTGGCTGAAAAAGAGAAACTAGCCAATCACAATGAAGCAAAATTTCCTCCAAAAATCAAAATACAAAGTTTTTTAACTTTTTGGTAAACAAAAAAATATGGCGGGTTTTAGCGGTGACCAGAGATTTGCAAATGCTGAACCGTCTTTGATACAGGAGCTACAAAATAATGCCAAAAACAAAAATACAGCTATAAGCACTGGTTTCTGGATCAATGTTTTTAAGAGCTGGGGAGAACAACGCGGATATTCAGGAGAAATTGAGAAGTACGAAGTGAGCGAGTTGGACACGGCACTTTAACAATTTTACGCCGAAGTAAGAAACAAGGACGGGGAAGACTACGAACCGGACAGTCTTCGCGTAATGATTGCAGCTCTCGACCGCTATCTAAAGGAGCATAATTTTAAAACCTCCTTAATTCGTAACAGAGGATTCAGCTTGTCCAAACAAGTCCTCGAAGGTAAAGCAAGACGACTTCGCGAAGAGGGGAAAGAAAAGCGTCAAAACAAGGCAAGAAGTTTGTCCGAGGAAGACGAAGAGGAGCTGTGGAGAGTTGGCAAACTAGGGAACAAAACACCAGAAAGCCTAGTGAATACAATTTGGTGGACACTCACCCAGTACTTCGGTTTACGTGGCCGCCAAGAACACCACAGTATGGCTGTCGACGACTTCTCGCTTCGCAAAGACGACAACGGTCGTGAATATGTCGAATTCGCTGAAGGCCTGACCAAAACGAGAGGCGGAGGATTATCGAAGAAATCCCGGGATTTTTCACCAAAAATGTTTGCCACTGGAGGAGAAAGATGTCCTGTCTCGCTGTTTAAAGAGTACTTGTCGCGCCGACCAAATCATTTACGAACCACAGGCTCCTTTTACCTTTCCATCAACTACAAACCCAAGGACGAAGTTTGGTATAAAGCACAACCGATGGGTACGAATCGTATCAATGAAATGATGAAGCGAATCGTTCAAGGCACTTCTCTGGAAAGTATCAGCAAGAAATTGACAAACCACAGCGCTCGGAAGACCCTTGTCAACAAGTTAAAAAAATGCAACGTTGAACGGTCCTCCATTGTTAAGGTTACTGGCCATCGAAACCTACAGTCCCTTGACGACTACGACGAAGGAGATGAAGTTGAGCAACGAGATCTCTCTACAAAAATATCTTGTCGAAGCAATTCCAGCAACGTGCAATCTGTATTGACCGCAGCGTCTAACATCGTCTGCCAACAGCAACAAAGTTCTGCCTCGACTAGTTCTACATTAAGTCGTCCGTATGGACTTAACGTCTCTCAACAAGATACAAGTCAAACAAATATGGCCTTTAACAACTCGTGTTTCAACAGTGCAATGGTCAGACAAGAAAGCCAACATCAGATGTTTAATTCAAACACTTTCCATAACTGCCAAGTTAGCTTTACTGTCATGTCGAAGCCGTCTGACGATGTACAAGCTCAAGGACAAAAGCGGCGTCGCACTTTCATGATCGACAGCGATTCCGACTAACTGATGAACTATTTGAACTGGATATTTTCGTTTTTGAATGTTATAAATCCAAGTTGTTTAATGTTTTGACTGTACGATACTAGTTACTTCCATTGCTCGTTTGAAATGAACAACTGTTGTAAATATTTTAAGACGCATGTCGCGTGACTTTGTGTAAACCAATTAAAACACGACCGGAAGATCAAGTTTTCTTGATCACCGTATGTTCGTCTTATAATTGTCTCGCACATTTTCTTGTTTATTATTAATAAGTAATAGCATGGTTTCTCGTGCAATTTGGAAAAAACATGCACTCGTGAGTTTTTCAAAGACTTCAAATAGCACTCGTCCTTCGGACTCGTGCTATTTTGATATTCTTTGAAAAACTCACTTGTGTATGCTTTATCCAAATTGCACTCAAAACCATACTATTACCTATACTAACTGCACCCTGCAGGAAGCAAATCCCACTCGCAGGTGAAAGGCACGTGCATTAACCACTGTGCCACCAACATCCCAGGATGCTTTCCTGAGTGCTTTCCTGAGTGAAATAACGTAAACAAGTGAAAGAACATCTTTACAACAATTTCCAAATAAGCATAGCATAGCTACTGTACATCTCATTTTTAAAACAGCAATGTGCCTTAAAATATTTATGCAAATCTCAAGTTTGCAAATATATTGTATTAAATAGTAGCAGCTGCAAAAACATTTTGTGCATATGTTCAGTTATCTGAGTTCCATCAGGTTCCCGTAGTTCAAATATTCAATGATCATAGAGAATCTCAACAGTGGCAATTTCAATAGGTTTTATTCCCACTTGCAGTTGGAATGCGATGAAGATGGAGCGCCTTCTTTATTGACTGATTCCTCAGTTCGAGGTGGGCAAATTCTCAGTAGGATACTTCCAACAACCAAAACTTATCATTTACGATCTGGGAATTAAAAACAATATCAGTTTTATAAATTCGACATGGACTATATCAGAAAGCCCAGACTTTGCGGTGACGATATAAACAAGACGCGCAAACAGAACAGAATATTTGAATATACTTTCTCCTAGGAGTGCAATTTGACTTCGAAAACGTAGACATTATTCTTCCCAATAAGTTGATTCAACTCCTGATTTATTTCTCTATTTTGCAAATAAATCGAAGCCATTCTTGTGTAGATTTTGTCTTTTGCGAGCTCGTCACTCGCCACTCATCATCACCGGGATTTAAAGAGTGAAATACACTGCTTTCTACTGCTCGGGAAACCAAAAAACTACCAGTTCACACGAGGCATATCTCCAAACTAGTATTTGAAAGCACTATTACAACAAAACGAACTAACAGAAGTCGCAGAACGGAATACTTTCAACGTGGATTTTCTAGACCGCAACACTGTGTTTTTGAATCAGTGCAGCTAGCGCATCACGTGACACGAATTTTGAGTGAATAATAGCATATTTTGTCACGTGGTACAGCTAGCCTAACCAGTCTCCCTTCTATTAACCGTGGTTCAACTATAACTAGCTCGGTCACTTGCAAAAGGTTTAGCTATTCAAACAAGGAGAAAGTCGTTACTAGGTAAACAGTACGTATATGTTCTTTGATATACTGTGGCCCTTTCTTGTGTCTCTATCCCTAGGTGCTGATGTCAACACGGCATTTTTTCGCATCTGTAATAAATTCGTCTGTTCTGTCTTCATGGGCAAACCTTGTCAACAACATTACTGATCAACTACGCATGAATTCACCATTACCATTTGGAAACACCTCAACCCAACTCGATCAAAGGCAAAAGAACTCGAAAAAACCGAGCACGGGACTCTGCTTTACAGTTTCGCAAGGCCTGACGGGATGATGCAATAATGCCATTTTGTGTGGAGAAAAAATAAAAACAAACGGAGCCGAAACCTAGACTCGTTCTACCACAGTAGCCCGAGTAATTAAGGCGGATAAGCAAAAACGCTTGCATGCATGTGCGCGCACGGCATTACACATTGATAAGTAATTGTTCATGCTGATATTTTCTGATGAGATAACGTCATTTGCATTGGTGTGCATATGACTTTAAAGTATCCATGAGAATTGTTTTTAGAACATTTTTCTTAATTCTAAACAACTCATAATAATGTTTCGTTGTAAACTTTTTGGATTTTATGATGTATATTTTATTCAGACAATCATTGACAAAAATAGTTGGAGCGACACTGCGGAGTTGTGTTGAAATCCTATAGTGCTGGAACATTTTAATTTATCCCCTGTTTCCCCCCATCCCCCGTCTCAATGTTGGTCCCATTACGATGATAGAGTGTCGATGAGCATCACAACACCATTAGCACATCATTTAGTTACTATACAACATTGAAATGGGGGAAGGGGGTCCGCACGTGTAATGTGTGCCAACCGTTTTGTCAAGGATTGTCTGAAAATATCGAAACAATTAAGAACACACATCTCTCGTTTGGCATGTGACATACTTCTAAAACTTGACATACCTAACACTATAAGGGAAAGGTAAGTTATTACATGTTTAAATAAAAGGTACGCTATGCGTACATGTATCTGCGCCAAACGTGTTAGAAGAGAATTAGCCTAATAGAGTATAATAGAATAATAGATACTTCCCTTTTAGAACGTACTAAAATAGAAAGGTCGACTATAAATTTTAAACCCAAGGATTAGCACTAATCGAGTTTTGAAGAGACTCAGTGTATCTCTCTTTAAATGTTTTCAAATTGAAATATATAGCCCCAGGTCTGAGCAGACTGTTTGTGATGAGACAAGAAAGCATGTAGATGAAATGATTGTATTCAAAAAGCTTATTATTTACAAGTTATCAACACGAACTGTAGTAAATGACAATAAGATCATGATATAGATTACAATGACAATGACATAAAAAATGTTGTGCGTCAACATTAAACAAAAGTAATTGCTTTAAACATGTAGAAATAGAAATTAAACTTAATATTTTGAGACGTTATTGCAGCTTGCCTTAAAATACATTACTCAGGTCACAGAAATAGCTAAAGCACGGATCTTACAAGATCTTATAAGATTTTAACGAGATCTTAAATATAAGAGAACAGCCGTATTGAGATATATCTTCATTGCAGTTGAACCGGATACTGCGTGTTTAAAGTATCCCCCTGAATCGTCTGTTGATTTGTGCCATTCACGAAACTTCTACAGTTAGATAAAGCGTTAAATTCTGTAGAACATATGTGAATTAGAAAAAATGGTATAGAATAGCAACGGAGAAAAGTCTATTTGAACTGAGATGAGCGCAAATATCAAATTGCATTATTATGCTATCACTTGGCGTACGATCAAACGCAATCATTTTAAAGTATCCCTGAATCGTCTGTAGGTTTGTTTTTTGTTCGTTAAATTATGTAGCAGATATGTGAATTTGAATAAATCGTATAGAATAGGACCCTAGAAAATCGTAGTATTTTAATCCAAAACTTTGTCGCTTCGGAGGACTTCGTGATATCATGAGGAACCGCACGATGTCTGAAAGGATTATTAGTTAGGTGATGGGTTACCATAGCATTACGGTAGAGGTAATCACGACTATTCGCAGTGGTGACAGGATTTAATAAGTTTATGACGAGGTCGGTCAAGCTTGCGGGTAATTGTATTCCTATTAAAACGTATTATTTACATATTACTAGAAGTTACTATCGCAAGGAAGTGCTGCCTGGTACAAAATTGGATAAGGGTGTAAAAGAAATAATAAATAATTCAAAAAAGCCTTGCGTTTAAAAAGCCAATGTTGAAACCTAGCGTGACTGAAATGCCATTTTCTGCATTTTGGAGTGAGATTTAACAGAATTGTGAACATTATGAAACGTCATTACACATATTTAATTTTTTTTTTGGTGAGAGTGTGTGTGTGTGTGGGGGGGGGGGGGGGAGGCGAATTGGGGCGGGCACTCCATTAGCCTCCTTTGGCTAGGCAGGACGAAGGATAATGTTCCATCTGAAAATACTGAAATTTATCCCAATTGAGTTCATAGATCCACTAATTAGTGAGGCCACGATGTCCAGAGCGCTTATTTGCATCTGCATGTGGGTTTGGGTACGAACCGCGAGGCAACATGTGACTAGCATGTGACGATCAGTGACGATGTGAGTGACCAACACCAGCTCTGACAAACACTGACCATGATCTCTCTCCTCCGCAGAGGCTTATTGAGCTTTGTTGAGTTCTTCAATAATATATATGGGTTTAATATTGCAGGGGTTTATAGACTATAGAGCATAGAGTACTGCGGTAGAGTTATTTCCCATTACACTCTACCGCATTACTCTATGCTCTCCTATATATTATTGACTCTGCGGAGGAGAGAGGGCCATGAGTGATGAGTCATAACCACGCGGTTGAAATTGAGCAAAAATCGAAAGAAGACATCATAAAAGTTTGTGTTTAAATTGTTGAGGCTTTGCGAAACTGATGCGTGCATGCCAAATGCTTTCTTTCTTTGCTTTCCTGATATCTGATGATTCTGATCAAGTCTTTCTCGTCTCGGATGTGTTTTGTGTGTTCACAGACATAGTTATTGGTCAGTAATGTCGCTGGCAAGTATCTTGATTCTTGCCATTATATACGCTTATACGCCATAAACATGACGCTGTGTTGATATTTAATACCCGAAGAGACTTGACATATGAACGCTGTACATATGTGGAAATAATGCTTTCTTTCTTTGCTTTCCTGATGTCTGATCAAGTCTTTCTCGTCCGGTCTCGGATGTGTTTTGTGTGTTCACGGACATAGTTTAATATTGGTCAGTAATGTCGCTGGCAAGTATTTTGATATTATATACGCTTACAATAGCATTAGCAGACGCCGTTAATAGCTGTGTTGATATTTAATACCCGAAGAGACTCGACATATGAACGCTGTGTACATGTCGAAATACGTTAAATACAGGCAATCGTGTTTTGTCAGTAGTGTATTCCAAATTCACATTGTGTTTTCTATCGGAGAACTGGATTGTGTTTTGACTTTTGTCTGTGACCAATGTGTTTAGACTTTAGATCTTAGCACTGCATGTGACAACCTGCGTCAGTACCTTCACGTACTATATATAGCACTGTGATTTTGCAGTAGCCCGCGTCTGTCTTGTTAAGTCTTGAACAGCTTCGACCACAAGGAAATGATGCGAGCAAAACGTGTAAAAACGCCAGGTAAAAGGATATAAGGCCAGGCCGGCCTTTTATCCTTTTACCTGGCGTTTTTACACGGCCGCACATGGCAATGATGGCATTTGCTGCAGCCTCGTACCCAGGCTCTTTACTGCTGTCATACCCGGTTCAGAACCAACATCTCCATATCTCCAAATCCGAAAATTGATATACGCAGCCATACATAGCTCGGGAAAAAGACGGAGCACGAGTAACGTATAGGTAACCCAAGAAATATGTCAAGAATTGTGTGCTGCCTCCCTGGAGGAGGCAGCAAAAAATGGTCATTGTACCAATGTTTAACCGAACGATATATTAACTAACCAGTTAGTTGTCATCACTATGAACTACTAAGTATAGCATAACACATTTTGGCGTGCGGAGTATGATTTGCACGAAGAAAGAATGGTCACCGTCCGGCGATGAATGTGAGGTTTAGTTCATCCTATTTCCGTATTTCTTCGCTAAGTTTCGATACACATATACTTGAATTCAATTTAACGAACGCATTAAATCGTTATTCAAAGAGACCGATCTTCGAGACAGTGACGAGAATCACGTTTCTTACCAAATGACATATTGAGTCAAGCTGCATGGTAGTATTAAAGAAACGAGGATGGAAGACTTGAAATATACACATAATTATTTTGGGAATTCTGATGCTGCATGTGTGCCCTCAAGGCTCAACAGAGAATTGCTGAACGCCAACGGTGAAGTATTCAAGCAGGTAAAGTATGTAGTAGATAAAATATGTAACGAGTGCATTTTGGTGAGAAATATATATTATGTATCAATGTATCAATGTATTCAATACAGAAAGACAATAGGCATTGGGAAGATATGAGCTTGTGATATTATTGAGAATACTTTCAATGGAAGCTCTTGTGCCAGAAGGATGTAGTCATGTTTAGAAAACAACGTTGGGTGTTTTATTACTGGGTTAGGGTATTTTCCTAATTTAAATCCTGCCTTCAATAACTTAATTAACCAGTTATTAAATAGCCTTTTGAACTGATCCAGGACTGAATCCAATAGACAGGTGTGATGGTGTCATTGATTCATTGTCTGCATAATGAGATATAATAAAGAATGACAACTTTATTTGATAAACTCTGTTAAAGTTTGCAAACAATTTCAAAGTTTAAAATGTTAATTAATATGTAAAATGCAATTCATTTATACTGTATATACCTCAATTTGCTTAGTTATTTACAAATATCAAAGCTAGAGTAGTTCAACTTCAAGTTAGAGAGAGCATCTTGTGATCTCACCAGTTCTCACCATACAAGACTATTTTGTATAGTCTTGATTGATACTTTGGGAAACTCTAAACTTAAACTAAACTAACCTTATTTATACAGGATAAATATATCAGTTATATCTAAACTGTTATCCTTAGAGGTCCAGTAAGGGGCCACACTCATTGGTCCAGTGTTACTACAGGAGGAAACCAGAATACCTGGAGGAAACCTGTTGTGTTTGGTAGAGTCAAACTGGAAGCACTATTCTCACATGTGGCCAAGGTAACAGATAACTGCACCCTGCAGGAAGCAAACCCCACTCGCAGGTGAAAGGCACGTGCATTAACCACTGTGCCACCAACATCCCAGGATGCTTTCCTGAGTGCTTTCCTGAGTGAAATAACGTAAACAAGTGAAAGAACATCTTTACAACAATTTCCAAATAAGCATAGTATAGCTACTGTACATCTCATTTTTAAAACAGCAATGTGCCTTAAAATATTTATGCAAATCTCAAGTTTGCAAATATATTGTATTAAATAGTAGCAGCTGCAAAAACATTTTGTGCATATGTTCAGTTATCTGAGTTCCATCAGGTTCCGTAGTTCAAATATTCAATGATCATAGAGAATCTCAACAGTGGCAATTTCAATAGGTTTTATTCCCACTTGCAGTTGGAATGCGATGAAGATGGAGCGCCTTCTTTATTGACTGATTCCTCAGTTCGACGTCGGCAAATTCTCAGTAGGATACTTCCAACAACCAAAACTTATCATTTACGATCTGGGAATTAAAAACAATATCAGTTTTATAAATTCGACATGGACTATATCAGAAAGCCCAGACTTTGCGGTGACGATATAAACAAGACGCGCAAACAGAACAGAATATTTGAATATACTTACTTCTAGGAGTGCAATTTGACTTCGCAAACGTAGACATTATTCTTCCCAATAAGTTGATTCAACTCCTGATATGTCAACTCCTCTATTTTGCAAATAAATCGAAGCCATTCTTGTGTAGATTTTGTCTTTTGCGAGCTCGTCACTCGCCACTCATCATCACCGGGATTTAAAGAGTGAAATACACTGCTTTCTACTGTAGTCATCTTTCGCCGTCAGACCAAATGCGCGCCTACATGCGGTATAAGGAAAATATAAACGCTGTGATATTATTCAGAAAGCTCTAATGACTGTCAGAAAGATGTAGGCAGATTTTGAAGATGTTGTCATCTTTTCTGGTTTTCTTAATCAGTTAATAAGTTGAAGCTGAACGAAAGCCAAATAATCGATCATTTTATTTTCTTTATCTTAAGCTGCTGCTGTATAGAGTATACTATAAATTTACTTCAGTTTATAAGCTGATTATTTAGACTGATTTCAGTGGAAGCTCTTGTGTCAGAAAGATGCGTCATCTTTTGCTGGCAGATTTTGAAGATGTTGTCATCTTTTCTTAATCCGTTGAAGCTAAAAGAAAGCTAAATAATCGATCATTTTCTTTTCTTTATCGCTTCCATATAGAGTATACTATAAAATTACTCCAGTTCATAGGCTAATTATTTAGCCTGATTTCAGTGGAAGCTCTTGTGTCAGAAAGATGTGTCATCTTTTACTGGCAGATTTTGAAGAATTTGTCATCTTTTCTTAATCAGTTGAAACTGAACGAAAGCTAAATAATCGATAATTTTCTTTTCTTTATTATATAGAGTAAACTATAAATTTACTTCAGTTTATAGACTGGTTATTTAGACTGATTTTAGTGGAAGCTCTTGTGTCAGAAAGATGCGTCATTTTTTGCTGGCAGATTTTGAAGATGTGTCATTTTTCTTAATCAGTTGAAGCTAAAAGAAAGCCAAATAATCGGTCATTTTATTATATATATATACGTTTATATATACCCTGGGTATATTACTTAACTCAAGTAAACCCAAGCTTTATTTTGGGACTTTACTCAATAAATCATCACCTGATTCCCCGGGCCTTACAGACAGCACTTCTCTTGGGAATAAGTGAACAAGCTGACTAATGTATAATAAAAGTAGCGTGCTGCGTGGGCAGTGTAGAAACAACAATCGAAACATAGTAACTTAGGTTAGATATACTGCCGAAACAGAGAAAGTAGGAATCTAACGTTCTCTGTTTCGGCAGTATATCTAACCTAAGTTGCTATATTTCGATTGTTGACTAATGCATAGATATTTTGCCGGAAACTCTTACGTCAGAAAATGTTTATATATATTTTCTGCTGGTAGACTTTGAAGATGCCAATGCCATCTTTCGACCTTCCGTGTCACGTGTGTGACCATATATTGTTATTATTCAAGACGGATTTTTACGAGACAGGTTAAAGTTTCAAGACGGGTTATTCCGAGTTTGTGTTATAATCCAAGTTCTGTAGTTTGAGAAAAGAAAACACAGGCTCTCATTATGGCCAAGCGGTTCAACAAAGGCGAAGCAGCTCGCGCACTGTATGAAAGCATGAGGCCAAAACCAAATATGCTGTCGGCGCATCACGTTGTTCTGTATTTAATTCAGTATTTATTAAACTAGTAAAATACAATCTACTGTAGCATCACATTACTGCATTTTTAATAAATAACGATTTATAATTAGCTATTTTGTTCATTGGTCCTGCTGCGTAGCAGCGCGAAGTAATTAAATTCATGAAATTATGACAGCATTAATTTTGCGTTAATTCGTAATGGAATTAGGCTGGTTTGTTTCCGGAGAAACGTGGTTTGAATCCACCAAAAGTGTATTCTTTCGACCGTGCGGTTCGTCATGGCGCTTTAAAACACCATCGGATTAAGAATAGTTGCTTCCATCGTTCAAACTGACAGCTCGTAGACTGACGCCAAGAAATTATGAACTTTGATTGGCCCTGATTTCATCGTCGGGCATTGGTTAGAGTTACACAAAAAAAGCTAACACACCCACCCACACACACACAACGCGATAGCAATATATCTGCTGCGCAGATACAAAAAACAATATATTTATTATATGATGTCACAATTGCATTATGTTTCATATACAAGTCAAGTTTGCAAGATGATTTTCCAGGTACGATTGAGTGATAAACAACGCGCATTGGCGATGTTCCTGCGCCAGGCGAAAACATTTTCTTATCAACAAATTTTCTCGTGTAATATAGTGCAATGTGATATAATTGTCAGAAGTTGTTTGAGACACAACGGTGTTTGCAGAATTTTTTTTTTATTAATATACGCGTTGTTCATTATATAACAAAATATTAAACACTATAATTGCACTACCCCGTCTCATATAACCAACGCAATACTTTATGTCAGCTTAATGCCAGACATGGCCATTAGGCTAAAGTTCAGTAGTATCGTTTCATTCAAAAATACTCCGCACGCTACATTATTCTGTGAAATTTATACTTTAAAAGCTTAAGAGCACCAATATCATCATTTTCTACACATTTTACCACAGTTTACCACCAAACCATCTAAATATAGAGTCATAATATTATTTGCGAATTTCCGGACGGTAAAGTGTGGTAAAGTGTGTTGAACTTCTCGGTAGGTATGGTAAAGTGTGACGATTCAAAATGCTTTTGTGCTAATAACTGTGATAAAACTACTTCTTCCGTGGTAAACTATACATAAACACTGCTATTAAAGTAGAAGACGAGCAAAACATGCTGCCCATGGCGCCACTTCCTTCTGCTGACTCTGCGGTATTTGACTCTTGAAATTAAACACGTTCCACCTTACAGGCATCATTTCCGTTTCTCGGTCGTCAATGCTTACTTCACCGGAACCTAACTGCGCATAATCTCTCTCTGAACTCGTTGACAAATTATCGCTGTCATTCCCATGTTTTTATTAAAAGAAAAAAGGGCACACGCGTTTGCGAGTAATGCCCCGGTATCTCATGACACATCTTCCGTTATTCCTAGCTCCAAACCACGTCAAATACATTTAGCGTCGGCATAATCCAGAATCTATTGCAATTAAGAGGAGATTTTTTAGATTATCGAGAAACTGGCGCTCAAAAATACCGTGATCCTTTGCGAAAAAACAGCAAATTCTTGTTCTTTTTTGGAACATGGCGGTGAACGCTGTATTTGTTGGATTTTTGGCTTATTGATCTAATAAAAACTCACTCATTGTTACATGTAATACTTGGTTGTTGTCTTCAATACAATTTCGTCCACTGGAAGCTGGTGCAACATCTTCACGGCGCTTTTAACGGCAACAACGTGCTTTATTATATTTTATGGGATTATGTTCGACAGCAGAAGGCACACAGGTAAGAATATTTCACTTATTTATTTGTGTTACTAGATGACTAGATTTCTTAAAAAAAATTATATGGTTAGGAACATATATTGGTAAGCGTTGTGTCTAATCTCATCAGTTTGATATTAGTAGCACATAATTAACCTTTTTGCCCGTTCAAGTGATAGACATGTGGTGTTTTACTTTGAAAACCAAAATTTTGTTGGTTCCAACAATGTTTTGTTCAGGTGCACTTTGAAATTGATGCTGATCTCAATAATGGTGTATTGTTTGTGAAGAAGGGTTATCATATTCCAGAATAAACCTGAATCAATGCATGTATTGAGGAGTTTTGTGACGATTAACGTTGATTTTTAGTCGTCAAACTTTGTTATTTGTTGCCATAAATTCGTACCAACTAATCAAGTAGAGATATTCAGAAATATTAGATATTTCCTCGCAATTTTTTATTAAAAAATTACAGCTTTTGCATTTTCATCATTTTATTTTAAAATGGACACCTATTGTTTTCTTGGTTATAAAATATTGTAATTAATGACTAAACCTTTAAAGGTTTGCTTACTATGTAGGAAGTATTAATAGAATGTCAGCCAAAATCTAGTGGAAAATCCAGGAAAAAAATTATCAGTTTTTCTTATTATGAAAAGTTGCCAGTCCTCACCAAATGGGCCAAAAAATGGTTGTGGGCTTTACTAAAATGTAAAAATAACTCTTAATTTGGATTGGCACACCACATGGTATACTTGATCTTCTAATTTAATTACTACTCTGCAAAACAAAAATTATTTAAAGAAATTTTAGGTGGATGGTCCTCGCAGAATTTGAGCATTTTTGTACTCTTATCTGTTTTGTAGACTGTAATTTGATTAAGTTGGCAATGTGAGGTTTTATTCCTAAAGCAAAGATTATAGAAAACATTGGAAAACATGTGCAGTAGATGAATGTTGTTTTGTTGTAGTAATCAATTCATACTACTGTAGTACTGTGCAAAGAAACATATATGTAAGGCTGCAGTGGTTATCAGTAGGAAAGGTCTAAGAAATAAAGGGCATGTTTATATGACGGCAATTAAATGCCTCAAGCTAAGCAAATTACTTTGAAAAGGTGAGATCTCAGCTGGTATAAGAATTAAGGTTTCCCAGCTTGCTGTTTAAATGAATATATAATTGTAAACTATATATACGGTATATAATCAGATATAAGTTTAACTATTTTATGTAACTTATGGGACTGGGGATGGGTAACATGACTAAAAAAGCATGGGCTTTAAAATGATTTTTTTTTATATAAATTGTTCACTTAATTTAATTTAAATTAAATATATTAATTTGCTTTTTTAGATTTTTGTGGCTAACTCTGACCAATATGTCAAAACTGCCAATATTCATGGAGTACGTATAAAGTATACTAGCTGTAACTGGATTTGGGGGGGGAGGCCGGGCAAAAGGTGGGGGATTTGAATTTTTTTAAATTAAGTGTTCAAAAGCTCAACCCTGGGGCCGATAATTATGATCAAATGTAGGCAAATTGCCCATCTCCGCCTAGGAACATTTGAAAATTTCCTTTCGAATATTTAAATGCCCCCACCCTGGGGTCACGATTCAAGAGCAAATGCCGTAGGGTGGGGATACTGACGTTTACCAAATCCCCCCCCCCCCTTTGCCCAGCCTCCCCCCCTCGGGCTTAACACTGATTTGTGCATAAGAGTCAAGGTGTGTCAATACACTTTTGAAACATGGCCTGTTGATTTTCTATTAAATTATTTCTATACAATTCAAACATGCTTCTTTAATCATTTTTATACTACTGATGTAGTGCATGTACAAGGCTAATAATTATAAATAATATAAAATTTATATATTTCTTCTTATAGAATTATTAAATGTGCCCATTTTCTTCTTTTTAACTGGCCTTGCTAACTGTCTAGACACAAAAAAAATAAAGAACTTGTGTAAGCTTTTAAGTGTATAACAAACGCTTATTTTTTACTTTGGCAAGTGTATTTAAATTCTTGGGTTTTTCAATATTACTTGACTATCTAGCAACTGCCAAGTACTAAGTTGTTTCGCGCGCTCCTTAGTCCACCCTGCCGTCTTCCCGTGTATGCAAAATCTAGCTTTGTCATCGCTGTTATTTCCTAACAGTCTGCTTTATGTTTAAAAACAACGTATATCGCTACTAGATAATGTTTTCCAATTTCACTTAACAAGTTCGCTTGCATGTCGGCAGCGTATGACAATGGTCAGGCTTCATAAATTATAGCCTTCGTAGGGATACGTAGAATTTTAAATACGATGGCAATACGTTTTACGCTAGATATTTACATTACACACAAGAAGTACTTACCCTATCAGAGTTCTCTGTTTTCTGAATATTTTGTTTTGTTTCTTCAAGGGAATTTTCCTCTGAATTTCCTAAAATATCTCCACTCCTTGAAAACGGGGTTTTTAACCCTGGATGTTTATCCCAATTGTACAGACAAAGCCTGGTTGCAAAGTTTTGAGCGTTTTTGACGAAAATTTCTCGATAATCTAAAAAATCTCCTCTTAATTTTATAACTTGCTTCTAAAGTAAAATTAAGACGGATGAGCAAAATCGCTTGCATGCATGTATGCGCACGGCATTACACATTGATAAGTTATTGTTCATGCTGATATGATTCTGATGAGATAACAACGTCATTTGCATTGGTGGGCATATGACTTTAAAGTATCCATGAGAATTGTTTTTAGAACATTTTTCTTAATTCTAAACAACTCATAATAATGTTTCGTTGTAAACGTTTTGGATTTTATGATCTATATTTTATTCAGACAATCATTGACAAAAATAGTTGGCACGACACTGCGGAGTTGTGTTGAAATCGTATATTATTGGAAAATTTTAATTTATCCCCTGTTTCCCCCCATCCCCCGTCTCAATGTTGGTCCCATTACGATGATAGAGTGTCGATGGGCATCACAACACCATTAGTACATCATTTAATTAGTTACTAAACAAAATTGAAATGGGGGAAGGGGGATCCGCACGTGTAATGTGTGCCAACCATTTTGTCCAGGATTGTCTGAAAATATCGAAACAATTAAGAACACACATCTCTCGTTTGGCATGCGACATACTTCTAAAACTAGACATACCTTATATTATAAGGGGAAAGGTAAGTTATTACATGTTTAAACAAAAGGTACGCTATGCGTACATGTATCTGCACCAAACGTGTTAGAAGATAATTAGCCTAATAGAGTATAATAGAATAATAGATACTTCCCTTTTAGAACGTACTAATTAATCTAATCTATAATTATATATTATATATATATATATATATATATATATATATATATATATATATATATATATATATATATTTGTGATTATAGGGAAGGCGCATTATGTCACAGCACAATTCTTAGTACAAACACTCGAGGGAGTTTGTGATAATTTAACTGGCAGTAGTTTAGTGGTAACGCTGGGGGGTTACTTTAAGGTAAGACATTATGAAGTACTTTCAATGCAAATTATCACAAACAGTGTTTGTGATACTGTCTTCACTGGACAGTATATACCGGTGTTTTGTGTCTCCTAGATGTAGGACTTTCAAGTAGAAGTGTAAATTAGAGAACTTCTATATAGTTTTTGTTTAAATAATGCTGAGTTGCTCATTTTCCATTCCAGAAGCTGGCGCGTAGACTCAAGCAAATGGAAAAAGCTACTTGGACAGCAGAAAAGGTACCCTGGACCGCCTTACACAAGGAATCCCTGTCTGACCTGATACAAAGACGAGTGGCTATACGCAAGGTTGGACAAGCATCTAATCGGCCAAAACCGAGTGCTTGCCCAGACTGGGCATGTACCTTACCAAATGAAGCTCCTGTATAGCTACTGCATTTGAAGAGGTTCCTGTAGCTGTTGCTGGTGAAGAGTAATTACAAATAAATATGAAGCCGGAATGTTGACTTTTATTTTTTGGGACTATATTTACAATCTATGAACTGGTATATTATTTTAACATCTGATATATAAACATGATAACATTATACAACTTAGATGGTGCACAAGGAATAACATTTTATTACATGTATAGATTATAATACTTATAATGTGAGCATACATGAAGTAGTTACAACAATTACAGCGGCCGTATACTTGGACCAGCTGTTCACATTTGTTACATTTTTAGACAGAACTTTGGATAACAATTTTCAATTACTCAAAATTATCAGTTCCACTTCCTGATTAATCCTATGGCACTAGCCTATAAATTATTGCCTTTATTGTGTCTATAATATTATCTGCTGCTGTTGTTGCATGTATTACTTGCAAATGCCCATACTGGTATTTACGCAAACTAGTGACAAATTTATTAATATGCACAATATTATTTTGACTCATATAAAATTAAATGTAATGGTGTTATATGAATTAGGTGACCATGGTTAATAATTGGCAAGTTATACTGTACAGTACCTACCTGCCTATTGACCAGTTGACTGGAAAAATTTGTAATTTTTTGACAAATACTCATTATGTGGTATTATTATGATGGTGATACCAACAATAATAACATTTTATTGCCAGTTTGTCCAATTGACAACATGGCAATATTGTGACTTTGTGATACCGTTTGTTTTTAACATTCCACCATGCACAAGAATAAAATGAATAAAAGTAATCAAAAAATGATGCGAGATACTGTGTTAAAAGGCTTGGAATCTTTTTCGGATGCTTATATTGACGATGTAGAAGTAGATACGCCTACTACATTTTCTCAACACTTATTACATCTTAGACAAGTGTTTGAAAGATTACGCAAAGCGGAACTGCGTGCAAGGCCATCAAAGTGTAAGATCGCTTAGTCAGTATTAGATTTTGTTGGTCACAGAGTTGGTAGAGATACTATAAAACCTCGCGATGCGTTAGTCCAAACGATAAATAAATTCCTTAGACCTGAAACAAAGAAACAGGTTCGTATATTTTTATGACTTGTCGAATATTATCGTAGATTTTTTAAAAATTTTCCTGAGATTTCCGTCCCTCTAACTAACCTCACGAAGAAGGGAGAAGGAAGATAAGGCGGACGGAAGATTGTGAGAAGGCATGTAATGATTTAAAATACTTCTTAAAATCGCCTCCTGTTTTAAGACCCCCTCATTGGGATGACCTATTTATTCTACAAGTAGATGCCTCAGATTGTGGCGTAGGAGCTATACTTAGTCAGTTAGGTGGTGAAAGCCAGGAACACCCTGTTGTGTTTGCGAGCAGGAAATTACACCCTTGAGAAATTAAATTATCCACAACTGAAAAAGAATGTTTAGCGATAGTTTAGGCAGTTGAGATCTTTCGGTACTATCTGTTTGGGAGGAAGTTTAAACTTCAAACGGATCATAATCTCTTAAAATCGGAAACTATTGCGATGGAGTCTAACCCTGCCGGGGTACGACATAGAATTAGAACATAAGTGTGGTGAGAAGCATGTGAATGCGGATGCTCGGAGTAGAATGCCATAAAAAAGGGGTTTTGAATGCACCAGAGTTCATTCATCTTTAGGGAGAATTTCGTTTGGCAGCTCCCCCTCACATACAGTTTCCAGGTGCAGGTTGTCTCGTTATCTTTCGGTATTTGGAAAAGAAAGAAACTTAAAAAAAATAAATTTAAAGGTAGTTACAAATAGTTAGAAGAAAAAGTTGTAAAATACTAGTTAGATAGCTAAACCAAATCATTTAATTTCATGTACTACAGGGATCTATTACATACGTAATATGATCTTTGGTGGGAAGGTGTAGCCCTTAGGGACAAATTTAAATATATGTATATGTAAATGAGCGGCCTCAAGAGGATAAAAGGAAGCCACGTGAGAGCACCGACTGAGGAAAAGTATATTCGTAGAGATTGTTGTTACTCGGCAGGGTAAATTAAGGAGTGGTCCATATATTGAAGCAAAGTGTTGCAACGTCGAAGTACATGAGAAAAAGTCTTCAGTGACTAGGAGTGCTCAAAAGTGTCTTCAGTGACAAGAGCCAGAATATTACAACGGCGAAGTTATCAGTACAGGGACCTTACTGGAATTGAGTATCCAGACCTCGAAGAAGTCCGTATAGTCTGTAACACAACTTCTACCGAATCCTCATTGGAACGTTTATCTGTTGGCTAGCCAAAAGTTTTTTATTAGTATTTAGTTAGATTTATATGTTAATTATTTTACTAATAAATTTTAGTTTAATTCATGAAACTTGTTAGTTTAATGCCAACACCCACGAACGACGAGATTAATTTATTTAATTTATTAACTTCGCCACAACAAAAAATTACAAAATATAAAGAGAAAATCGTGGCAGGGTGTCCACAACAGCAAAACGTCAATTACTGTGGACCCGAGTAATCAAAGAATAATTAAAAACAACAAATAATAACAGCATGCAAACTACGAGCTACATGTATGTTACAGTGTAAATACACCGTTTTCCATGTCCGAGAGTTTTCAGGATCGTAACAATTACATAAAGCAGTAGCATAATATTTCCATAAATTAGCTTTAAAGGAAGGTAGGGAAATCGATTTTTTTCGAAGGTTACTGGGTAAGATGTTCCAAATTCTGGTAACTCTAATAATAAACGAAGTCTGATAAGTTCTTGTTCGACAAAAATGTTGTTGAAAAACTATTTCATCAGCTAGAGCAGAAGACCGTGTTTATCTACTATGTAATTTGGCCTTTCGTAACACTTCAGGAGCAATGTCAGGTAAGCCATTTACAGCCTTGAAAAGCAGGACCATCTGCGCAATGAAAGTAAAGGCGACGTCACGTCGCTGAGGTGAGAAGCGTCTCCTCGCGGGGCGCCGCATCATCGGCCGACCTGTTCTACTCTTAGAAAGGTTTGAGTAAGAGCGCAGGTCCAAGAATTCATACCAGTAACAAATTGGAAGCAAGTTAATTTCAATTAATCTTTCTGGATAGGTGGTAGCGCAGTAAGTTGAGAATAAACTTAGTTGCTCGTCGTTGTACTCTCTCCAATCGCTTTGCGAGCAAAATGGTTTGTGGCGCCCATACTTGCGTTCCATATCCAATATGAGATATTACTAAAGCGAGGTACAACGATCGACGAGCTGAAACACTTTTAATTTCTAAAGTTGATCGATCTTTTAACGTATCCCAGATTCGAGTCACAGACACACGTGCATGCATAATGTAATAATTGCCGGTTTTTCCAATTGACAACATGGCAATATTGTGACTTTGTGATATCGTTTGTTTTAAACATTTCACCACAAGAATAAAACGAATAAAAGTAATCAAAAACTGCTAGCTAACCGCTAAAAGTAAATGTCGATTAAAGATACCTTTAATTGGGCTTAAAACCATTTACTTGGAGCATTAAAGGTGATTAAAGCTTAATAAAGTCCTTTGAATGGTTAAAAGTAAATGTTGGTTATAAGGAGTCTGTCTTCAATTATCTTTAATCAACTTTAACCATACTTTAATTCGACGTCATTAAAGCCTCCAGTAAAGCTTTTAATCAGTAAACGGATAGGGATTAGGTCAAGTTTAACATCTTTAAAAAATCTGATTAAATGTGTTTAATGCTACAATAAGATTACTTTAAATAACCTTTAACAATCTTAAAAGGTGTTGAATTCGTCCTGTGATTCTGACCAATCAGAAGCCAAGACATATTCACGCTAGCAAAACCTGGAAACTAGGCCAAACATGGCGTCCGCTAAAATTATTTTTATACGAGTGATGAAATCACGAAACATTGGCCCAAAAGTAATGGGAAATTGTTCAGTTTGACATTTTCGAATAAGAAAATGAATTCGCTAATGCCGATGGAGTATACCTACACCAAATTTGAAGCAAAATAAATACAATCTCGTTTTTTGTGAGCGATTGTTTATCATGCATGTGCCATCGAACTACTCTACGTTTTGAATGGGGAGACTTCTGCAAACGAAAAGGTAAAAGTATCTGGGACTATATTTACAATCTATAAACTGGTATATCATTTTAACATCTGCACTCTAAATACAAGTGTGTAGAAATAACACACAATTTTTGTCGCCCAAACAGCACACTATAAGCCGTGTTTTTTTACACGGATGGAAATTACGTGTGTAAATTTACATGCTACAACGCGTGTAAATGACTTGTCGCCCAAACGACACACTCTAAGCCGTGTTTTGTTCAACTGTGTTTTTTAACACGGCATGTGTGTTTTTTTACACACCGTGTTTCTTCTTCTTCCCTGAAGCCATGCTTTTTTACACAGGTTGTGCTGTGTTTCTACACACCTTATGCTGTGTAAAAAAGCACGGCTTTTCTGTTAACAATCACGGAAGATCAATATTAAAAACAGGCGATGTTAATTTAAAACACTTTATTTTGCGTAAGTTACATATATACAGGTTCAACACTGCTTGTTCAACACTCTCCAAACACACAGTAACAGTCATTGCATTGTTCTTTTGATCTCTGACACTAAGACATTGTACTTACTACCACGATAACAAATATCCAAACAACACAAACCAAGGTCTTGCACGAAACACAAAATATCTTGGAAACACACAGGATACGATACATCAAACACATAATAACAGGCTATAACATAAATTAAAGAATCCAAAATGGAATTTGTCGGACACTGGAAAATTGCATCCTCCTCGCCAGATATAAAAATCTGGGTAGTTGCGTCTGGCGTTCCAACGCAAACTATTCGAAACTCCACAATCTTTGATTTGAAGAGTTTCCCTGGTGGAGTCGACAGCTAAAAAGTGTAAGGAATAAACACTTATTAGATAGAATTAACTTGATTCTGTTAAAGTTTGGTCGACTTATGGGTGAACGACTCAAGAATTGTCTTAAATATGAAAGTGCTCTAATAATGATATAATAGAGTAAAATCTTTAATTGGCACATTATCTAATTCAGTAAGATTTTTCAGTTTTGGCCGATACAAAAAATAAACAGTCTGGTGTCATAAATGCTTAAGCATATGCTGATTGTAAATATCAAAGCAAATCAATTGATGATCCACGTCAATTGTTTATTCTGGAGTCAAACAAACTGAAATATATTATCTCAAATTACTAGAAAGCAGAGTCCACAGAAAAAATGTTACTGTGTCATTTTAGAAGTAACTTTAGAATGGGACTAAAATTTCCTGACTCATGTATCCTCTAAAGAACTCTAACCACAGTTGCTAAAGTTTGGGCAACCTTGCATTTAAGTACCAATTGAAACCTGAATTAAAATGAATTATTTTAAGGGCGTTTCGCAACAAATGATACTTACATCATGGAATGTGATGAACTTGGCCTGCCCCTTCCTTTTTGTTCTTTTCTCAATTGTTGTTACACCAGCAACAACATCTTGATCAGACAGATCAGATTTACTGCCAGTGACCACTGCTTTCAAAGCCATTTCCAAATTTTCTTTGGCTTTCTCAGCTTTTTCTTTGCCAATTATTCTTTTCAACTCATGCAACAGCTAGAAACATTACACCAACCAATAGTCAATTTTAATTTGCCATATCAAGGGAAACTTCATTCACATGTACATGTATATAAAAAAAAACACACTTTACATCATGTAGTGACAATATACAATAGTGCTGGTTCGATACTCGATATTATCGAAAGTTTGGTACTTGGCTGTGTCGATATCGATACTTTGAGTTTTAAACATTTTCGATAATATCAACTACCGACATTTTCGATAATATCAACTATCGACACTGTCGATACTCAATACCTTCGACTCGAATCAATGTTGGTTTTGCGACTAGCGAACTTATAAATGAAAATTATCTAGTGTAAATTAAGTATTGAACCAGCACTAATATACAACCATGAAAACAAATAAAATAAGTATTTAGCTACTGTTAGCATTCGTAGAACTAGACAATCCATCAGGGCATCTAAATCTACTGTTGGCTGACACCATGTTAAACAATTGAATGTTAATTGTTTAATATGACATGAGCCAATACTGATACCAGTAGACTTAAAGATGCTCTGATGAAGTATCAAGTTCTACAAGTTAAAAGCTCGGATAAATAATTATTCACCAAAGTTTTAGTGAATAGTTGCTGAATGGTTACAAGGCCACAAAGTGGGGAGGTACAGTAATTAATATCAACAGTGTACATTCTACACAATTCACTGACACTGAGGTAAAATGTTTTTAGCATTATATCTCAGACATCATAGCCATATTAAAAAGCACTTACCACCTCTGAGGTATATACATTTTAATATTTACTTGGCTGTATAGAAAAACATTTAATCATTGCCCAGAAATGTCAGACTGTATCTTCACGGTATTGGGAGTTTAAAAAGCTTTCAAATTTGGTAAAGTAACACATTATATTCCAAGGAGCTGACACATATATTTCTCAACTTACATGTTCTGGATTCCTCAAAAAAGGAAATGATGTTAAAATATCACTTGTCGACTTGGCTTCGTGCTTTACCAATGATCTTCTGCATGAAAAGGTCTCCTCAATTAACTTTTCATACGTGTGCTTGGAGAAATTCTTTTCTTTGGAATTCTTCAACAATTCCACATTCCTGTTCTTCCCCACAGCATCATCTCCAAACTTGAGCTTTTTAGACATCTTTTCAGCCTTGTTGGCAGCAGTCTTCGTTTTAGAATTTGGAACAGAACATCTTCTCTGGTTCCTAAAATACATGCTCAGCTGATGTTGAACAGATTCCTAAAGAAAAACAATGGTGCAACATCAACGAAATTAATAATATTAAACTACAATGTTTAATGTCTAATAATATACATGTATACAGTATAAGATCAGACTCCTAGAACAAAAAATAACAAAGAGAGGACAAAGGGCAATTAATATAAATAGAAAATAAGTCTTCTTACCCAATATCTTTCAGAATTGATATCTCTCAGTTCTGGGAATCTTTCGCATACTTTCTTCGCCATTTTCATGTAATCAACTTTCCTAGGATGTCTACACATGCCATAGAAAAAGTTTCCTATGTCTTTGATTATCAATAAAATAATTGTAATGGTAAAATTATTTCTGGTTGAATCAAAAAATAAAATTTAACATGAAGTTTTTAACCAGAAAACTTGTGAATGCTAAACAGGGCCACAGGCGTTGAAATAAGATGTTCTTTTTTATTCTCACCCAACAGCTTACCAAAGATGAAAATCTGGTTGTCAAATTGAAATTCAGGTTGCCGAATAGGTTAACCAATGATTTATTGTTCATATTTTTATGTTGGATGTGTTTATTGTTACAATGAAGTTACGAGTAATGAGAATGGCCGTCCTATATTATGTGGCAAGTGCTTATTTCAACCCATGCTAAAGATGACTGCTTCCATAATATAATGGAATATTTTCATTAAAGTGACATTTAAGTCAACAAAACAATGTTATGTTGTCACAAACATGTGAAACCTTTGAAAATGACATAATAATATGTTAATCCATAAGCAATCTGTACTTAATAAGATTACTGACAGTTGTTGGAAATTTCAGCATCATACTCTCCTGGAAGAGATCTTCCAAAAATGCCAGTGTTTCTATCATACAGTGTCAACAAACTGTTTTTCTCTAAACAATTAATAATGGCTCTAAATAAAAATAATATTAATAAATAAATTATTATGTTACATGTACCAGTACCGGTAATCTCACCGATGAGATGTCATTTCTCACAATGGCTTCTTCTACCTTGATAGAATACTGGTCAGGCAGTGGAACATTTTGTGGCAACCCTTCTAAATCATTGTCAGCTGGACGTTTACCAGATACTGGAGGTGCAACAGGATCAGGGCTGTTAAATGATGGACCTTGTTTTTCCTGGCACAAATATTGGGGAGGTTGTGGTACATGTATATAATCAGCATTTCCATACTCATGTGCTGGTATCATGGTGGGAGATTACATTGATCCTGTGTTTGTGGGGAAAGAACATTATTTGGTTGATACCATGGAGAAATTGGGCTGCGGACGTGGTAAGTTGGAGGTGTGAGGGAGGTGTTTGGCATATAACTGGTCATGTTAAAATTCTCCTTATTTTCTTCATTCACAATTACATTACTCGTCTTGCCAAACCTAGCCAGACCAGGGTGCTCATTTACCAGTTCACTACTTATGACCGATAACTCATTTTCTGGTGCCTATGAAAAAAAGCAAAATGATGGTGGTGAATGAAGGCATGCTTGTGTGACACCATGACAAGAACATATTGTCTTACTTTTTCCTGTCCGAATAAGTATTTCACCTCTGCCCTTGAATTGGGTGAGCCCCCAGACAGGAAACGTTAAAACTATTGTTGATCATTTAATATAGCTACAGTGGCACTCGAAAGTTTTGCAATAACTTTGTGGACTTAAATGCATGTAGTCTGTGTGTACACCTTTGCATACATACACTCCAAAACTCTCTTCCCAATTAACACTTTGTGCAGAAATAAAATAATCATATTGTAAAGAGTACCTAGTACCTACACAGGTGGTACAAAAGTTTTGAGAACCACTGTAGGTCCCTGACCTCTGATCAATAAATAAATAAATAAATAAATAAATAAATAGGACTTCGTAGACCATCTACACTGTGAACTTGAAGCAAGAATTTCGTGCTCATCATCGATCTTACCAAATCCCTCCGAAAACACCATCTTACCAAATCTCACACCAGTTAATTACTGTTGAGGATTGGTGTTTTTCACATTATTATGATCAAGAGCGCTCAGGATATGCAGGCATTGTATGGCTACAAGAGCTGAAGCAGCTGAAATGGTCAGTATAAGCTATCACAACATGACTGGCTGTTGTATTACTAATTAATATGTCTATCATGCACCATGGTGCAAATTAAGAAGCTTTTCTGACGATATAATTATTTTTGAAAACTGTAGGCCACACTAGTTTTGGCCTACAAATTTAAATTTTGAACCTATTTAAAACTCCAAGCATATCATTGTAATGATATCCTCCAGCCATCCGGCTGCGGATTTCATTCATTTGAAAACTGATTGAAAGGTAGGACTACAAATTTGTCCATGAAACTACATACACCTTGTATATGTACTGGCTCCTAAGTTTTTTGCCTACAAAACTACTTAGCATCCCCTCACTTGTAGGTCATTAATTTGCACCCTCATGCATACTGCATAATTGATTGTAAAGTTTAATAGTCAAATCAAAAGTTTATTCATTTCTTTGTTATTCTATAGTTCAACAGTTCTATGTTTCAAGCACGAGATTTGAATAGTCATTTGGAATTCTGCAACCTCATTGAAGATGAAAATAATTCCAAAGATGTGAGAGAATGGCTATCAACCACATATGGATACATTTTTGAGTGTTTTGCATCCTATATCACACTTTAATGTGTGTGAATGTTTCCCACAGGATATTATGCATATTCTGTTTGAAGGGGTTATACCTTTTGAAACAAAATTGCTGTTAAAATATCTCATTGATGAAAAGAAGTGCTTCACATTGAAACACCTAAATCAAATAATAGCATCTTTTGACTATGACTACATGAACCAAAAAAACAAGCCTTCATGTATAACCAGACTCTCTCTTAATGCCGTTGGTGATACAAAGTTAAAACAAAGTGGTAAGTGCTTATGAAGTTCATTTCAGTAACCCTTTGCCACCTAAAGCCTACCCTTTGATGAGTGGAATCATCTTGTGTTAGGCAGCTACAGTCAGTGACAAAAGTGTTAGGACACTTCAACCTAAAGGACAATATTTTCCGCTCCAATTATCCCCCTGTTCAATGTTGGCGACTCTTTAGGCGTTCGTTTCAACGCTCACTGAGTTCCTTACTTTAAATTCAACATTGAATAGGGAGGGGGAGGGAGGGATATAATTTACTACAAAAATAATTGAAAGAAATATTCGGTAAGTATCAAAATGCGAGATGTCCCAAGGCATTTTGTCACTGATTATCTGAAAAGCTATTTTCTTTATATTGTAAAAAATGCCGTTATAGCCAACTTAGGAGCGTACTTTAAAGCCAAGAAAGCTAAAGCAATATTATAGTAGACTAAATAAACTATTTGTGTGCAAAATTCAGTAAGGAAATATATGATATTCAATAGTCAAAATGGCCCCCGGTTCTGCGTCTGTTCTGTCCACGGTTCTCACAACGGTTCTCACTACGGTTCTCACCAGAAAAACATGTATTAGAACGAAGATTGTGGTTTAAATGACATTTTCTACACACCAGCCTTGTGATATGTTATTTTTCAATAAGAAAATAACGCATATTTACAATTCACGCTTTTCAAATGCGTTTTTTATAACGATGCTCTTATTATTGATGCTTTTATTGCGATTTTATTTTGTCGATGCAATACCGGTTAAATATCATTAAATGTAAAGTTTACCATGCAGATGATATTAGAAAACAGCAGCACTGACTATTTGTAAAGAAACAAGCGTAAATTAGCAAACTAACGTCCACGGTGTTCAGTGAGCACCGTGGTGAGAACCGTTGGTGAGAACCGTGGACGTGGTGACATTTGTCATGACAACCGTACAAGCGTCATTACCAGAAATTTGGGACAAGATGGCGTCGCGCGGGCGCATATAGGCCATTAAACATGACGGCCAAATCGTATAAGGAATAATACAGTAAAATCGTAAATTTTAAAATTTATCCTACTAGGGACATAGACTTCTCGGTTGCGGAGCTCGATTCCTGTTAATAGTTAAGTAAGGAAACGTTATAACAAAAAATGTTCGCTTACCGAAATACACAGCCGGTTCCCAACATCGATTTATTTACGCTGCTTATTTGACTCATTCTGTTATGCAAGCCATAGTAATCCTGCTAAACATGCGATACAAATCTGCCAAATAAACCACTTTCCGTGCGAACGATGGAAAGTGCGGAGCTTGCTATGTATTTAGCAATGTTCGAACTGCTAATATAACTCGTAAATATCTCCGTATCTAACAACATTGCGGTTCCCAAAGCCTTTAAACTTTCTTGGTTTTACAGTGTTTGAGCAATACACCAAATCGTAGTTTTATTTAGGCCCACATGCAAATTAGTTTCCTTTTCAATTTGGGCCCCTATGCAAATTACATCGTGTCTATTAAAGCATAACGGGAAGATAACATAGGCTGGGACTATTTTTTCATGTTTTGAGTTCATTATTTTTAGACACTACGTTTAGGATTATTGTCAAGGATAATTGAGAAGCAAATTTTATCCTTATAGAATACCTAAGCATTAAAAGGTTTCTGAAATCAGAAATGTTATGTTTACTGCGGCTGCTTCAGCCTCATGTTATAAACGAACTACGTTTTATCCCGACTCAGATTGTATGCACAGTCGAAACTCCGATTTCGTCTATCAGCAGGAGGCCGTTATGTCTAAACGTGGAGTTGAGCTGCGAGAAGGACAAACGACGAAGCCACGGAGGTCTCTTCTCTTTCGAGCAGCCTGCAGCCATGTTTGTTTATTTTGAAAGCAGAGGCGATCTTTGTTCTTAGCAACCGTTTGCATTTTCGCAAAATATTTACTGTATATTATTATCATGGGAGTAACCACTGGCTACGAACGTGGCCGCAAAATGTCCCAAATTTCTGGTAATGTTGTATTACGTTATATCTCTCTAATAATTTTCCGCAAATATTTCGCGTTTTACCTTAGTATGTATTAGTAATGGTGTACGTAATATGGTTGCTAATGAAAACCTACAACTAGTTTCAATATGTTTTGTCCCTTTCGTGCCTTTAATAGACATTGGTAGACGTTTCGAATTTCGAATTTTTAAACCTACTATCACTTCCCTAATATTTGTTTTTGTGCTGAAATTAAAGTACGCGTACGTTCTACAGCAATTGTTAAAATAATAAAAGGTCCCTACCTCAAATAGCTTTATTGCTAATACCGGCGCAGAACCCGTTAAAGATTGCGCAACTGGCTAAAATAAACACGTTTTAATTCTCGTTTAACGCGACGCCCGTTAGTTGAAGAGTGATATTGCAAAAGTTATACTCTACACATGCATAAATAAATGCGCAATCGAGTGATTGTAAATATATTAAAACTTCGTTTTAGGTAAATCGAGCATTTCTAATTGCATTGCTGATAACGCACCTATTTTAGCCGAAATCTTTTTCCATAATACGTGCAAAGAAGCCTTGAGCAGTAAACTGACTTTAAAACAACAAAACTGCCTATTTAATAGCTTGAAAATGCCCATAATAATTTTGTTAAAAATAAATTGTGAACATCTTTGTCAAACATAACTATTTTTAGAAAAATAACTGACTAGGTAACTAGCTTTATTTTATGAACTAAAAATGTTTTCGCAGACAATCAGTGACAAAAGTGTTGGGACCCTTCAACCTAAAGGACAATATTTTCCGCTCCAATTATCACCCAGGCCCCTGTTAGGCGTTCGTTTCAACGCTCACTGAGTTCCTTACTTTAAATTCAACATTGAATAGGGAGGGGAAGGGAGGGATATAATTTACTACCAAAATAATAGAAAGAAATATTAGGTAAGTACCAACAATGCGAGATGTCCCAAGGTATTTGATCGAACAAGTTGAATTAGTTTAGCAAGCAACTTAATTGCCACAATATTTCAGTCTTAAAACAAAGAGGCCTTAGTTACAAGACAGTTACCCGAAGGTATAGATGTACCCTTTCAAGACATTTTTAATTTCAAGTTACTTTTATTATCAACTTGCAACTTGATGGATGAACTCCCTATATCTTATTGTAATGTTGCTACACAACATTGGAAGATTGGCTATGGAATATTGGCTATACTTTTTAATTAAAATTATATTACAAAGCAAAAAAAGGAAATTAAACAAGGAAAAGATGTGTACAAAATGAAGATGGCATAAGTTTACCAAAGCATGTTTACATTCAAAAAATTGCCGTGTATTTTATTAAATGTATAATAATTACTCTGGTGTCATCAGAACTTATGGCAATATAGTTATTTATTGTATATGTAATGTATATTATTATATCTTAATAATTACAATATATTTATTTAATAACTGCAATATTTATTACTGTTACTGGCATCAGTTCATAAAACAAACTGTGCTAAATTAACACACTATTTAATATTCATTGGTGTGTAAAACATACACACAAAAGCGACGTGTAAAATAACACATGTATGTGTGAAATTACACGCATCGATGTGTATAAAAACACACTAGGTGTGTAAAAAAACACACAGTGTGTGTTTTTCTGGACATTTGTGTGTTTTAGCGCCCATACTGTGCAATTTTACACACTATGGTGTGTGATATATCTCATATATAACTATTTATACTATCAGCTCTTAGTATAATTTCATAGTGGAAAAGAGACTTCCCAGCTTCTGATTGGTCCGCTCAGAGGTGAATCTGAAGCAATAGTCACCGCCTAGCGCGGTGCATGCAATAAAAAATAGACTGGTACTTATTCAAGACTGCACTGACTTTACTCGTTTCAGTCCCCCTCGGAGTTGTCATTTGGAAGTATGAGATTTTAGAATTTGATTGAACTGTTGATTTTTTTTCAAAATGGTGTCTGTAGTTTTTGAAACAAACAAAAGAGCATAATACTGAAAATATTTATCACTGAGATGTGGTACATATCAAATATAGTAAAAACAAAACTTTGTAAAGGTAAGGAAGTATATTTTCTATAATTATAGTTTTTTCAATTTAAGTTTTGGTTAATAGGTTTTGATCGTAGCGATGTTTTCGAAAACTTCCCCATGTGTGAAGAACATATTGAACATGAATTAAGTACAAAAAGTCTGTAACACAGAAGCCAAAACACCAGAATAAAAGTCTTTTTAGCATATATTTGAACGTATGTACAAGTCCAGTTCCAAAGTAGGATGTTGTTTACTCTTTTTTTTAGAAATTATTTACTGACAAAGGCAACTTTGGCTTGCTAACATCGTCTGTGAATAAACAGAATCACCACTGCTAAAATGAAAGCAGTTGTTTAAACGTTTTTGTTTCAACGTGATTGTTTTATTATCAACCTCTGAAATTATACTAAAACAATTAGTCACCTCATTCTCTGTGACTAATTTTAAAAAGAAAACTCGGTCTCGTTGTCTAATGACTAATTGTTAAATATACACACAAGTGGATCCTCCAAAACACCAACATGGGTAAAATCCCCGACCGGACTTGCCGCCCACTCTGTCGAGATTAGTACCCTCGCGAACCACACGAACACGAGAGGATAATATTGACCTGTTGGATAGCAATAAGTTGCGTGGTTTTGAAATAGAAGAGGGAATATAAACATACTAGAAATACATAAATGCAATAACCCCTCGCCCGCTTTTACATGAATTTTTGTAAATACCCCCTGATCAGAAAACATTAACATGGAAAACATTGGGGGCCTGGAAATAGGCTATATATTACAGTTCTTTCATTCTATGTTTACAAAAGAACATCGCTACAGCATCTGAAAACATTTTTCAAAAACATTGAATTCATTGAAATCTAGTCAAACAACTACCTGGCTGGTTGCTACGCCTATATTTTCATTTGGAAATCTGAAGTGCTGAAACTGTTTTTACCTACATGTTAATTAATAGATATTGCAATAGCATTTGCTTCTTTTCCGAGTTTTATGCCAAATTATGAACAAGCTACGTTAAGTCACAAGTGCATGGTTTCACAATAAGAAAACTATTTGAAAGAAGATGTTAAGACGGCAACCACGTCATGCAGATAAAAAATACAACAGGCAAGCAAATGACATGCAATGGATACGCTTAAAATACTTTAAGGACACACAAAAGAGAAAACAAAATTAACGGTGATAGGATGTAAACAGGGAAACTCGAACAGTTTTACTACTAAATGTTCGTGATTAATGAGAGCGGCTGCTCTATATTTTTACCATAACTTAAACTTTTCGCTGGCCTTTATTTCTTCGTCGGTTTTCCAGTTTTACTATTGCTTTTTCCTCCTTGAGAGTTTCGGTTTGACGGGTTTCCTTCTACTCAAGACGTTGTTTTGCTTTATACGTAAACGTCGATTTGTTTCTGTTTCTGTTTTTCAGAAGTGATATACGTTTCCCAAAAACTCCTTTCTCAAGTCTTTTAATTTGACCTCGCTTGTTCGGTCTGTACTAGTGAAATATCCGACCTCTGTTCTTTGCACAGACCTCAACTCGCTGCGCTCGTCTCGGTCCGTACTAAAAAAACATCGGTCCGATATTTCACTAGTACAGACCCCACGCTCGGTCAATAAGTAGTTATTAATTTTGTATTAGTCGTGAGCGGGCGGAATCCTAGGCTTTCCCATGGAATTTGATTGGCTACATGAGCCGGCGGTATTTCACGATATCTTGAACCTCGGTCCAAAAAGTTATTTTTTTACATTCTGTCATTTAAAATTGACCGATTTTCATAACTATTTCGCTTGCCACAGAAAAAAAAAATACTCAACAGAGAGCTACGGCGATGCAAATGAGTTGTATTATCCAAAAGGATTTGACAACTTCATGATTGAACAACGAATTTTAAAAGAAACGCTGGGAAAACTGCGACAAAGCAAAATTTACGAGCGATATTTATAAAGAAAACGGTTTAAAACGGTAGGAAAAACATACATAAACTTGTGAACATAGTATTTTGAATCACTAAATGAAACTATATTGAAGTATATATAAAATATCATACCACGAGATTAAGATAGAAAAGCTGAAACCTTTTGTCTTTTGACACCAAACTGTCTTTCTTCTGTTATCCAACCGCTATACTCATCAAACCCGTTACATGTCTTTAAATTTTAGTCAAATATTTCCACATGCCAACCTCATCGTGTCATGTCCTTGAAACTTGAAATTACAAATAGCTTGCTACAAGCATTTTCGTCTTCAAGCTCGAGGACCACACTTTCAATTTTCATGCTGTCAGCCAAATATTGAAAACGACTTTCCAAGCGAACAGCCAAAAACGAGCAAGCGACGAAGAAGAACGACGAAGAATCTTTATCAACTAAACTTTAAAAACACTTGGACTGCATTTTGACTTACTTTCGTAACTAGATCTTCAAGTCTTGAATGTTTTTTTATCACAAAAAAAGCTTCCAAGCTTCCCTATAAGACTGCATGTCGGCAGTACGTTATTTACCGTTTTGGTCGGTCCGTATAGAAAAATATTTGCCCTCGGTGTCAAAAATGTCCCTCGGTCTGCGGTCTCGGGCAAATATTTTTCTATATAGATCTGTTAAAATAACGGAGTTTCACGAATTGTTCGCCTCGTAACGACTAGACGAATTGGACAAATTGAACGAGCCGACAAACATTTATGCGGTGCAAGACGGGGGTCGTATCAAATGACGGATTTAACGACTCGTTCGATCCATATCTGTACGACAGTATTGGACATGTGTGACTTCAGCTCCCCTTCCTCCCAGGTTGGTGTGGATTTTACACTAATCAAGGAGCTTCTCATTCAGCTGATAGGAATAACCCAGCATCTACATATAGTTAGCAAATAAGCACAAGTTCTATATAAATTATTTTTTTGAGATTTTTTATTGTATTTATTACGACAGAAGAATTTACCAATCTAAAACAAATGACTTTGTTTAGAAATAACAACACTTTATATAGCCTTTAGACGTTTATGGACATTGGACACATCGGTAAAAACCCCGTCGTTTATAACTGTAGCACCATTTTTTTCTTGCCAGGCTTTTGTTATCGCAACACTCGTAATACCTTGGGTTATATTCTCTGTTTGCACAGCATTTCCAGTATTTTCTTGTGAGTTTCCCATCGCAACAACCGTATAACTTTTCATAATAGCTTTTATTACCACAGCACTTGAATCCAGCAATTTTATAATGAATTTCTCCAGCGCAACACATTTGATAGCATGGGTTATAATCTTTACCTCCACATCCTAGACCTTTCCAAACTATGTTGTTTTTATTGCAGCAAGCATGCGTGGTTGAATCGTAGTTTTGCCGTCCACAACACGATACACCCTTTCCACTCCACAATACATTGTTCTGGCAGCAAACGTTTGTTTTTGAATGAGATCCACGACACGAACCTTTTACAGCAGAAAATTTTAAATTAATATTTACTATTAAGGTTACTTTTAAAAGAAAGTCTATTATTTATTTGTTTTGCTTTGTTTTTATATCGCTAACAAATTTAATTTATGCACTTTATTGTAATTAATATAAATACGATGCTAGTTTTTAACCGGAAGTAAAATTTAAGGGAAATTTTCTTTCAAGTGCCTCTTAAAATTAAATGTACTTTTCGCAACAATGGAAGATTTTAAAGTGTAAGAACTTAACAGGAATTTCTTCGGTTTCCCTCAAATGTTTGATAAATGTAGTTAACACCAACAAAACCGTGTAGGGAAATTCGATAATTCCGAAATGTTGATGGCCATTCCCGTGCGTTTACTTCAGGATTTTTTCTGTCAATTTACCAAATGTTGTAAAACGTTTCACTAGAATCGAATATGGAATACTCCAGATAGAGTGTTTTAAAGCTTTGTATCAGGAATCCCAGGAATTAATCGAATTTAAAAATAATGGAAATTTCTTTGAAATAAAGCCTGTGAAAAGTGACCACGACATCCGTCTAAAGGGATCGCGGAAAACTCGTTGATTCAGTGAAGCAAGAAAGTTATTGGTATATTTAATTATTTGTAAGTTTTCATGGCGATAATGTAATATAAATAAGTTTTGTGGAAACATCACGTAAAATATTTCTTTGCTAAGCTTTCTGCCTGTTGACTCAGGCCTTCATCAGAGCAATGACAACAAGTTGTTGGCTCACGTCATTTATAAACTAAGCAACTGATCAATTAAATCATAGTTAGTGGAGGAGGGTGATTTGGAAACTCGGCCAAAGTCATCGTTCCATGCTTTTGTTCAATTTGTCTAATTTAACGGTCACTGAACGTATTGTATTTTCTGTATAATGAAGCAGTCATCCAGTACCAACGTTCGGGTTTAATTATAGTGTAGTCCTTCGTCGTCACGTGTTGTAAGTCCTTTGTTCGTTGTGTAGTCCTTCGTCGTCACGTGTCCACAGAATTTCCTTTCTTCAACCAATTGCCTTCCTCCAACATTAACTATTGTGTTCATCAACATAACCATTGCATAATCTTGAAAGACAATGGAGCTTCCAAACCATCCCCCTCCACTAACTATGATTAAATCATGTAAGAATACAATGGCGTATCACGTTAATTTTTTTAATTAGAAAACAAAATCAAAAATGTTCTCCGAATAGGGCACACCATGCACGTGTTGTTTAATGGCTGTCCTTCCTGAGAAATAGTGCGATGTTTTGCAATCTCAATAAACTCCCTTGTTCTTCGCGTGAAGTATTGCTTGTCGCTGGCTAACAGTGACGATTCTTCTCACTTAATACGATGGTCATACATCCATGCAGTTTGTTGCTTGGCATAAGAAAATAAATTTACTTAAGGCCATGCACAAAGCGGACTTAGTGCTAGTATAAACAAGTCATCAATATAGAGTTTTATACTGTAAAGTAGTACAAAACGCGTCATTATCCGCACCTGACGTCAACCCAGCCTTTTTAATTCAATTGTACATATACGAAAACAAAAAAAAAACAATAAACAAAATTAAAAGGCTGAATTCGACGTCAAGTTAGGAGAATGACGACTGAACTGTATTCTAAAGTATATACGTCTATATTCTAGATACGTTCTACGACCTTTTAACTTTTAGGTCTTATTATAAGATCTGTACTACGTGTACTGATCAAGGAATTTGCAGTTTTGGATTTTACTTGTATTTATTGTATTTATTGCATTTTGTTTTGCGTAATCGGTTGCGAATTTCAATCTTCTATAAAACATGCATGATTTCTGATTGCAGGTTAGCTGAAGAACATCGTATTGTTGAAGAGCATGCCGCGCTAGCAAGTTAAAAACTCCTGTACATGAAATATCCTACCTCTTCCTGCTGATTTGGGAAACAATCTGGCATTCTTGGCTAGCGGATTAGTTTCGGTTCCATGTAGAGTCAAGGTGAAATAAAACAGAGTGCCTAGAAAGATGGAAAAGGTATGTCGGAAAATTTGCGACTGTGATTTTTTATGAACACCAAACCGAAACCAGTTGTAATTAATAATACGAGTACCTTATTTAGTACCTTTATTAGTACTTTATTTTAGTTTGCTTTTGAGAGATTTAAGTGTTGATATTTTTGCCATTGAAAAAGAAAACGTGACGTTAAATCCCGAAAAAAGAAGATATCGCAAAAATTAAACGCGAATTTTTATACCCTATTATCAAACTGGCTATCATTTGCTTATGTTGTGCATTAGTGTAGCTTAAAGTGGTTCTCGGATAACAACATTGTTGGTAATGTTTCTGCACAATCTTAAAGATATTATTGTACTTGGTAATTGTGCAAAGTTTGATTATTAAATTATCAAGAACAAAGTTGTATTTTACGTGCGAAGTTTGTATTTTGGATCGCCGCCATTAAATTGCCCGTGTTTGAGAAGATTGAGTTGAGGATAACTTATGACGTCATGGACTCTACAAAAACAAAAGATCATTGTTGTTGTCAACAAAACGGTCACTGTTGTTATTGAGTATATGACGTCATAAGCTTCCCAGACTCATTCTTGTCAAGGTTGGCTACTTTAATGACAGCGCTCAAAATACGAACTTCACACGTAAAATATCCCATTTCTTTAATTAACGAAAACTACCATAGCATCTTTAGGATTAAGCAAAAACATTGCCAAAAAAAATTTCATCAGAGAACCACTTTAATGTATTTGTCAAGTAAGTTTTGTTAATAAGAAAATGTTTGCGGATACAACCATGTAAAATATATTTATTCAGCTGAGCTTTCGTCCTGTGTTGCTCAGGACATCATCATGCAGAGCAATCTATGATAGTTTGTAAACGTCATTACAAAAATCTAACGTCTGACTGTCAAACTCTGTCAAACATTTTATTATAACATTCTTCACCATGCAAAGCAGTTATAAAATTACTAAGTTTTATTAAGTTATGCATGATTAACATTGGCATAAATATTGTATATTTTATTAAAGTGGCTCGACATGTAATTTTCATTAAATTCCGAGAAATGAGGCGCGATAATTCGTGTTTGCAAGAATGTTCGCAAATCAGGGCATCAAAATGACAGGACGTATGCAAGCCGCTGATGCCATCTGGCACCATTACGTGCGATGCGCGTGAAATGCCGACGCCTAACCTACGCTAAAATTTTGTGGCATGTTTTCTATCGCTAAAACCTTCCTCTATAATAAAAATGAAAAAATTCTGTAATGCCAAAAAAATGTTATTAAAAAAAACGTTATTTTTTCCTTATGAAAAATATTGGCATTACAAATCTTTTTCAAAATCTTTCTACTGATTGTTTATCCTCGAAAAAAAATATTTTATAAGGAAAAAAATAATTGAAGGTCACCGTGCTTATTTTTCAGATACGTATACGCGAGGTGATAGGTATTTTGTTACGTCTGTGTTGCCATAGCAACTGACTCAATGTTTCTAAAAATAACGCAATTCAAACTTAGAAGGATTAACTTATCTACAATCAGTGACAAAATACCTTTGGACACTTTGTGTTTGTAGGTTAACTTAATACATTTTACATTTTTTCTCGTGATAGAGTTTATCCCTCCCTCCCCCTCCCTTTACAATGTTGACTAGGAAATAAGGGACGCTGTGAACGTGAAAATGAGCGCTTAAATATTGAACATTGAACAGGGGGGCCGGGGAAACATAAAACGGAAAATGTTGCTTTTTCAGTTGAAGTGTCCCAACACTTTTGTCACTGATTGTCTGCAGAAGCCTCTTTAGTTTATAGAATAAAAGCGGTTATCTAGTAGACTTTTATTTTAAAAATAATAAAATTTGACGGAAATGTTTACAAATAATTGTTTAGAGAATTATTAGAATGCTTAATTTAATCACCTTCCACTAGAATTTCGTAGAGAGATCTCTGATTTAATACTAGTATTCAAATCGAGGAAAAGACTTATTTCTATTAACATTAACAATTATTTATGCACTTTTGAAACAGGGTACAAACTACGTAATTATGATGATAACAACTTTAATCTAATTATAAAACACAAGCAGGATTACTTTAGGAAATCTTGTTTTATCAGGTCAGCCGAACTGTGGAACACTCTTCCACATCATCTGAAAACCTGTGAAACAGTTTCTTTATTTAAGTCTAGTCTTCATAAAATGTACCGCACTATATTATCTACCTACATCCCTCCTGGATGCACTTAATGAGTTGCAACTTTATCTCAAATTATGCCTTAGTTCACTAGTTTAAGTCTTAAAATAGTTGCGTGTTAAGTTATAGTTATGTTTCTTTATATTGTTCACATTATTATTGTTCTTATAGAATTAAGGGGTTGGGTGTCAATTGGGACATGAGTCCTGTTCCTTTCTCCTGTCACATTCAGTGTTTGTTTTTGTTTTTTTGAAAGAGCACTTAAAATCACAAAGTAACATTTCTTGAAGTTTTTTCGATTCTTTGCTTCGGTACAGAGATCTTTGGCAATTATCAAACGAAGTCTCTTGCAATTCTACATGTTTGGTGTCGTGATAGTAACACACGCACATGCTTTCTTTGAATTAAGATTGGTTTTGGTTTCTTTCAGACGATCAACCTTAAATGTTTCAAAAATGCGATTGCATGCCTTATTCATCTGCATTCTACTGATTTCCATTTTAAACTGACGGGATAATTCATGCAACAATCGCAATAATATATGCCTGCAGAAAATGTGCATGCACGTTTGTGATTGGTGTAAATCGACAATAACTAGTGTGAGGAGTGTAAAAATGTTAAAGTCTTTCCCCCCTATAGTATGTTATGATGTAACTTCCTGTTTGGAGCACGCGCGGTGAGAGTGCTGAATAAGGAGGAAGCTTTGAAGAAGTCGAAAAGGAACACATGTTGTTCTCCACGAGTTGTCTGAGTTGAATAAAACGCTTTTATGCAACTTATCGTAGTCATTCTATTAATATTAATATGGACTTTAAGATTCAGACAACGGACTACGGCTATATACGGTAGAAAGTTTAACAGGGGTATTAAATGGTGGTGTTTTTATACATTTAAATTTCAAGATACATAATCGCAAAGACTCGTTTTGTTCTTCAATTCTTGAGGGAAAACCCTTGTTCAATCTATGGTAGTCGCAAGAGTAATGTTAAGCTTCTCCAAGGCTTCTGTAGTGACTCAGGTTTCGCGTTGTCTTACAACATAAAAATGCTTTTTCTACGTTGCCAAAGGAGTCACGACGGCGTAAAGATTACTCTTGGGGCTGTCATTTACAAAAGCTCTTTGTATTTTATATAAAATTCTATTGTGCAAACACGTTACCGTAGTCGCTGTGGTTTCTTGAAGTCCCTAATGTGTGACCCCAGTAACGCTAGCTCACGAGTAACCAGCCGTGATTTCGGGGGAGTACAGGTGCCCGAGATACGGCTGCGATTGGATCTTATCCAAAACACCGTTTATGCTTTATCACTCTGCGCATACAAGACAAAGCCTTGCTCAAAATTATGGAACTAAATAATGTTTTAGAAAAATTATGATTAAGATTTGCATTGTATAATTTAAAGCCTACCTGATTTACCCAGATAGGGTAGAGTATTATGTAGCTTAAAGGACCAAGAACCACGAGGGTCTTCTCCCCAGTAATGGACACTTTTAATAGAAAGATCTGTGTAGGATTTTCTTCTTGTTAACGTGTCCATCAGGCGTGCGTATAGGATACGTGACTTTGTGCGATGGGGTGAGTATAAATCCATTTGAAGTAACCCGCGGCGTGTGTAATTCAAACTGAATTTTACCTCAACGTGTTCCAGATACCTAATGTTACATGATTTACTGGTGACAGCCTGAATGAAAACATATGGAAGGCCGGTTTCTTGAATTTTTCTAAAGTAAGATAACATAATAAAATCAGCACATTTGTCACCTCAATATTCGGGTTGCTTATTTGGGTAGAAGACAAAGACGTTCTCAATTGTTTTTACAATTGTTTTGAGTAGACATTTGCTTTTTTAAGGGTAGAGTTATTGGTGGAATAAGGATTAGTATTTGATTTTTGGTATGGACTAGAAGCCAAAATCTTTGGCGAAATATAGCTTTGACGTAGCTTGTGTCTATTGTTTCGCTATACCCTATGAATCACCCATTCGTGATGCTTTGCTGCACTTGTTTTCGAGTCTTTATGATAAGTGTTTTCCCTTGACCAGATAACCGTTTGAATGTAATTCAATTAAAACGTTTGCATGTAGCACTGCTATATGTCTGTAATTTCTATTATTTTTCTATCTTGTCTCAAATTTCCGCATTAATAGCCGCAGCAACGTCTCTAACAATGGAACAAACAGAACTTTATCGAAAGCAGATTTTACACAAGTTTGACATCATAGCAAGAATTCCGCTCTCGTGTTATATGGGATGTTTATAGAAAAACGAGATATTTCACTAATTACCAGGCTAGCTCACGAGACTTAGACATGTGTAAATAGAATGCTTGATTGTCCTCGTGTACCATTAGGAAAAATAAAACAAAAGAACTGCCAAGTTCATTACAATTTTTTTAACTCAGCTAAATATTTCGTTAAAAGTTTGCATAATATAAAAGTAATTAGCGCAATTACTTAATTTTCTCTCTGCCAGGTGGTTATGTTTTCACCTTTGTTTGTCTGTTTGTTTGTTTGTTTGTTCGTTCGTTCGTTCGTTCGTTCGTTCGTTCGTTCGTTCGTTCGTTTGTTTGTTTGTTTGTTTGTTTGTTTGTTTGTTTGTTTGTTTGTTTGTTTGTTTGTTTGTTTGTTTGTTTGTTTGTTTGTTTGTTTGTTTGTTTGTTTGTTTGTTTGTTTGTTTGTTTGTTTGTTTGTTTGTTTGTTTGTTTGTTTGTTTGTTTGTTTGTTTGTTTGTTTGTTTGTTTGTTTGTTTGTTTGTTTGTTTGTTTGTTTGTTTGTTTGTTTGTTTGTTTGTTTGTTTGTTTGTTTGTTTGTATGTCTTTCGACGTCAGGATATCTGACAAACTACTGCGCAGGTTTTCATGGAAATTAGACACATTGATGATGGAACAAGCCATTAAATTTTGGTTTAATTTGGTTTAAAATTAGATGCAATGTATATATAGTGTAAATTAAACTGGAGTCTCAATAACCCGCTGGCGGTTATGCATCTCTGAGTGCTTTCTTGTTCATATATTTCTCCTGCATGCAGAATCTTGTGCTCATATTTTTATGAAATTGTCATTCAATTCTCAACCCAATTCAACCAAAATATAATGGATTGGTCTTCGGTCTGTGGCCAACATTTTCACAAAGCCACATCAAAATTGGTGTCATTGTTTTTGAGATATCCAAACCTTAAAATATCTAAGCTAAAATCTCTTAGATTAATACAATACCTGTTTCCTCAGTGAATCTTATCAATTGTTGAATATAAATATTTTACAATTTTTTTTTAAAATTTCCGTTAGGTTGTCTATGAATGACTCCAGATATGATAACATATTACGCTTGGAATAATTTTGTTTCTCAACCACCTGCATAAAGTTTCAAACTCATTTTTGTAGTGGTTAAATCTGAACGAGGCTAGTTGAGATACAAAATGATATCCAGGCTATATCATTTAATAGGAAGTCTTGGTCAAAATTGAGTTTGATTTTAGTGATGCCTATTAGTGAAAAGGGAAAGTACAACTAGAAATACGTATTAACTAAATTTTCAAAATTGGCAGACAAGCTTCTTATATTACAATTAAGAGTTAGAAATAAGTTATCAGTGAAGCATTCATTGATGTCTTTGTTGTTATGGAATTTGTGTGCATTATAATAGTAAACGTTTATATCTGTTGGCATATTAGATCAAGTTAGATGCCGTTTATTTGTTTGTCACGATGAAATGTTTAGATAAGGCAACCATTAAGTGCAACAATGTGTATAGCGAAGGGTATAAAATAAGCAAGAGCAAGCACATGATGACAGTTTGAGGAGCTAGTACCGCCTGATCAGGGCAATGCGCACCTTCTCCTTGGGCTTCGTTTTTTTTCGAGAGAGGTACTTGTACAAATATTTCGCATCAAGGGGCTAACATTGTTGCCCCACCAGTCCTCCCTCGATTTAAGGCTCCTTTCGTTACCTAGCCTATAAAGGCCGTTTTCATTACGTCCGCTTTGCACGCGCGGGCGGAGCGTGCATTGTTTAGTTCGTCTTGGAAGTTGAAATATTTCCAATTTTCAAAGCCTGCTCCTCCCGCGCGGGCAAAGCGGACGTATTGAAAATAGCCTTTACCCTATTGTCTGTAGATCTTTGTGAAGCAAGGTTACGCTTTAATAACACTTTAATAACACTGATATTGGTCCCATCAGAACAATAACATATAGAGCAAATCATTGAAATTAGATACTAAATAGTAATGCGATCTAAAAGCAGTTTAGCTACGCAAATGGTACTGATTGTTGGGCCGCGGCTGACCAACCGACCATGTATCTATTTCAATTTTTAATGACACAAAAACAAAATATGCCACATAGAGAAAGGATGAGAGTTTACCTCGTGACCTGTTTTGTAATAGTACAGGTGCTTTTCTTTGGTACATTGCTCCACTTCATTCCGTAACGAACTAGCTTTTTGGCGTCCATTAAACCAAATCCTAGTTTGTTGTGAACTGCAAGAAAAGACAATGGAAAAACGTATTGCTTAGGAATGAAAGAAATATATTAGTACAAACTGTTACATGAATTATTTATTAATTTGATAATTATTATTATTAAAGGCTTATTAACCGAGTTCGAGGTGTGTACGGGAAAGTATTTGCCCGAGGTTTTCGTACAGACCGAGCGACGAAGGGGCGAGGTTTGTGCGAGAGAAACCGAGGGCAAATACTTTCCTGTACAGACCGAGAAAACGAGGTTAATAAGCCATTTATTATATGGCTTTTGGTTTGTTTTCTTAACTGTTTTTAGTTCTACGTTTGTCTTGATCAGGTGTCGCTGTTCACTTTAGTTCTTACTTTTGAGCTTGTTCGTTTCGCTTCATGTTTACACCTGTTAGGCTTTTATTTTTCGCGCTTTTAAATAGGAAGTCTTTATAAAAAGAAACACTAATGTTTCATGACGTATTATTTTTCAAAATTTTCCAACGAATATATCTAATTCGCTTTTATTTTCATTCAAATCAACTCAGTAATTTTCCCGCCAAAACTTGCAGGTCATTAAAAAGGACGTAATGCCCTCTCACAGTGCCGAGAGGGCATTACGGCTTTTTCCGGACCTCTCAGCAACCAATCAGCGCGCGTCGTTTGGCGTAATGACCCGAAAACAAGCCCAGCCATATAATAATCCATAATATTAATAATAATCATTATTATATACTAAACACTAGATATTAAAGTTAAATATTGCTTTAAGTATAAGACTCCATCCAGACGTATACGTTTTCCTAGCGTTTTCATATTGTTTCAGGCAATGAGACCAATGTTTTCTGCCCCCCTGAGGACTGGGAACAATATAAAAATGCTATGAAAGCGGATACTTGTGGACATGGCCTAATATATTATAAAATGAGAGTGGAGGAATGCAAAGTTTTGCTCTAATGAAGTTTTGAGTAAACAGGCCGGATAATTAACGTTGTGTTACGGCACAAATTCTCGAATGAAATATAAGTATGTTAATAAGTAAATTCACATAATACTCAGCCATTGATCTTTTCAACTATTGTTCAATATTAAAATAGCACAATGGCTATTTCAAGCACGGGCTTACTTATACTAAAAAGAATTTCAGCTCCTTTCTCTCCAAGGCAGCTGCCCCTCATTCCACTGAAATTGCGGCTTTCCTGATGAGCACCATGCATGCCCGTGATTTTATATTTGATAAAACATCTTCCTGATTTACATAAACTTTTGCTTTGATTTTCTCGGCTTAAATATCGCTTTTCAAAATTACTACAGTACGCCAATAAACTTACGTCAATAAACATTCGCAGAAATAGAGGACAAGATGGCGACGCGCGTGCGCATAATACGCATTATGGCTGCGAAAAATCAACTAGGAATAACCACTGATCTCTGTTTAAACTGGATAGGGCATTCCCTATGGTTTCCTAAAATACTGTTTAAAACCAATTACACCACCACCACGCAAAAACACTGAGGATGGAAATGCGATGATGGGTTTTGCGATTGTTCCGAACAATCAAGGAATTATGGAACCAATTAAAACAATCTTAGGAAGTTTCAACGTAAAAGTTGCTCAAAAACCTTTCTTAAAGGGGGGTTACAGTCCGTTCTGCGCATGTCTATCGTAGGAGCCTCCACCGGATGTTGTCGTTCCCAGCTTCCCAGTCTAACTAGCTGTGTGCGCGTTGTTTATATCGCAAAGCTACCGCGTATCGAACAAGATGGGCGATTCAAATTCTTCGAGTTCGAATCCGAATCCGTCGAGTACGGGCAATCAGACAAAGCAGCAAGTAGAAAAGAATATTTTACTAGAAGGGATGCCTCTAGAGTGTATTTATTTGATTCTTTTAAACGATGGAGGGAATTTAGATCACAAGCAACCACAGCTGATGGTCAACCAAGGTAACTTATTGAATAATGTCAGTTATTATTTTCATTTATTTTACCTACTACACATTCATTTCTTTAGTATGCAATTATAAAATAGAGTTTGTTACTAGGTTTGGACGCAAGTTCAGTAAGAGGACACAACGATGGTGCCATGTTCAAGTCCTGAAGCCTAAAATGTATAGCTATATCCCTAAATTTCTCTTGAATATGTTTGAGAAAAGAGCCAGTTCTGAGGGAACTGTGAATCAAAGAATTGGTATCGTAAGTGAAGACCCAAGGAGGATTGCTCCCAACATATCTGCTATTCCTCCCCCTTCAGTAAAATCACTTGTGGAACCCCATAAGTCAAGATTTTAGTAACTAGTTCTTATACTATATTTACATACTGTCTAATTTACAAAATGAAACCCATGACATAATTAACAATTAGGCAACGAGGCTGAGTTATCCAAGAACAAGTGGTTAACAATGTTCAGCCGAGTAGACTTATCACTAGAGGATGTAGAATAAGAACATTACTTCGTTTTTTTGCATTAGTTTTGCTGTTTCATTAACATGATATTTTGGCTGATGAGTTTATTTTGTGATGGTGTACATCCTGGTACATGTGCGAGCTTAGTTTGATGTAACACTGACATTCACTAGACGTTTGTCCAGCTCAAGTCCTCAGAAACTGTTTCTGCCCCTCCCCCCCCCCCCCCCCCACCACCTGATGACTGGTTAGATGCTCTACGCACTGAGCTACTAAGGGGGTTTTCCATTTACACGGTTAGACCGGTCAGTCCGGTTAAATAGAACACAATTTGTTTGAGACCTGGGATGGTCTGACTGGAAAATTTGGTCCTAATCAAAAGCAAGTCCATTCTGGCCAGACTGATCGGTCTAACCTTGTCAATTGGAAAGCGCCCTTAGACTCATTGAATGCTAATATTGCAAAGTGATAGTCAGGTGCCCCTAAGCAGTAGCATTGGCATATGAAGTGTAATGAATAGGGTAATGTAAGCTTGCACATGTGCACCACTCACAATGTCCACTCACTACATTTCATATGCAAATGCTACTGCTTAATAGGAGTACATGACTATGAATTTGCAGCCTGAGCTCTCCATGAGTCTAAGTACAGTAGGTTGACAGTGCTTAGACCATTAACCAGTCATCAGAAGGTTACAAGCGCAATCCCTGTCTGGGGCTCAGAAACATTTTAATTCACCCTTATTGTCATAGTGATAAGTTACTTGGCTGTGCCTTCGTTGACTATCTGCTCATGCTCATGGACAGCTTGGTCTCATTGTCCAATTGTTAATGATATTTCTCACCCTTGTTGGCTGTGATACAATAGCATAACTTGGTGATCCCACTGTCCCTCATGCATGGGCTATTTATTGTATTGTAGCTGTATTTAAAGGGTTAGGATGACTGGGATGGTGTGGAGAATTGAGCTACTCCACTTCCATGAAATGTCCAACAGGGTCTGTTTCCTAGCCAAACTCCTTTGCTAACTACTGTACTGTTTAAATTTGGTAGCAAAGGTGTGAAAGGCGAGTTTCTGGCACCTTAAAACCAGATTGCTCTGGGTAGGTGGAGCTCATAAGCCTTGGCAGGCAGTCCACCTAGGAGAAGGAAAACTCTGATTTCAAACCCCCGGGCCCTATTGATGGGTCAGGCTGTCCATGTCGGACTCACTGATTTATCAATTAATGTTACTTTAGTGTTTCCTAGGCATGCTGACGAGCTCTGACATAGAGCAAAACAGCCATACATTTCAAGCAAATGCCTTTTTTGAAAGGGAAACTTGATGGGCATTGCTCGCAATGTTATGCGTCAATAATATAAGGGCTAAAGTATTTGCCAAGAGTATGAAATATTTAGTTATAAATGGAAGAAGTTATTTTGCTGACCTCAGACTGACATTTTGTCATAATTATAATCTGAAGCATTTACCTTTTTTATTTCAAACTTGATCTAAGTTAAGTTTATAACTAGTTTTATTGAAATGGTTACATGTCATTTTGAGACCAGTGAAATAACCTCTTCAATTATAAATGTACATTATTTACAATCTTGCAGGCCTATATCCTGTGTAGAAACCATTGGGAGAAGGGTAACGAGTTCGTATGGCAACTACACAGCAGCTAGGTACAACCCTCCTGTTTCCCTTTCCCAAACGTCCATGTTGCCATAAGACACATTGTCTGTACGCTGCATGGCGAAAATTTTCGTTGTTTCGCACATTGTTTAAAACGAGAACATCTTCTATAACACACAGCAATGTCTAAAACATTGCCATCAAGGATAAGTTTTTGGAAAATGGGGGTTCTTGAGATGCAGGGTCGTTTTGTCTGGGTGCAGCATTTTTTTTCTTCTTGAGTTGGCATAGCAATGCAATGTCCACAGTTGCACCACTCAAGAAGAAGATTATCAGGTTGGAGGTTTGGTTGTTGGACTCCATCCCCACCTGCCATTTCCCCATTCACCAAATCAGCAAATGCTGCTGGCTGTCTTCTAAGAAGCTCTAATGCAAGCCTTCTTAGAGTATCAACATTTAAGGCTTCCACGACGTTCTGAAATGAAATAAGATTCATAGATTAAAAACTAAAGGATATGAAATATAATAATTTATGGTAATTGTTGTAATAAGTTTTAGAGCCTTTTCAGGACTAAATTTATAATAAACAATAAAATGTTTACCTATAGCTACTCCTGTCTAAATAATGGTTTTCATACCAACAGTTGTAATAAAGAAGTAAAATGTTTTTAACAACACTTCAAATTCTTTCTTGTCAAAGTATGTACAGTATTGGAGGGGCTGATTCATCAATAGATGCTAAAGAGTGTGTTTGCCCCCCCCCCCCCCCCCCCCCCCCCATCCTCAGCAATTTTTAGGTCTTTCTTAGCCCCTTTGCTAGAGATATTGGGGGGCTTAGTCCCCTTGCTAGAAATATTGAGGGGCTTAGTCCCCTTGCTAAAAATATTGGGGGGGCTATAGCCCTCCCCAGTAGGTAACTCGAATAAGTCACCAGACTATCCTGAATACAAGCACAGTGTAGTTATTGGGGTGAACCATGAAGCCCCATCCTCTCACCAAATTGTTTTAAACTATTGAGAAACATGTAACAAAGGGTTTTCTTACAATCAATTGTTGTTCATGATTGGCTTGGTTTTCAGCTGCATTCAGTTCTTCAACCAGTTGCCCTCTTCCTCTTCCACACCCTCTTCTTGCACCTCTTCCTTGGCCTCTTGCACCTCTTCCTTGTCCTCTTGCACCTCTGCCTTGTCCTCTTGCTCTTCCCCTACCTCCCCGTCTAGCACGAACTCTGCCACGTCCTCTCCCACTTGCTTCTTCAGCTTCATCCTGGCTTTCATTTTCTTCCATGGAGAAATCAGAATCCTAAAACAGCACAGGGAGAGGGTAAACAAGATGCCAAATATTCTTATAGTGCAAAGGCAATAAATTGTCACGTCAATATTTATAGCCCTTTTGGCAAGGGTAACATCTAAACATGAATGAAATGAATTTGATACTTTCGAACACGAATTTAGGTTACTTTAGAAACCCAGACTCAAATCTTTGAAAATCAATGGCGATTTTTGCGCAAGTATTTGCCAACTGTTACTGGATGACCGTTCACCTTCTGATTGGTTTTAAACGTTGAACAAGATCAACCGATCTGCATGCCAATAAATAAATAACTCGACTAGTCTTTGCGCGAACAAAACCCAAAACAGACAAGAAGGACCGCGTGATACAAATAGAATAATTGTGGCGCAGATGCCGTACTATAAAAGTCTAAATATACGAAATTATTAGCGTCGCGCACTAAAAAGATACCAGTAAAAACTAGAAATAACTTATATATATACATATATACTTGGATTCAAAACATAGTCTTAATGAACTTACCGTCTTTTCACTGTCGCTTTCTTGAACTCTCCTGTTGTTCATGCAGACCCCAAAGTCTTCGCCGTGGCACGCGCTTGAACAAAAATTGTTTAAACTTCTGCACGGACAGAAATTTCTTCCCTTTTCTCGAAGACAGTGGCCGCGACATGTGCATGTAGTTATATTATCTACGTTAGGCAATGCCGCGACCTCCTCTATTTGACTTTCTTCAAACTCTTCAAGCGTGAAGCTCTCTTCCATTGCGTCGGCCATGACTGATCATGTGAGGTGTTTCGAAGGAGGAATACTTCATGTTATGCAATTTATGTGGATCAAAACATTAGATGTAAACAAACCCCGCACATGCGCAGAACGGACTGTAACCCCCCTTTAACGCTAGGTCATATTTTTGCAAAACCAAAGGATCGTAGTGTGAAAGAACAGAGAAAAGATGCTATTTATTCCAATTCCGTGGAATGACTGTAATCAGGAGTACATCGGTCAGACAAAACGTCAGTTTAGCACGCGTTTAAAAGAGCACCAAAAAGCGGTTTCTTTTGAAAAAGGAAAATTCTGCTTTTTTCGGAGCACGCGTGCAAAAGCAATGGCACATCAATATCGCCCACGCTCCATTAAATCGTGATGGCGGCGGTCCACTGCCGGAAGCCTATAATATTTGCATCTTGTTGATAGATAACGTCACCTGTCTTCCAACGATCAAGATGAAGACACTAGATCGCGATGTCGAAACGTTGGGTCATAAGCAGTAACTTTTCAAGCTGCGTTCAAAAAACTTTTAAGCCAGAGTAGCGTTAAATTATGTCTGATTCTTCACCTGGCTGCGTTAGCAATTTATTTGTTAATATAATTGTTGTTTAAGCATTGTTTTCACTATCGACATAAGCATAAGTATCAGCTCAAGAAAAAACAATACAAAAAATAGTTTTATCTGTGAAACCGTTATGTTAAACATGACATTACAGCGAATTAACGACAACAATTGTCATGTTTATAGTTGCAATAATTATTATACTGTATGGCATTTCCAGGCAAAATGTCAGATACCTTACTAAGTCTAGGCATAGACAGGAGTTACATTTCTTTGTCATGGCCAGAAATCGAGGACACCATGGCGGAATCAGACGGACAAGCATGCGCGTAAGGTTCACAAAAAATAAATTCAAGATGGCGGATTGTAATAGATTTGATAGGGAAAAATTGACAATATACATTTTCAAGTACATGCGATTGAAAATTCCAACATGTGTACGTCTAAGACATCGGCAAATTATGCAAGTATTAACCACAGCAAATTTCGTAACAACTCATCTAGCCTAAATATGTTCCCTGGACGCTGATATTTATCTCTTACCTCTGTATATTGGCGTCTGTTAAATCCCTACGATTTGTTGAAGTACGCTTTTCTCAGCGACGATTTTCCCTACATATGGTCGGTTTGTCTCACATGTGCACGTCTGAATACATTGATCGAGACCGATACTTTGTTTTGCCAAACTTTTAAAGACATTTCTACATCTAAGAACATGTTCCCAAATGGCTTGAAATATACAGTTTTAGAGTTGCAATTTAATCCATCAAGCACCAAGATGATTACCAAAGTTAGCGTAAACAATCCAAATTTTGCTTGATAACTTTGGGTTCTTGTCCGCCATTTCTTATGGAGCTGTTGCTAGGTTGCAAGGGTCTTAACCGCTGTTATTATTATTAAATGTGACTGTGGATTCAGAAATAATAACCGAAATTTATCCGGCATTGACCGGCAATTATTGTGAGTATGAGTGTACAGGCCTGTCTAGACGATTAAACGTTTTGTAATTTGATATTTGGGTAATAAATGGGTCAATAAGACATTTTAGCGAATAACTCTACTTTAATTTGTTGTTATAGACTTCTGTTTATAGCCGAAATTGTCGATATTTAGCCATCAGAATCTTCAAATTAATATTTCCATCGAAATCTGAGCCCACAGGCCACTGCCGCTGGCTGTCCTCGATTTCTGCCCATGATTGTCTTTTGTTTATGGCCATATGCTTGTGTTTATGCTCTAGTAAAAACCAGGCTTTATACTACATTTATTATTATTGTCGAACCAGCCACTGCTATACTGGGAAGCCAATCAGGATTCTATTTTCTTGAAAACGCAATAGCCATCAAAAAAGCTTAGAGACGAGTGGCTCTCTGTTTCCATTCTAGGCATAACTTTTCAAATTTAAAACTTGTTAACTCAGCCTTTGCTTTTGCTTTAAGGCTGTCGTCGTGAACATAAGCCGTTAACTCCCAAAGTCAGAAGCCTTAAAACATTTTCCAGGACGCATCAGTTTCAACGTGTCATTCCTCAATACCGCTTGAGCAATTCTCTGATGAGAGCTGTGAACAATTGCTTTTCCGAGGACCGCAAAGTCATTTACCAGTTTTGTTCGTATTGTTTTACTCGGATATTCTACAGTAAGATGAACTTTAGTCTCGTTCTTTTGAGTTTCTGAAGCTGGTCGAACTGGTGAAGGTAAATTTCAGCTTTCCTGAGCGGCGGAGAGGTCAACATCTGGTTTGTGCTAAATTAATTAATTTTCTCCTTTGTCGGGGGAAATGTTTTCTCACAAAGAAAATATGTATCGGCTTGATGTGACAATTTCTGAGGAAATGTGTCCTTCATCGTTATATCTCAAACTCATTATTAATTCATGAGGAAAACATAAAGGAAATCAGCACCGTCTCGGTGTTTGGATATCCTGATGAAACACTCCTCCTCGTGTATGATATATTACATAAAGACTTAGTACTATAAAATAATATACTTGTCAAAAATTGCAAATATTTTGCGCTCCTTCTTTGACTTCGTTCAGCGTGGGTCCACGCGTGGGCAATTTTAGCTAAATTTATTTTCAAATTTGATTGGATAACATGAGACAAAAGGCAATACGTCACGGAAATCGAATCTTGGCTTGGGTTCGCAGACGCTTTTTTCCGCGGGAGGCAACGAGGGCGGGGAAATACGTCTGGGTTCGAAGGCTATTGAATATCTTGAATATCATGCTTTTTGAACGCTTTTGAGAGGTCCGAATTATTTTTAGGACAAATTCGGACAGGAAATAGTTAGAGAGATACAGCAGTTTGTAACTCATTCCTGTCCGAGGGCTTCCCCAGAGGTGAATAAAATCGTCTGGCGTTAGTCAGAATAAAATACTAATGACCCAATTCGGACAGGAAAGAGTATAAGCCTATCTACATTTCAACAAACTCTTTAATTTACTACATTTTTAATTGGAAGACGTACGAAGCATACCTGGAAGACCAGCTTTGTTAACAATCCAACCTTTATCATTTCTTTTGATATTTTGAGGCACACTTGATCGGACAATAAGGTGCTGGACATCGCGCCATGTGAGCATTGGCCTGAAAGTTAAAATTATATATAATCAATTTGTTATCTATGGAATTTAATGGCGATGTTACACGAAACGATTTTCAACGACGATTATTTTATAACGCAATATTGTTGCACGAAAAGTCGAAGCGGCGTCTGCAGACGATTCTTAACGCAACATTTGTTGCCGCAAAGTGTTGCTGTCAGTTATGTCTTCAACCGAAATTGATTGCCATATTACACGTATCGAATTTTTCCATTTAGGAAGGCTTTTGGATGTCCTGATGTTCACATTTATGACATTTTGTGCCGTAGCGTTCTTCACTAAATGTACATACTCCACAAGCAGGGTTACGAAAGGTGCCAGAATTACATGCTTTAAACTCGCCAACGCCACCATGCATGCACCAATTATCTGTGATAGACTCCAGCTTGTTTTCAAAGTTTGAAAAATATTGAGACTACACGCGTTTTACTTATGGTAAGAACAATTTCATCATGTCTTTATTTCCATCTGGAAGTATTTATAAGGCCATAGACGTAGTAACGTTTCAGTGGACAGTCCCGAGGAATGTAATATTTCTTTATGAATTTATTTATTTACGAATTACTATACCAGTTCTCCGCAGTGAAACTAGTCGTATTAATATATGATAGACAGCATTTTACGCAAACAAATTACGTGTCGTTTCGGGCTTTTGACAATAGTATTTAGATTAGGATGACTAATATTGATCTATCATTGTGGTGCAGTCCGTTGAAGCACCGAATATCATCGACCTGCATGCACATTGGCAGTATGTAGCCTCATACTGTAGCAACCAGGGGGGAAACGTAGCATGTCCCTACCCCCAAAAATTTGTCATAAAGTGCCCTTTTTGCAACAGGCAAGCGCCCTTTTTATGATGAAACATGTGTTTCAAGTAACCTTTTGAAGTCCTACCCACTGAACAAAGTGCCCTTTTGAAGCTGTATCCCTCCAAGATCAACTTGCTTCCTACGCCACTTAATAGATCTACCCATATTTAGCCTCCGTAGCTCCGTAATGTGCTGCTGAGGATCGATATGATTGACTATCGTAAACGCATATAGCTTACTTCTGGTTACATTCGTATCCATAATCTATATGCAATTTCGTGTTAGTTGTTACGCAGTACTTTCTTACAATAGTAGCTTCTAGTTATAGAGAATGTTTAGCTGGAAGCGGGCTAACCAAGTAAGAAAGCTGGTTCGATTGGCAGCAATAAGTATTTTTTGCTTTTATGTAGGAGCCTGCCTACCAGGATGAAATTTGACAGCGACATGCTTAAGTAAAATTGATTACGAATCTTTTCTACGCACTCGTAATTCAATTATTCTTTATTCCGGTAGGCGAACCAGCCCAGCTAATGAGAGTTTATATGAGAAAATGTACTTCCGCTTATCGATATCTCGCTAGATTCAGGTGAGATCCCGCCTACAGGGCTATAGCCCGCTTGTCTATATAATCGAAAGGAAATAACAAAGAGAAACGTAGCTATCCGGTGAGATCTTGCTTGCCGAACTATCCCAGTCATCGAGCTGAGCTGGCTTGCCGCCCATGCAAACAGCCCCCTAGCTATCTTTTACAGGGTTTGGTTTGGCATGTTGTTTATTTTCGTACTTTTTTGATGGGGAGTATATAACAAGAGCCTCTGGAAATATCATTGCCGCCTACTTTGCAATCCTTATCTATTATTTTGAAATATCCACTAAATAAAATTGTCTAATTACCATTGTCTTTTCTTTCAAATTTGCCTATGTGGAATATAAGCCACTCAAAATAACCTATACTTAAACACGACTTCCCGTGTAACAAAATTCAAATCAGTTCAAAAACTGGCATTCCATGGGCGCACAATTTGACCTTGAAAAATCTTGTCATAATTTTGTTTCACGACGAAACGGCATGAAACACAAGTTTATCGTGGAATTCATATTATTTATTTATTGATTGATTTGCGGATACACCATGTGGGTTAAATTAAATTTAATCGAATTTAATCCACATGGTGTATCAGGAAATCAATAAATAAATAATATCAATATACATTTCTCTCAAACCCTTGATTATGATAGGTCAGAAATTTTGTGAGAAATCTCGATATCTGCAATTTGCTGCAATTTGCCGTTGAGATTGTCATGACGTGAGCCCATAATGCCATTATCTGTAGCCATTATCTGTAGAAAAAAGAGTTGTCAGTCATGTACTGACGTCATGCCACTGACGAGATAGAAAAACCGCTTGCTCGCTCGGGCAGCCCGGCAAATTTTTTCAGTTATGGCCGAGAAAGTAAAGTTTTTGCTTCTCTATCCGAGGACGACATTGACAAGCTGGTCGAAAATAAAGACTCAGCAAACACAAAGAGAGCTACAAAACTGGCAAGAAGAATGTTCGCCAGAAGAAAAGAAAGAACATGCTGATGTCCTAAAATCCCTCTACGTCGAAGCAAGAAAAGTAGATGGGAATCCATATTCGGAGAGTTCTTTAACATCTTTGCGGTTTGGACTTAACAGACACTTCAAATCTCTTCATTACATGGATATAATTAACGACCCAGATTTTAACGACGCGAACAAAATATTCCCTGCAAAATGTGTCGAATTTATAGAAGACATACCAAAGCTCTACGAAGGTAACCTACAGTATATTCAACACAAACCATCCAAGAACGCTTAAAAACAAAGTATTTTTCGAAATAATGCCCTACTTTTGCCGTCGAGGTCGCCAAAATCTTCGGCAGCCCAAGGAGTCGGACTTCACAATCAGCGTTGATGCAAACGGGAAAAAATACGTAACAAAAACAACAGACGCGCTGACCAAAGTAAAGGACGAACCCGAAGGAGGAGGAACAATATTCGAGAAATATCTTCAACACTTATAAACCCTAAAAACGAGTTTCAGTTTTCCAGCGACCGACGAAAAGTGTTTCGGAATGCGACAACGTTTGGTTTGACAACATGGTTGTCGGCGAGCGTGATGAAAAACATGTCAAAACAGGGAAACCTGTCAACTGTCTACCCGAATCACTCGATACGTACGGGCAACAGCTGTGACAATACTTGACAGGTCCGGCTTCGAAGCACGGCACATTATGGCTGTCAGTGGTCACGAAAGTGAAAGCAGCATCAGAAGTTACAGCCGAACTAGCCTGGATACAAGACGGGAAATGTCCGAAACTTTGATGGCTGTCGCTACATGCAGTTCTCCCACGCACGTTGATATGGAATTATCTCCATTGTTGTCGCTCTCCAAAGAAGAAACAGTGTTGAATATACAAACCTCTCATTTACAGTCATCCAAACAATTCAATTTTTATAACTGTAACTTTAACTGATAAGCGGGACAGTTTTGGCACAGTTGTAAGTTCCTAACTTGGCGTGAACATTTTTTTAATGCTATTTCCTTTGTTGTTGTTTACAGTCGTTTTGACATTTCAATAAACTGATGTTATTTAATTGTTCTGTCTTCGAAGAAAGTAAGCTTATAACTATACCTTAAAACAGTTTAAACAGTCTGTATTATCTGCCTCAGCCTTCGGCTTTGGCAGATAACACAGACTTCGAACTTGATAATTCTTGATATCAAAAAAGCCTCATCCAATAATTGCTTATTATTATTCGATTTATTTTTATCTTCCTTTTAATTGGTTGAGGGACCGCTACATCACCTGCAAATAACTGCCTACAAATAACAGTCTGCTCATGCGCATTAGCCGGAGATGTTGTTTTGCAGTAAATAATATTTTGCTCATGCGCGTTACACTCAATTTCGGCAAACGTAAATCGCTCGTTCAGCCAAGCTGGAAAGAAATGAATGGACATAATTATAGATAAACAATGTCAAATAAAAAAATAAATCGAATAATAAAACAATTATTGAATTCGGTTTTCACAAAATATCGTGATTTGTCAGTGTCTCGCAGTTCAGTTATTTACCTCTGCCTTCGGCATCGGCAAATAATTGATCTGCTCGCCACTGACAAATCACGATATTTTGCTCAACCTCGTCGAATAATTGTTAATTATCATTTATTTTCTCTCTATCCTGAATTCTGATTGGTTAATTCACCTGCAAATAACTGAGTAGAAATAATTTTCTGCGGCAAATAATTTTAGGAGCATGCGCACTATAGCGTTGCTGACTGCAAATAATTTTCGTAAACATGGCGGTGATGGCGGCTAGTTTTCCTAAGGTGTCCGAGGAAGTAACAGAGAGTATTTGGAACTGATCCACATAAACGACAATATACTTCAGAAAATAAATATTTAAAACGAAGGTTTAGACGTTTAGTGAGATAAAAAGCAAACTCGTGCCAACAAAAAGTAAGTTTTACCAAGCTTTTAGTATACCGAAGACAGAGAGGAATGGCGATCTCTTACTTCATGTAATTCAAATTTATAACTATTTTATGAATGATAAATCAATTATTGAACCGTCTATCACAAAGTATCTGGTAGCTCGCCACTGACAAATCATGATATTTTGGTCAGACTCGTCCAATAATTGATAACTATTTGTAGTTCTTACATAGTTCCTTCAATATGTTATTCGAAGTTTTAATCAACCGATAAACCTTGCAAAAACGATATTTGGGTCAATGCAGACTAAGGTGTTTAAATGTTTACGGCTGATTGACAACTAAACGTATAAAATCTATTGCAGGGCTCGCCTTAATTTATACCTGGCTTCCAGCAACAAGGCAACAATGCCAGATGCCATTGCAGCAGATGCAGACGTTTTACCAAAGTTTTCGGTACAAGATTTATTATCATGATTACCAGAACAGGTGATCTACAAAATAAACGTAAACATTGTGTTATAGTACTAGTCAAGTAGCCAAACATCGTAAACTTTGCCAGTTGTTTTAATAGCAGGAAAATTAGAGTAACAAAACTTTGCATGGTGAGGTGGATATTAAGATTTTTAATCGGAGCAACACAATAAAATACAGTACAGAAAACATAACTCAGCTATTAGAGAGACGTTCAAAAAACATTTACTGGACAAGAGTCTTCAAAGGTCTTTCATTATCTTCATAATTATTCAAACAAATGTGTGTAGTGAGCACCTTATAAACTGTAATGAAAAAAATAATCTTATAAAGCAGTTAACTAACCACGTCATTACTGCCAAACGTTGATGCAAGAATTGCTGAACACGCCTCCGTGTAAGGGGCAACGTATCCTTGTTTTGTTACAGCTCCAATTGCTATCGTGTGGATACTGTTGACATAGCCATCAAAAGCACAGCTGTCTCCCAGTGTACCTCCGTTGCCAGATGAAAAGATGTAAATTGAACCCTTCTTCTTTCGTCCCTGTTAAGATATTCAAACTTGTATACTTACAGGTGGCGTAAAACAGACAATATACAATAAAAACTGATAAAGAAGTACAAATAAGCACGTGTACAGATAGGTCATGCAGTCAGGATGAAAAACCTAAAAAGGATATTATTTCATTGACTTAGCGAGGTTAATGTTCAAATGTTGGAAAATATCTATTTCAAGTTTAATGGGGTAAGATAAATTGGAAGTTTATTCTAGCTTATGCTAATATTAGCATAAGCTAGAATAAACTTCCAATTTATCTCATGTTTAATATATATATATTATATGGCTGGGTTTGATTTCCGGGCCGTACGCAAAACGACGCACGCTGATTGGTTCCCAAGGGGTCGGGATTTTACGATATTGACCGACCGGTCAATACGCTTTTTTCCCGGTCCTGTAAGTTTTGGAGAGAGAATTTCTGAATTGATTTGAATACAAATAAAAGAGTACTTGGTGTAGTTATTCAAATATTCTGAACAATAAAATGTGTTGGAACATTACTGCTGTTTTTCTTTGTTTATCTAAAAACACGACAAATAAAAGCCGAACTGCTGTTAACAAGAAGGCCAAGAAACGACACGAAAAAGTTAACAGGTAAGGTAAACAGCATACTCCAAAGACGAAAACGACGATCGGAACAAAATAAAATGAACCGATAGGCATATAATAAATTCCTTATCAACCTCGTTTGCTCGGTCTGTGCGGGAAAGTATTTGCCCTCGGTTTTATGGCACAAACCTCGTTCCTTCGTCACTCGGTGGGTCTGTACGGAAACCTCAGGCAAACTTTCCCGTACAGACCTCGCACTCGGTTAATAAGTCCTTATTATTATATGGCAGCAGCGCTGAGAGGTCCGAATACGGAAATCCTGTAATTTGATTGGTTCATAAGCGGTCGGATATTTCCCGTATCCGCCCGCTCAGAGCGGAATCTGCCGTTCAGAACCGTAAGTTAATTTTATAAACAAAATGGCAGTCATGTATCGGCAACAAGATGGATTATAATTTCAGAAGTAACTCATTGTTGAAATATATCGTGCAGGTATGTTGTTAGAAATTTTATAAGCTTTCATTTGATGTATAGTTCGAGTTTCCACGTTTTGTGAAAGTTTTTAAAATGTCCAAAAACGTTCGTAACATTGTTCGTAATAACATTTACTTCTCACAAGTATTAGAATTCCAGATGATTTTTTATTCAAACTACTTAACGTACGACCTTGAGCAATATGTCAAACAAAAGCAATTGAAAATTACTATTTGGGGTAGAAAGTTCAGGATTCTAGCTCAACGGAAAGTACTTTAAAAATGGGAAAATGTCTCCCATTTTCGTTTAGTTCGCAAGAAAGATGGGTCGAGTTTTCACAGAACGTTCACAAGATTTATGGCCATATAATAAACTACTTATTGACCTCGCTTGTTCGGTCTGTACTAGTGAAATATCGGACCTCTGTTTTTTGCACAGACCTCAACTCGCTGCGCTCGTCTCGGTCCGTACTAAAAAAAACATCGGTCCGATATTTCACTAGTACAGACCTCACGCTCGGTCAATAAGTAGTTAATATATATATATATATTTAACAGTTATACAATGAGCTCGAGTCGTATATGAGCTCATAGCCAACGAGGCGCTTCGCCGAGTTGGCTATTAGTTCGTATACGACGAGAGCGAATGGTATAACTGTTTTATTATATAGCCAAGCACTGTACAAGAGACAAAATTACAGCGAAATCTTTCAAACGACAAACTTCCGGCATAGGCAACCAATACTTCCGCCATGCGTAATGATGCATTCACATAGAGTTTCTCGCTGAGCTGTTCGGTAAACAGCTTTGAAATGTTGCATAAATGTTGCTCGAGAGGCAAAAAATGTGTTAAGAAGATCAACAAAAAAGATTAAAAGGTACCTTTAGGAAGTCAAAAGGTGGTTCAGTTGTTTATATTAGCGTTGCTGTCGTGAAAAAGGTTTTGATTTCATGCAAAAATAAAACTGAAACACCTTCGGCAGTGAAATTAAATTACTTATAGTTGGTTGTTTTTGAAAAAGAACATGCTTTTTACTACTCCAAATGCTTATCTAAATAAAAAAAGTCTCTTTACTGGTGATCTCCTACGAAATGTGTGTTGTAAGCTTTATTTTAACCGTGAGTTTCTTTGTTTGGCAACAAATTAATATCAACCCGCTAATTTAGTCGTGTTTTTGAAGTAAAAAGACGTAATTTTTAGGTGAATTTTACCATTTGACATGCTAAATTGTGTATTTGTTAATGTATTTTTACACAATGTTGTTTTTCTACACATTTGTTTGAGGGTGTTGATGTTTTTCTGTATAAAAATCCGTCAATTTCAACTCTTTTCGGCAGTTTAAAAAAACATGCCGCCATCTTGTTTTTCCTCTACTAGCAGGATATGAGCTGATAGCCTGGTAGTAGGGAACCAATCAGATTACGGAAAAGCTCATATCCGATAGCATGCTATATAATAAATATATATATATATATATACCGTAGTTGTTCCCTTTAATAACGCCTCCTTTTCCAAATCTCCAAGCTTTTGTATTTCCATTCCATTATCCACCGGACCCCAACTGTTGGAGTAAATATCAACATCATTCGAATGATACTGGAGGGCTTTAGCTGTGATGTCTTCTGGTGCAATTTTAGACGTTATGAGACGAATACCTAGGTAACAAGAGGACAATTTGAGACTGAATATATCTCCACAGGGGTTTATTTTTAAATAGTGTAATAAAAGTAGCGTGCTGCGTAGGCAGTGTAGAAACAACAATCGAAATATAGTAAGGTTAGATATACTGCCGAAACAGAGAACGTAGGAATCTAACGTTTCGAGCGAAGGACTTTCGCCAGAGAGAAAACGCTTCTCTGACGAAGGGCCTTCGCTCGAAACGTTAGATTCCTACGTTCTCTGTTTCGGCAGTATATCTAACCTTGCTATATTTGGATTGTTTATTTTTAAAGATGTCTAAAAGGAAAACAAGCCATTCCGCTACCCATGCTAGCTCACGAGACCTACATATATCAATGAATAAATAAAATGCCTGATTGCACTGGTACCAAAATTATGCAATTTTAAGTATTTGCATAAAATAAGGATAGTGAGCGCAATCAAGTTCTTCCTCTACACGGAAAATCTTGTGGTCAGATTCTTAATGAACCAAACTTTGATGGAGTGGTCCTTGGTCTATGACCAATCTTTCCACAAAATGTCATAAAAATCTGTCCAATATTTTGTAATATATCTTGGCGACCGACAAACAGACAAACATAGGTAGAAACAAAACCTGGCGGAGGTAAAAATATAGTGTAACAAAGGATTTATAACCAAAAACCAAGCAACTACCAGTATTGCAGAGGAGATTATATTGATATAATTTTGACATCTCACGGTGACATGGTGTTGTTTGTAATACTGAGATTAGTAGCTTAATTAATAGATTGTTAATATATTGTACTATTAATATTTTTAGGAAGAAGAAAGATATGATTGGATGGCGCCTTTGTAAGAAATACTTGTAGGACAATTAAACATTTTGATTACTGAGCATTGCAAAACAATTTACTTTGATGAAGGGTCTCCGCTTGAAACGTCAGTATTTTGTTATAAAAACTATTCTCGTCAGTTTACCTAACCTTACCATCTTTTCACTTTGCCCTATATCTAAAACACTTATTACGCAGCACTTTACTTTAAAAAAATTTTACATTGCAAGACAATGTTCTTTTAATATTTGTCATGCGTATATATGCTAATGAGAAAAAAATAGAAATTTTCTTTCTTTGGAGGGAAAATCAGAAACAGTTTGCAAGCTGATGAGGGAATTATGGTGCAGGTGATTAAGGCATTGCAACTTTAACTAATAATTTAAAATAATAGTCTGCTTGAATGTGACGGTAGCTTAGAATGCAGTATTAGCCATAATTTTTCAGTACTTGCCACATCAAAAGACGTCCTAAAATTTCTACTCATTAATTGCTCTTCAAATCAATCTATGAGGCCTGATTTCAAACTAAATAACACAGTAGAAAATAGACTTAGTGTTCGAATAGACGAGACGTGTCCGCTTGTGAAAAGTGTCCGCTTATGAGAGATGTGCGCTTACGAGAGGTGTACGCTTACGGGAGGTGTCCGCTTACGAGAGGTGTCCGCTTGTGGGAGATATCCGCAAGTCGACTTTTGACTGTATACTAAAGAGATATTTTATTACTTTTTTGAGTTTGGCCTACCAGCAAGTTTTGCATTGTAAGCTATTCCAACTCCACATATTCCATTGTTGGCTGTTGCAGCAATCACTCCAGCACAGTTTGTACCATGACTAGGTAACAATAAAAAATCATTGAGTGTAAATGTTCTTCGAGCTAATTTATATAAATTGCAATGGTCACTGTCGATAAATGCAACAACACCAAGATCTTTAAGAGTAGGCCTAATGCATGTATATATTTCGAATTATAATATATATTCAGAATATTAATAAAACAAAATAACTGAATTGTTTGCTAAATGCCGCCATGAAAACAAATTTTATGCATCTAATTTTAACGCACCTTAGTTTTTACAATTCTTATTAGTCTGATGATCGCCAGCGAGAGCTGAGCGTGAAACTCGAGTAACAGAATTTTAGAATTTTATAGTTTTTATCCATCTTACATATTATATATATATGAAATCATTAATAATTCATGAGGAAAATTCAAAAGAAATTAAGGTTTAATCAATGTCTGTTTACCTCAATACAGAACTGATATCAGAGTCAGTTCTGTACCACATTTACAGACACTGATATCAGTTCTGTAGCAAGTGTAGAAACACTTCGTATTCAACTAAGCGTCCTGATGAAGATGCAAACATTTGTTGAACAACAACATTTGTTGAATAACAAATGATTATCAGAACAGATTATAAGAATCACTTATAAAATGTGGGACTAATACTAAATCAAAGTGCATGCTCACTTCACTAATTTAATAATCGTAACCTATTAAACCTTACCTCGAAGGTTTATCAGCTCTTAACATGATGTACTAGTTTTAGCTAACTAATAGGCGTTTTAGAAGTAATTTACAGAATTCGTGTCCGTTTTGTATCGGGATTCAGGCACTCGACTTCGCCTCGTGTCTGTATACCCCGATACAGAACAGTCACTCATTCTGTAAATAGTGTATATATACACTATATATATATTATATAGCATGCTATCGGATATGAGCTTTTGCGTAATCTGATTGGTTCCCTACTACTAGTCTATCAACTCATATCCTGCTAGTAGAGGAAAAACAAGATGGCGGCATGTTTTTTTTTAAACTGCGGAAAAGAGTTGAAATTGACGAATTTTTATAGAGAAAAACATCAACACCCTCAAACCAATGTATAAAAAAACAACATTGTGTAAAAATACATTAACAAATACACAATTTAGGATGTCAAATGGTAAAATTCACCTAAAAATTACGTCTTTTTACTTCAGAAACACGACTAAATTAGCCGGTTGATATTAATTTGTTGCCAAACAAAGAAACTCACGTTTAAAATCAAGCTTACAACACACATTTCGTAGGATATCACCAGTAAAGAGACTTTTTTTATTTAGATAAGCATTTGGCGAAGTAAAAAGCATGTTCTTTCTCAAAAACAACCAACTATTAAGTAATTTAGTTTCACTGCCGAAGGTGTTTCAGTTCCATTTTTGCATGAAATCAAAACCATTTTCACGACAGCAACGCTAATATAAACAACCCACTTTTTGACTTCATAAAGGTACCTTTTAATCTTTTTTGTTGATCTGCTTAACACATTTTTTGCCTCTCGAGCAACATTTATGCAACATTTCACTGAAGCTGTTTGCCGAACAGCTCAGCGAGAAACTCCGCGTGAATGCATCATTACGCATGGCGGAAGTATTAGTTGCCTGTTGCCTATATGCCGGAAGTTTGTCGTTTCAAACCTTTCGCTGTAATTTTGTCTCTTGTACAGTGCTTGGCTATATAATATACGACTATGAGCTCATATACGACTCGACCTCATGGTATAACTGTTAATTATATATATATATACTTTATATATACTGTATATGTACAGCGAAACACCGTGTCTGTAGATTGAACTAGGTATGCTCCTTCACTTCGGTGTTGTTGAGCACTCTGTGAAGTTGCCGTGGGTACCTATTAGCGATAATGCAACGCTCACTACCCTTGTGGAAGTTTGAGCACTCTGGGCCCATGCGCACTTCACGCTATCTGAATGTATTTCATCGATGCTTTCCCACATGCGGTTGTCACTGACGATCGCATGTGTATAAGTAATTGGCGAAATTCATTCAGATTGTTCCAAGCTACACTGATGAGCTGTTGTACAGCGAAACACCGTGTCTGTAGATTGTACTATATATATATATATATATATATATATATATATATATATATATATACTATAAGTGGGCTTACCTCAAATGTTGATGGTCGCTACTGTCAGTTTCACGCTGGGCGATCCTATAGATCGACCATAGACAGTAGCGACCATCAACATTTGAGGTAAGCCCACTTATAGTATATTCGCTCTATCTTTACGGTATTGAGCACTTTTCGACATTTTGCGAACAACACTTTGTTTGTTTGAATATATATATATATATATATATATAAAATTAATTGATAATTCATGAGAAAAACACAATGAAAAATCATATCGGATCTATATATATATATATATATGAAATGGCGTATCGGGTATATATATAATATAATATAATTTATTATATAAAATAGAGTGTTTTATTGATTTTTCCGCCACTAATAAAAGTGATAATCTCACATGTGTCGATTATTCATGATAATCTCACATGTGTCGATTATCGTGATTTCAGCCAATCAGCAACCTGTATTCCCAGCGCCGTGGCGCGTTAAAAAACAAACACCGACCATTTTCCAGTGTATGAGTTTAATATCGATAGGTTTTTTAATTTTTCATCGTATTTAATATGGATTCTAGTAGGGATAACGAGGTAGATTGTTGTGGAGAGCCTGAACAAACCACAAACAAACGCTTTGTTTCTTTGAATGAAGAAGACGTGCAGCACTTTGTAGAAAAGGAAGAAAATATAAACACGAAGAAAAAAACGACAAGCGACATTGCACTGGTAAAGCTGTTTCTCGCAAACGAGAACGAGAAACGAAGGATTCAAGATATCCCACCAAACGAATTAGATGGTTATTTGAGCAAATTCCTTTTGTCAGTGAGAAAGAAGACGGGAGAAAAATATGAGCCAACTACTCTACGAGGATTCGTTGCTTCCCTTGAACGATACCTTAAAAAGTTTCGATACACCGAGTCAATTTGAACCGGTTATAATTTTGCGAACACTCGAGAAGTCTTGAAGTCAAAACAGAAGCAACTTAAAAGAGTAGGAAAAGGAAACAAACCACAGGAAGCATCTGCTCTTAATGAACAAGAGGTAACTATTCTTTTTACTAAAAGAGTCATGGGAACCCATTCACCACAAGCGCTCATAAACACACTGTGGTTTAATAACTGTTTACACTTTGGTTTGAGGGGAGGAAAAGAGCAACGAGACTTGAAATGGGGCGACGTTGAATTAAAAACGGATAGTACTGGAAAAGAATATCTAGAATATTCTACAGAAAGACAAACGAAAACCAGACCTGGAGTTAATCCATCAAACAGAAGGATAATCAAGCCACGGATGTACGAAAATAAAGCAGTTGGACCCGACCGAGACCCAGTCTTTGTTTACAAGCTGTACAGAAGTAAGCGACCAGAGCAAACATTAACGCCAGACGCACCATTATACTTAGCCGTAAACAACTTCACTGCCCACCAACGCTCATCTTCAGAAAAAAGATGGTTCAAGCTTCAACCCATTGGGGTAAACAAATTGAACTCGTTGATGAAAGATTGTGCCTCGGAAGCCGGTCTTGGATTGAACAAACGCATTACAAATCACAGCGCTCGGAAAACACTTGTCCAAAAGCTGCAAGATCACAACGTTCCACCGACACATATCGCTCAAGTAACTGGACACATGAATCTTCAGTCTATAAACAATTATAGTACAATGCGTGAAAACCAACAAGAAGCCATTTCATCACTGTTGTCAGCGACTACTGCTTCGTCACAGACGCAGTCATCCGTCTCCGACGAAACTGGCTTTCAAATGTTTTCCAAGGACAAAGAAACACCAAAACAAGATGGTGAAACTCAAGTGCTGTCAATGTTTAAAGGAAATTATATCACCGGTGGCACGTTTAACATTCACGTTGCGAGCAGCTCTACGGCCTCTAGTAAAACGTTGATAACAGACAGTCCCAAAAGAAAGAAATACCGTAGACTTCGCGCCTTACAAAGTGACAGTGGCAGCAGCCAAGAGAGCTAAGTTCCTTTTCTTGTTATTAAAAATTGAACTATTTAGCCTTTATAATCGTTCGCTTATGTTTTTTTTTAAATAATAAACGGCACTTTTATTGTCGGTGCAGTTACATGACAATTTTGACATATATTTATTCTGTTTTATACGTTTGATAATAAAATGTTTGAAAAATCGTACTACAGCTCTGCTCTATTTTTGTTTGGCGATAGAAGTATTTTTATATAATAAACAGAAAAATACATGGATGCTTGGAAATATGAAATTTATTTCTCGTGTTGACCAGGGTATCTCACTCGTTCGCTTCGCTCACTCGTGAGATATCCTGGTCAACACTCGAAATAAATTTCATATTTCCGCACATCCGTGTATTATTCTCTATATAATATACCGTTCAAAGAATACATATATAATAGGCCGGGGAGGGGGGTTACAACCCACATAACCCCCCTTGGATCCGCCACTGGAATCATTATTATGGGACAATGAACTCGGGTGGAGAATAATGATATTAGGTGTTACTCCGAGTAACGAACCATGCCGGACAAGTAGAGAAAACTTTACCTGGCCCGGCTGGGATTTGAACCCGCGACCTTCGGTTTACTAGTCTGGAGTTACAGGTCAAGTTGGGAGCTGGTGGTCGAATGATGGTACTTGGCTTATTTGATATTTCAAAACAGATAGTAGTTTCTTCCATATTGAGACATTAGTCTTTATGCCTTTAGATTTAGAACAATTATTATAGGACAATGAATGTATAAAGACTAATGTCTCAATATGGAAGAAACTACTATCTGTTTTGAAATTTTTAAAACACGAGGCGATAGCCGAGTGTTTTAGATCTGATAAAACACGTATTGCAAATGTTTTGAATAGCTTTAAAAACGACCTATTTGGTAAGTTAATTGGCGTAGTAATTTTGAAGCTAAAGTTTATGTAAATCAGGAGGATTCTTATATATATATATTTAACAGTTATACCATGAGCTCGAGTCGTATATGAGCTCATAGCCAACGAGGCGCTTCGCCGAGTTGGCTATTAGTTCGTATACGACGAGAGCGAATGGTATAACTGTTTTATTATATAGCCAAGCACTATACAAGAGACAAAATTACAGCGAAATGTTTGAAACGTCAAACTTCCGGCATAGGCAACAGGCAACTAATACTTCCGCCATGCGTAATGATGCATTCACACAGAGTTTTTCGCTGAGCTGTTCGGCAAACAGCTTTAAAATGTTGCATAAATGTTGCTCGAGAGGCAAAAAATGTGTCAAGCAGATCAACAAAAAAGATTAGAAGGTACCTTTATGAAGTCAAAAGGTGGGTCAGTTGTTTATATTAGCGTTGCTGTCGTGAAAAATGTTTTGATTTCATGCAAAAATGAAACTGAAACACCTTCGGCAGTGAAACTAAATTACTTAGTTGGTTGTTTTTGAAAAAGAACATGCTTTTTACTACTCCAAATGCTTATCTAAATAAAAAAAGTCTCTTTACTGGTAATCTCCTACGAAATGTGTGTTGTAAGCTTGATTTTAACCGTGAGTTTCTTTGTTTGGCAACAAATTAATATCAACCCGCTAATTTAGTCGTGTTTCTGAAGTAAAAAGACGTAATTTTTAGGTGAATTTTACCATTTGACTTGCTAAATTGTGTATTTGTTAATGTATTTTTACACAATGTTGTTTTTTTATACATTGGTTTGAGGGTGTTGTTGTTTCTCTGTGTAAAAATCCGTCATTTTCAACTCTTTTCGGCAGTTTAAAAAAACATGCCGCCATCTTGTTTTTCCTCTACTAGCAGGATATGAGCTGATAGCCTAGTAGTAGGGAACCAATCAGATTACGCAAAAGCTCATATCCGATAGCATGCTATATAATAAATATATATATACTCTCTCTACGCCTTTAAATTAATGAACACTTTTTATATTTTCGAAATATAGCTAATTAGCTGTACAAAGATAATTATTTAATATAACGTAAAAAGTCTTACCCATTGCTACTGAAGACATTTGGATATAAATCGTCATCAACAAAGTCGTAACTATATCTTGGTTGCTATAAAACAAAACAGGGAGAAATGATACAGACATCCTGGCACGTTTAGGAAAAATAACAGAGCAACAATAGTGTGCACATACAAAATATTATGCACTAAGACAGACAAACTTTATTTTATATATATAAAGTCGTTTAGAAAACGAATTCCGCTGCCATCGGTCGGGCACTGCTTTAAAACTACGTAAATAACCAGGTTTTTAGTTACAAAACACAAATTCAGTTGTTGTCGCCTCCAAAAACCTGCAGTTTGTTCAGATATCTTCTTTTAATATTCACGAAATTACGCTCATCACATTTGCTGGCCCCCATTTTGTTTGCGTAATTAGCAGGGAACTTCATGTAATATATTTAACAGTTATACCATGAGCTCGAGTCGTATATGAGCTTTAGCCTGCGAACCCAGACCTTACTATTTTTCTGCCCTCGTATCGCCCGCGAAAACTACTGTCTGCGAACCCGAGCCCGAGATTTTATTTCCGTGACGTAATACCTTTTTATCCAATCACAATTTACCTCTTAAAAACAGGGGACTAACGCGCGGGATTTGTGCGGAATAAACACGCAAACGCGTGTAAACAAAGGAGTGAAAGGCAAATCTGAAATGACAGAAAGTATCGAGAGTGCGTTTATCAAAGTTTTTCAAGTTTTTAGGCCGTGAGTCAAAAATTAATAAGCAAAGTTCGTCTGTTGTCATGTATTGACAGACCGAAAGGCGAAAGAACATGCATAGTCAATATTAAAAACAAACGAGATTAACTAAATGACAAATTCTCATTCAAAAACAGATATAAATAGTGGCCAAGAAAAGATACAATGCCAACGACCTAGCGTCCAAAGACAATGCTAGACAAGATATTATTTATATTGATTTTCATTTTCAAGATTTCTTTCGTTTTAACTCAGCTGAACTGGTAAATACGAATCTCCTACCGTTATTAAACTTTCTTCTGGTCATATCACCACAAACACTGCCAATTTAGTCTACTATTTTCGGATTGTTTTTCTTGTTTGCGGTTTCTTACTTTCTTCGTTGTTGACAAATACATATGACAACGCATCATTCAGTTCTCCTCATGATCTAAAAAGCCGTTTCTTACAAAATTTCTTCATCGTTCTCTCTCGAGTTAAGTAGAATACACCAGAGCAGAATTCTTTACCAGCTTTGAACAGTTTCAAGACACATCCTTGTTCTTTCAGATACATTTCGGTCGGCATCGTTTTCGGTCTTTATTGTATAAATTATGAGGCTTTTTTCAGTGGTTTGAAGTCATGTTTATTGTTGCCTCTTCTCTGCTGTCTCTATTGCTGTCACATGTCTTCTTAGCCTTCTTTCTTTGGTCTTTTTCCATGTTAATGTACATTTTAGCTGAAACCAACTGAAAACCTTTTTCTGGCAAAGATTTCTTTCGTCATGGTCGTGATCCCTGAAAAACTGTATTTCGCAATCCAACGGGATTTATAATGATTATAATTTGCTGACGTAAATTTAAATAATATGAATAATTTAAAAGTTTAATTACCAGTACCCTGCTATCCGAACTGCGCAAGTTGTGGATTTGATATATATATATATATATATATATATATATATATATATATATATAAACATGTTTCAGAATTACTTTCAGGTTTTCATCTCGCGTGTAATTTTGCGTGTAAGTGGACTCCACGCTTGTCGAGATTAGGACCCTCGCCCGGGCCGCAGAATAGGGACTAACCTACTCGCCGAAAAAAGTGTCGCATTATTTTTATGCGCATGCGCCAGTCGGCCATTTTGAAAGTAAGTGCCCCCGGAAAATTAGCCTTCTCGTCCTTGCGACCCTCGGGCTCCTGTAATCAATTATTCTTGGCCGTCTTGTGACCTTTTAATTAACTTCATATTATTAAATTATTATCTATCTATATATATTTATAAAATAACATTTTGAAAACAAGCCCGGCGATTGGTTCAAAGCCGTGTTTCTATAACTTTATGGAAACACGGCAAGGTCCACGCCATGTAGGATACGCCATTATACGCCATCATGCGCCATTATGAAGAGTAAGGAGAATTTACGCTTTGATGCAGTGATTATGTTTACGTTCTATACCTATTTTCGACAGGTTATTTTATAAAGGAAATAGAAAACATTTTTTCCGTGTTCCCATAGAGTTATAGAAACACTCGTGTTTCTATAACTCTATGGAAACACGGAAAATGTTTTCTATTTCTTAAATATAAATAATATTTAGTTAAGTAAATAAGTAATTTACTTTAGAAAACGATTCTTTGGATATGAAATTTTTTGACCACGGGGTTATTAAAACTTCAGTACGCGGATACTACGGGTAAATGTCCGTGGCAACAAAGTCCTGCACTCACGAAGCTGTCGGCATAATCCAGAATTGTATAAACTCCACATTTGTTTATAGAAGAAGATGGCTAAAATTTTCGGAACTGCGCATTGTTGAAATACATCGGGTACGTATGTTGTTAGAAATTTTATAAGCTTTCATTCGGTATATAGTTCAAATCATTGTGTTACCTGTAACTTTTTAAAATGTTCAAAATGTTCTCACCGTTGACCACGTTTTCAACTTCAACTAGAAATCTGCAAACGTTTCCAGTCCTTTCATATTTGAATTATGTTTTGTTTAAGAAATATCTGAGGTTCATACCAGAAGTCTTTCTGAGGTTATAGCAAACACCAAAACAGCAAAAGGTAAAACAAACTTAAGAAATTCATCCATTTCAGACGGTCCAGACCAAAATAATGTTTTTTTATTCTTTAAAATACTTCCCGGCGAGAAAATTAAAAGTTGTGACATGAATGTCACTTCACAGTATCCTATGTTTAATATGTTGTTCAGGGCTGTGCGTTTAGTATTTAAAAACAATATCCAAAATTCTATAACACTTGTGAGGAGTCCATTTCCCATCATATAATTCTTATTTTACGAACAATGGTGTGCACATTTTGAAGATTTGAAAAAGTTACAGGTAACACTAAAGTTTGAACTATACACCGAATGAAAGCTTATAAAATTTCTAACAACATACGTACTCGATGTAGCTACTTCAACAATGCGTAGTTGCGAAATTTGTAGTCATCTTTTTCTATAAACAAATGTGTCGGCATAATCGAGAAATGTAAAACCCGCTTCATGAGTGCAGGACTTTTTTTGTCACGAACTCTTACCCGTAGTATCTGCGTATTGAAGATTTAATAACCTTGTGGTCAAATAATTTTATTTCCAAAGAACCGTTTTCTAAAGTAAATTACTTATTTACTTAACTAAATACTATTTATATATTTATATATATATAAAAAAAAAAAAAAAAAAAAAAAAAAACCCAAAAAAACTAGGTACCTCAATCACACCTCTTCATTCCGTATCAAGCATAAGAAAAATGCTACCGAACTTAGCAAACACATTTGGACACTAAAAGAAACTAACACCCCTTATACTATTAATTGGAAAATCCTAAAACAATGCCAACCCTACTCTAACAAGTCAAAACGATGTAATTTATGCCTACATGAAAAATTTGTAATTATATATCACCCCGAACTAAGCTCTCTTAACAAACGAAACGAACTGATATCCACCTGCCGTCATCGAAAGAAATATCTGTTATGTAAACATCCGTTATGTAAATTTCCCACCTAATCCCTATGTAATTGTAACACTATCCCTATTTGACGCATGCATCTCATATATTCTACTGCACTGTAAGCTGTATATCATTCACCTGATGAGTGTGGCAAGCTTCGGATTGTCATACGAAACAAGTTTGTTGTGAATAAACTTCAATGAAGTAATCAGTGTTTTCACTTTGTTTGTTATTTCGCTCTGCGTTTACGTATTGAGCACTCTACCCTATGCATATGACTTTGAACCTGATAATTTTTATCAACATACTTATATATATATAGATACCAATATAAATTTAATTAAAAGGTCACAAGAAGGCCAAGAGTAATTGACGAGAGGACTAATTTCCCGGGGGCACTTACTTTCAAAATGGCGCCGGGATCGCAGGCCGACATTCCGCGAGGACGCTTACATCAAATGTGCCGACACTCAGTCGGACTTCTGGTTAATCCTTATTCTGTGCCCGGGGATTGCATCAAGTACCCAGCATAAAAAAATGGCGGCCAGCAAATGTGAAGAGCGTAATTTCTTGAATATTAAAAGAAGATATCTGAACAAACTGCAGGTGTTTGGAGGCGACAACAACTGAATTTGTGCTTTGTAAGTAAAAACCTAGTTATTTATGTAGTTTTGAAGTAGTGCCCGACCGATGGCAGCGAAGCTGAACGATAATGGAACACAGACTACGGCCTAAATTATTAGTTATATTGATCATGCTTCCCCGAAAAATTTCTGATTTCTGAACACTATATAAAACACTATTTCCTGCATTTTGGTTTAACACAACTATTTGGAACCATATGATCTGGGTACCAATAATTCCGTCGTCAATCGTTCAAGCCGTAAAGTTTAAGAAAATAGAAACGTAATAAAACTTTAAAGACTAAGCATTTTCTATTAAAGTAGAAATCAATGTTTATTAGCCGTGAGAAGGATCGAATTTTATTGCTCGTTACAAACTTGGAAGTTACGACTACGCCAAGCTAGCGCCATATATTTGTGACAAGACATATATGAGTAATCAATAGGCCGATTTAAAAAAAATTCCGTAGAACGAATAATTTTTTTTCTCGGAAAAATCATGTTTGTTAATTTTTAAAAAATTTGGATCTACAGAATTTTTTTATAATCGGCCTATTGATTACTCGTACTTCAAGCAAAGTTTTAATGAAGAAAAAATTGGGGGTCACCAAAGATTTTTTCGAATTAAATTAGTTTGAAGTGTAATTGGCAGCCATATTGAAACGTCTTTGTTGCCATAGCAACAACTGTTGCTATTTATTTGGTAACAGTTTTTGATTGTCAGAATGTTTAACTATGCATAACATTTAGTTTTATTCTTTTTCCGAATTGTTTATGCACGTGTTTTGGACTCTCAAACTTAAATGACACCTTAAATGACCTATATGTTACATTTCCTTAATTAAGCGTCAACTATTTGAATATTGTTATTCGTTCTTACGTAGTTTTCTTTTATTTCACTGTGATAAATGTTTAATCCATCATCAACAACTGCGACAACAACACCTTTTCCTGTAATCCCTTCTTCCCAAATTGGAAGAACATTTAAGGTTGGTCCATCTTCTCTGACCTACATTTGAAAACAATTAAAAAAATAATAAATTTTTGCTATGCAATTAAATTATTTGCCCTGTTTTATGATCAGTTAATTAATATACTACCATGAATACCTCCAATTCTATTGTTCTGCCGGGGAGATTTAGTTGCAAATTTCGCCAAAAGAGGAAAAACATTGTTTTGCAAAATCCGATATTGTATAAGAGCTGTTTATATGACCCGGGCTGGATCGTTTTGTTAGGACCTTATAGTGGCTTTAAAACTTGCATAAAATACATTGCAACAAAAAAAATAGCTTAGCTTTAATGTAAAAGCATCCTAAAGTTGATTGAAATCTTGGTTTGCGGCCCAAGAAAGATTTTCGTGACACAAATCATCCTGGTTATAGCCTGCTAGCTTGGTTTATATAAACAGCTCCTAATTCAACAAATATTCTGATCCCAAAATTTAAAAGAATTTTAAAGAATACAAATACGCTTTGTCTGTAATCATAGTATTACAACCTGTAATAACATGGCCGCTGGTCGAAATATTACTAATAATACCATGATCGCCTCGGATTCTTTTGTTCTCCGAGGGAATGTAAACCTCGTATTTCCCTCATTGCTCATGCAAGAGGGCATGTTGATGAGGGAAAATTAGAAGAAAAAGAAATCCTTTGTCTCCTTCTAATTTTACCGTGCATGTTGATGAGGGAAAGTTAAAAGACAAAGAAATCTTTTGTCTTCTAAATTTCCCGCTTGTATATATTTTCCCTCATCAACATGCACGGGAAAATTAGATGCAACTTCTCTGATCAACCGTGTAAATTTCCTGTCGGTAAGATTCTCAAAGTTTTCCTCGGCGATCATAATATTACAAACTAATAACATGACTTGAGGGAAATTTAATCGCTAATTTCCCTCAAGTCATGTTATTACTTATAATAATACCATGATCGCCTCGGATTCTTTTGTTCTCCGAGGGAATGTAAACCTCGTATTTCCCTCATCGCTCATCATGGCAAAAAATGCCGTGACATTTGATCAGCAAAATATCAGGTATCAGACCCCATGGTGTAAATGACGCAAAGTGCGCAAAATATACCGATTTTCTACACTAAAATTTGAATTTCTCACGGTTACCATTAACTTTTCCTATTTATTCGCACGGTTTTAGGTTCTGTGAATATTTCTCTATCAGGTTTACGTATCTGTTGTTAATATTATGTAAAAAAACTTCCGGCATTTGGACGATGAAGTTGCACGACTCCGTCATATTTCAACTATGAATTAGTAAGCGCGGAGCCAGTGACGGAAATGTACAGTGGCTGTACATGGTAAATCATGCGTAATGTGCAAATATTCGCGCGGATACTGATAGAGTGGGTCCTGGTGATCATTTTGATATCAAAATGTCGAATTTTGGCGCAATTTACAGCCCGGCATTTTGACGATTTCGTATAAGGCAATGTCTTGTTCGACAGCGTTAATCTCGATGTGGCTTTGGCTTGGATTACTCCTTGTTTATATATCACCACTTGCTGGCGGTGTGAACGAAGATGAGTTTCATGAAGGGAATGGATGGGAAAAGAATTCCAGTGATAGCAATTCGAAGACTTTTCCTCATTTCCATATTAGCGTGAATAAGTAAGTATAGCCTTTATATTAGAATATTTTGCGGTCAATTCGTATGATGATGATGATGATGAATTCGTATAAAACGTTCTGGGATAGTATATTTGATCGTACACGTAACATGTATTATACTATATAGTATATTATATGCGCGTGGCGAAAATTTATATTTATAATATAGCGCTGGTCACCCATGTTCATTTTATATAATTTCTTATAAATTTCGCAGCCAGAGCGAATCGAGTTAACATTTAATACGCGCGCGTTTAAAATATTCCATAATTTTATGTTTTATTGATATTCAAGGGGAAGGGGTGTCAATATCCTAGGACAAGTTATGTATATCCCAATAATCCCATCATAGGTGGAAATACTTGTTATAATGGGTAAGAATGATTCCCTCGTATATTTATGAGGGAATATGTTGCTTATATTAAATGGATACCATTACATTTTCTTGTTTTGTTGCCAATTTAATACGAAACTTGTATAGGATTTGATTTTAAAAATTAATTATTAATAGTTGCATGCTACTAGTAATAGTCTATAATTTTAAAATACCAATGCGAATTTTCACTGTTTTCTTTATTAGCCAACTATTTTGTGATTTATTTAAAACTGTCTTAAAAAAACACAAAGAAAATGAAATGCCTGATTAGCATAATTAGATAATTAGCATTATCACGTACAGTACAATAACAATTGCTAGGTACATCCACGATTCTAATTCAGGTGCATATTGTTCTCATGAAAAAAATATATATAATGGGTATGTTAATTAATTTTGTATTATTGTTTATCCCAAGGGGCTGAATACATGGAGAATTATTCAGAGATGAGTCTTAGTTTAGCTGACTGGGCTGAAATATTTAAATGCCCAATCATATATCAGAATAAAAATCTCTCAGGTGCACCTCATTTGACCATTTACAAATATAATATTGGCATTAGCCAGCATAATTTATATAAAAGGGTTAATATATATATATATATATATTAACATATATACACATATACATACATACATATACAGTATTTAGTAAAAACCCAGCTAGTTTCATCTAGGTTGGGACTCTCCATGTAACCAGCCTCTAAATTAATTAAATTAAAATTACATGATAAATGCATATGTATTTCATAATGTGAAGACCTGGAGCAGTTATATGAACCTGAATAGCTTATCCAGTGGATAAAATTAAATACTATCCAGCAGATAAATGTGATATACAAAATAAAAGAACTATTTATCTGCTGGATAGCAAGTTACCCACTGGATAGCAAATATTCAGTTTTTATTACATGGACAGATTTATTTTACTAGGAGCTAAAACACTTGTAGTGGCATATTTCTTGTGTGCAATGCTTCATTCGATTTGAGAACAATAACATGCACCGGGACATTAATGTTGTTTTAAGGTAAACACCTTAGAACACAACAATTAATGTCGAAAGTATGTAAACCTGAAGCGAAACAAACAGCTAAGGTAATGAACTAACAACTAAGGTAATGGCAAACTACAAAAAGGAAAATAGTCTGTATTTATTGTCCATATAATAAATAGAACATTAATACACGGTAGCTCGAAGATATGGTTTTTATGTTCTTGCGGCAAGAACAATATCTTACTCATACTCATGAGATATTGCTCTTACCACTCAAACATAAAATACCTATCTATACTTGCCACTGTGTAATATCCCCTTTATATAACCAGCACCTAAACTATGAAATAACAGAATAGACTATGTAATGGTAGTAACTTATTTCCATAGGTTTGTGAAATATTCGTTCTTCACACCATGTCACCATCTCGTCTTACAAATGTAAATATAAATAATAAGTCATTCTTAATTTCGTTCAAAAATAGTTGGTTGCCTACTGTCACATATTCTTTAATAGGAGCCTTTTCATGTATCCAAAATTGTATAGTACCTCTTGCGACATATGAAAAGTCTCCATTCTTATTTAAAATCCTTTCGTACCATTTCTCCCCAAATAGACGACATAAGTCAGGATCAGAAACGGAGTTTACACAGTGTATCTGTCGTCCCCTACGATTCCTAATCAAACCAATGTCTTTCAAATAGGTATCATATACATCTCTCTGTATCTTTTCCTCGACACGAACTTCGGGAGACTCTTTTCGTAGCAAATAGCGCATGTTTAATTTGTCTTGATACGCTATCGAACAACAATGACCCCCTATCTTCAAGAGAAGCCATGCTTGGAGAAAATCGAGGACGAACGCGACCTAAATTATCGTTGCCCATCAGTTCACCACAGCCTCTCCACTCGTCGTTGTCGTCTGGATAGCCAACATAATGAATTTTCATTCGGTTGTTGGCTTTATCACGGTCTACGATCTACAGTTAAAGGAAGGTATCAGCGCAGTTTAGTTTTTACACTGACATTATTACAATATAACTTATATTTTAAACAAGCAGTTTAAAATAGAATATTATGAGTTCATAACGCATGTAGTTGACAAAACCCCTTACCTCGATCTCATACATCTCCTTGTCTACCTTGGCTGTACATTCTCGAGGAATTCTTTCACTTTTGAAGCAAACTCCTTCTTCCACAGTTCGATAAAACCCTTCACACGGACGAGCACGCTTTTCACTAGCTTTTCACCTGACGCCATTTTGAGAAATCTTGAAGGCAGCTTTGAGAACTGCGCATGCGCTGATCAATCATAGCAAATGTCCCCTCTAAAAGGAACATATTTTGGCATGAAGAGGGAAATTTATCCTTTGTCTTCTAATTTTCCCGTGCATGTTGATGAGGGAAAATTAGAATACAAAGAAATCTTTTGTCTTCTTCTAAATTTCCCGCTTGCATATATTTTCCCTCATCGACATGCACGTGAAAATTAGATGCAACTTCTCTGATCTTCTCTGATCAAATTTCCTGTCGGTAAGATTCTCAAAGTTTTCCTCGGCGATCATAATATTACAAATTAATAACATGACTTTTCGGGAAATTAGCGATTAAATTTCCCCTTTGCCTCGGGAAGATTTGTAAAAGTTTCAAACTTTCACAAACCTTCCCTCGGCGGCGGGGAAATTTAATCGCTAATTTCCCTCAAGTCATATTATTACTTATGATAATCGGTTTTCGGGGACACTTCATTACTAATATCTCTCATGTCATGGCCTTACTTATGTACGAATGTAGTTTTTGTTATTTTTAACAACGCTGTGTTGCTCTTCTTTGTTTGTTAGTTCACTGATGTCTATACTTGTTTTTTGTGACCCAAAGACTGTTAAAAAAACAAATAAGAACAAATAGTCTCAACTGATTCTTCACATATTTTTTGCCATAGAACATGGATAATTCACTGTTAATTTTAATTTATTAATTATCATGCATGGACAATTTTTATAATGCAAATTAGAAAGTTTCATGGTTGTATACATTTGTAATTTACCTTAATACTACAATCATTGACAAAATTAGTTGGAACAATTTCAGTGGAGCATGTAATGTAAATACGTGTTTTTTTTATAATCGTTAGCTTCCCCTATATAGTAGAAGTTTTAAACAGAATTCTATATTCTCTCTCTCTCTGTCTCTCTCTCCCTCTCCCAATGACTACAGGAAGCGAGTAGATAACTACTTAGCTCTGAAAATTTCAGACAACAAAGAAGGAGGGATGGGCTTTCGGCGTGATATAAAAATTTACTTCTTGTACCATAATTAAAGAAGGTGCACCTCATAAATTGATGGGGGGCATTTTCTTGGGACACCATGTATATATATGTGTGTGTGTTCTGTATCGGGGTATACAGAACGGACACGAATTCTGTAAATGGCTTCAGAAACGTTTAATACAGTTAAAAAACAATACAGAAAAAGATGGTTGTTTGAAAATAGAGATTATTAAAGGAAAAGGGTTTGTTTTTGTAATACAAGACACATTTTGAAAAGCCTGATCATTATAATTATGATACACAGCAAGTCGGTTTATGTTAATTTTGGTTGGGTTATTCTCTTAAGGGATTCAGTGTGAAATTATTAACAAATAAACTTATTATTCAATGCGTTTTGTGAATGATTTTAAAAAATGTGTTTAGCATTGCAAATTAAGTGAACACGCTGCATTGCTTTTGCATTGTTTTCGTATGGATTTCGAGATCAAGTGCTTCAGGGCGGCTAAAACAGAAGGGAAGAAAGAGAAAGCGTGGAAGCAGCTGTTCTGTACAATACGTAATATTGTACAAAATGGGCTTACAAGATTTTTGAAGACTGGCAAATGAGGAGGAAGAATGAAGTCGCGATAAACGAGACTACGGCGTTGAAATTTGACAACATGACGAGCCTAAAAGGCCTAGACTCGGCCAAACTGGTAGAGTTCACTGAATTTCTGACTAATCAAATTTATACAATAAATCGCAAAGAAGAATGGAGAACCATATCCTGTACGAAGGGTTTATTCTATCGTTAGTGGTCTTAATCGATATATTGCGGACAGTAATCCGAGTTATAGCGTTAATATTTTGGATAAAACTGAGAGAAGGTAAATGTCGTAATTAAGTAATGTAAATTATGTATATAAATTTAAATGAAATCCTGCTGTTGATGTAAAGTTGTAGGCTTACTAAGTTCTGTTTCTCTTATAAGTTAAGTTAAGAAGGTACTTGACGGAGAGATGAAGAAGGGAAATGTATGCGTCATGTTTTGTGTGGTTATACTGATTCAACTGGATTATGAGTTTAAAAATTGTTTAATTTTAAAATTATGTACCTATTATTTGTGGTTTTGTGTTTTTATAGGTATATGCGTATGAAAGCAATTGAAAACAGCTTTGGATACGTCTAAGAAAGTGCACATGAATTATATTTTGAGTTTAAAGTGCCGGTGTGCGTAGTTATTTGATTAGTAGAGAACTCAATAAAACGTCCGTGTCTGTAAATGTGATACAGAACTGATGTTTTATTAATGAGTTCTGTGTGACATTTACAGTCATTGATGTTTTATTAATGAGTTCTGTATTATGGTATAGAGCCCCTTATTAAACCTTAATTTCCTTTGAATTTTCCTCATGAATTATTAATGAGTTATATATATATATATATATATATATATATATATATATATATATATATATATATATATATATATATATATATATATATATATATATATATCACTCTGGGCCCATGCGCACTTCACGCTATCTGAATGTACTTCACCAATGCTGTCCCATATGCGGTTGTCACCGACGATCGCATGTGTATAAGTAATTGATGAAATTCATTCAGATTGTTCCAAGCTACACTGATGAGCTGTTGTACAGCGAAACACCGTGTCTGTAGATTGAACTATATATATATATATATATATATATATATATAATATTCATCAGGTAAGAATGATAAAAAACTTTATTTATACGTTTTGGGCTCTGCCCTTCTTCGTGAATCTACAGATCATTTTGAAGAAGGGCAGACCCCGAAACGTAAATAGTATATATATATATACGATTGTTGATTGGCGCCGAGGGAAACATCGGACCCGAGCAAGGCTTCAATGTCACCCGAGGGCTTTAGCCGGGGGGTGACTTGAAACCTAGGGGACCGTAAAACTCGATGTTTTTTTAGGCAAAAGTCAACAAGCGTTTTATTACATACCAAAGACTTTTAAAATAAAATATACATAAAACTGACAAGAAACTTACAAACGGCGAAAAGACTTACCGAAACACTTTCAAATTGAGTTTGTCTTGGTAATTTCAATTCAAGTCATTCAACTAAACAAATGCACCAGACGCAACAATAAGAGCAGCTTTAAATTTCTCCAGGTGTTTTTCAGACCTTCTTTGAAGATATGTATATAATTTTTTTTTGCGGAAAATGGACTATTTCGTACTAAACAACCTCGAAACAAGCTCTTGTTTTCAAAATGCCCGAAGAGTCCAAAGTTCTTGATCAGATGCAATAATCATTGTGTATCATTGAACTCTAAAGAGACTGGAACAATAACTCGCTTGCGCGTTTTGAAGCCAAAAATGGCGGTCATTTGGGCCGCCATGCATGCACGTCAACCCCAGTCCTTTTCACTTTATAGCCAAGACAAAATTTCAGAAAAAACTTAATTTGGTGAACTATGTTGCAAAACCAGTTTGAAATCAGAGAAAAACTAACCACTTTCAGGCTTAGATCAAATTCCAATATACCGTAGTGTAGGTGAACACTGACATGAGGAGTAAAAACAAGAAAAACAATAAAAATATAAGCTCTCAAATGAAAGTCAACAATAGCTACGCAACCAAAATTTGCCTTGGTTTGGACAAATATAAAGAAAATACATAGGAATCCCAGGTTTAAAATGAAGAATTTGTTTATAAAAACAGTTGGGTTTTAAATTTCTCAATTTTCGGTACGGAAAAACCAACACAATGCACTTTACCGGGTGTTATTACAGCTCTGGAGTTACTCTTCCTATCGAAAAATGTTAGATTTAGCATTTCCACAACTGAAACTTGAGTTAAAGCTATAATTCAGCATAATCTTATTACTAATTTTTAGCATGACAACTTTCAAACGTTTGAAATAACAAAGAAAAATAAGAAAAACCTGCATTTTCCGTTCGAGTTTCGGTCTCGAATTTTCCTTTCGTTCGGTAGATATTTCGTCGTTCAATCCATTTTCGTGGATAGAAATAGTACAGGTACAAGGCCGATAAGCCCAATACGTGTAGCTTCTTCGTTATCATCTATAAAACACTTTAGGTCTCAAAAATTGTAAATTTTCTGGGTGTTTTTTGCAGCGAGCTTTCAGTTTTCTATTGTGTACTTCATATATTCTGTGGATGTTCATGGCTACCCCCAATGGCCGGAAGTTTGGCTTCACCCAATCATAGGGCCTGTCTTATGGAGTTAGCGTTCCAGTTTACTTATAGTTCAATGTTGTGTATTCAAGCAGGTATTCACATGAACAACGCATGATTAAAGCGACGTCAGAGGGAAACAATGCTGTTTCCTTCGGACGAAAAAATGAACAACACGTGGCCATGATTTAACCAATAGGATTTTAAGTGGCACTTTTAAAGTGCATTTAAAATGAGAGTGAACGGCGTTTGTGGTTTGTAAATATCTCATCTCGTTCAAGAAATTTTCACGTTTTTCAAATATGCAAATTATATGGCTGATGACGTCGTTTACTCTAAACGAGCGAAATGAAAATCATAAAATTAGAAATATCTCTAGAAATAAACAATAGAAAGTGCTCAAATTTTGCATGCTTATATTATTAAATAAAATAGGCTTCACTTTGGAACTTTAGTTGTCTTCGTGAATACTGCTGGCTCCTGGAATCCTCCAATGATATAATTCAATTTGCTTATTTATAAGTAGCGTTTACTCCAGCGAATAAAAGTGAAGATTAGAGCTTAGGCCAGAACTTTTTTTTAAATTGGTTTACCGATCCACCGACCGTAAAAATCCAGAAAGTGAGAAAAAAGAATTTCAAAAATTGATTCTAACAAGTCCAAAGCCAAAGCACAAAGCCGATTTTAGTTTGTGTCTCTGACATGAAGTACACGTAAACTGAACTATTACTTCTAAATTACTTCTAAAACAATCTATTTGGTAAGTTCATTGGCGTAGTAATTTTTCTAAAAAAAGCGTTGTCTAAGTCGAGAAAATCAAAGCTAAAGTTTATGTAAATCACGAAAAATCTATATCACATATAGGCCCTCATTAAACAATGATTTTCTTTGTGCTTCCCTCATGAATTATTATTGAGTTATATATATAACTATTTCCCAGATTTCGTCTCCCTTGCTTTTTCTACACGCGTGTAAAATGGACTGCACGCGTGTCGAGATTAGCACCCTCACCGGGCACCGGGCCTTCGGTCCTACGCCCGGGCTCGGGGATAATTTAATTGGTGCGGCAAACATGCTTGTCAAGCTTACAGCATGCAGAACGCCATCATGCACCGCCGCTTTTCCAAGCAGAACTGTAGAGAATTTATTAAATTGGTTAAGAAAAACGAAAGATCTTACAAGGTATTTAAAGGTTTTCGTTCAATTTTTAAATTTTACGCAATGAGTCAATACTAATATACTATATAGCTCTCCCTGTTCAAAAACTCGAAACTTACCGTAACAGTTTGCAGTAAATGATGAGCCGTTTAGTCCAAATGGTAAACTGATGAGAAAGTACTTTTGAAGTTTTTTTTACAGTTGTCTGAATCAATTTAAATTAATCCAGGAAGTATAGCTAAAATATTTTGCTGATGCCAAGCCGACAACTTAATCTATTGCAAACATAATTAGTATCATATTTAAGGACGTTCTGAGAAATGTAGCAGTACGTAGCAGTTCTCGTGTTTCCAAATCCCGTCAGAGATCCTTGCTACAATAATGAGTAATTCAATCTCGTCATCTCGCTTCTGTGGTCAGGTGTCAACTGATCAGGGCCGTAGACAGGATTTTTTAGTCAGGCGGGCAGTAGGACTGCCCAAATTCTAGGGGGGTCCGGGGGTATGTTCCCCCAGAACATTTTTGAAATTTGAGTCTCTGAAATGGCATTTCCCGCGATCTGACATCATATTTGAGCAAAATTTTGAACATTTTAAAACATATTTTTTAAGCCACATTCTCTCATTTTTACAAAAGATTTTGTCTAAAACTGCAGTATTACACATTTACAAAGACAACTACAGTCCTTTGCAACTCACTTGTCACTTTTCACCAAAATGTTCAGAAGTTCGTTACGACTGAAGTTCGTTGGGAAGTTCAAAGTTCGTTTTGAACTACGCAATTGATTGCTGGCTACAAGGAACCAAGAAGGCAATCAAATGCGTAGTTTAAAACGAGCTTTGAACTTCCCAACGAACTTGCGAACTTCGGAACGAACTTCCGAATATTTTGGTGAAAAGTGGCTAAGTGAGTAGCAAAGAACGGAAAATAATAGTTATTCTAACGGGATAACGCGCGAACGCAACGCGAAAACTCATTGTCAGAGTTGATATTAAACGACTAGTTAGTTTTTCATTCTGTGACTTTGGGAACAAATGTGATGTGTGACATTATAAAAATCATATTTTGGATTTTATTGCAGTTTCCCCTGCTGCCCCCCCCCCCCCCCCCCCCGCTATCTACGACCCTGCAACTGATAGCATTTTGGTGCCTACACGTGAACATTTGAATATTGTACGTAAAGCCGTTGATCGTTTGCCCGTTAACTGCTTCTTTTGAGTCTTGGGGATTTAATTAATTGAACCTGTTTGGCCAGGATGTCTTTATAAAGGAAGAAAGGAAAGTGTGCTGGTACTCGCATTAGTAAAGCTGTAGCTCTCACTCTGCTCCTAACAGTGGCGTAGGAAGCGGGGGCAGCCCCCCCGCCCCCGCCCCCAACATTTTATGTGGATGGGCCGGAATACCTTTCGGCTCCCCTTCAAAAACTGAACTGTTTAGTCTGCCAACTGTGGTTTTCATTCAACATCACTATTATATGTTTCTAGAGCTATTAAGTGTTTGAGGCAGAAAGTAGTTAATGTTTCATCCTGTTTCATATGCATATAGATGCTGCTTTGATTGCTAGTATTGTTGATTTTAGAAGCGGGGAGTGGGAAAAAGAGTACAACACTAAGAGGGTGGCTATTACTTAGTCAATTTGCTTGGGTATAGCCGAGCAAATGGATGGGCATGAGTGCTTACAAAGATCGATTAAGCAATATTATACAATGCATCTAATTTCAAATATATATATATATATATATATAGTCCTTAGTATTGGTGACAATAAAGTCAGTGGAAATATTAGTTTTTAACGTTTTTCTGACACCCAAAAATTACCACACACCCCCTCCCTTTCCAAATTTTTACTTTGCTACAGCCTTCGCCCCCCCCCCCCCCACCCCTCCCAATATCCCAATATTTCACATCTTCCTACGCCACTGCTCTTAAAGTGCCTATGTCATCCTGAGAGACTTTACATGTTTATAGTAATTGGAACATTCTGATAAGATTTGTAATATATCTTCTCAGGCGAAAATTTCATCTTCATGGATTTTTTTGCCGTTAAAATTGACAGAAGTGACGTCGAAAGAGGAATTTGTCTATATGAAAATCACTTTACAGATTCCTCTTTTGACGTAAAATAATTGATAACTTAGAATTTGGAAAAGTTGTGTATATATCTATTGTTTGCTATACAGTGATGCATTGGCTTGTGATTTGTTTATGAGAAGTAACAATCTACCTTATGTTTCTCTGGAAAAATAAATTGCTACAAAATCAACTCTTCTCTCGCTTAGAGAAAAAACCTTGAAATGAGGCAGCACTTCCTTGCGATAGTAACTCCTAATATATAAAGGTCAAGACATATATACCAGCGCAACAGTGCAAAGCAACTAGTATTAGGAAATTATACTTGCTGACAACGGCTGAGACGCGAATCCCGCAGCTGGCTTCATAAATCTGATGCTCCTGAACTACCGTTTAAGCGGCTAGTAAACCGAAGGCAATTGCGGGCACTTCGAATCCCAGTCAAGGTCAATTACATGTAGGTCTGGTAAGGAGCTTGCTTTGCAGGATGGATCTTTTCCTCATAAACATTCATTAATAACCTGCCATGGCAGCTCCATAGGTATACTCTCTAGTTTAAGCATATAAACGTGATAGTAGACGGCTAAGAGAATTTTTGAGTTATATGACATAAAACTTGGGGAAGTCTGGCAGGGACGTTAAATCGTTTTATGTTAGCTTTATTCCACCAATTCAGCGCACGAGTATACAATAGACGCAAACACCGTACATTTTATTGATTGACCGTTACTTTTCCACTTTACCATGCATAATAAAGGAGATCATGTAGTTAGTTTAAAAGCATATTAAATGGCTAAACAGAGATAATTAATTTTTTTTAAAATTTGTAATCAACTTACGTACAACTTAACGCCGCTAAGTTAAAAATAACCAGTTTTTACTAATTTTAAAACAAAAATTGTTCTGAGTTTCAGTTCTCAGTGTAGTTGATATAAACAATACACATACAGTAAGAATCAGATAATCTTTTACTTACCAAATACCATTGCCTTTTGTAGCCTCCGTCGTTGAATGTTGGTTTTCTCGCCGTCTTTTTGTCTTTGTCAGCTGACGTTTCCTCATAGGACTATAAAAAATATACAACTAATTAACATATACCTATATACATTAAGTACTTACAATTTCAGGTTTTTTTTGTGTTTTTACCAAGTTACCCGATCAACAAATATAATCTGTAGAAACTGCGCTGAAAATAAATGCCAATGTGGTAAAGAAAGTAAGCGAAGTTCGAAGTAAGTTCAACGAGACCAAGGAGAAGATATTTACGGAAGAAGAATCGTTAGAGTCAAATAAACGCATGTAAGGACTCTGGACCTAGTGAGAAAACAAAGACAAGACTGTCGCGGTATGAAACTCCAGGTAGTCGAGAACTTTTTCCAGACCAAACAGCAGAAGAAAGTACTGTTCCCCGACACACATTGCATGTCCATAATTTCATCGTATCCGAGTAAGCGCAATCCATATCTAATACCATCTTTAAACGAATTCGTCTCAAAAAATCGTGACACTTACTGACTGACAAGTACCGAAGCCGAAGACCCCTGGCAACGAAATAAGTCACTTTTTGTATTCCGGTTCATTGTAATGAGCGGTGATTAATGACGTAAAGCCAAGTCTAAAGACACGCCTCCGACCCAAAAACAGGTCGGTAAATTTTGGCGCGCTGCAAGTGAGCCAAGTCTGTCTCTCTCTACCTCTACCCATTCTCCTCGCGCGCCGCTTTGCGGCGCACTCGACGTCCCCTCGAGAGAAAGACTTGAGTCTAGTATCACCTAAGCGGGGAATTTTCGAGGGTAGGATTTTCTAAACCAGTTTTTGACATAGAATTTGAATCCGGATGTTATTCGGGCATACGAGGCTGCTTTTAAGAAATAGCACGTGATGTTGCGCATTTTAGCCTTGTTTCCGTGTAAAATCGTTATTTTTTTTATTACAGTCCGAGCGGTGAGTGAGGTAGGTATCACCTGAGCCGGGAATTTACAGAAGTTGGATTTTCTAGACCAATTTTTGACGTAGAATTCGAATCAGACATGACCAGTTTTTTTGCGTACAATCCAACTAGCAAGGTGCTGTGTACAAAACAGAAAACGAAGAGGCTACATTTGATTATATCCTGAATGTAGCCTCGTTTTGGCCTGCGGATATGTAATTTAAAATAAATTATGTCGATTATTAAATTTACAAAAACAAACTATCTCATATTTGAAAGAAGCATTCAAATTCGAGTGTTAGAATGTTACATAAACAAGGGGTGTCTAAAATTTAACTTTAGCGAAATAATAAGTGGTTACCTAAAACTGACGTTTCTTCATTCGTCATAATCAAAAGTCAGAACTCAATCTGTAATCATTGATCGACAAGCAACTCAGTAACGTCTTCGGGAAATGCTTCATCAATCCAATCGGCCAGTTAAATTAGGGAGCCAACAATGGAACTGTGGATCTTCAAAGCATAAGTAAGAAACTTGCAACATAATCATTTACAGTAAATGCATGCATTCCAAATAACGCTTTCTTTTCCTGATCGGTAAAACAACATGAGTTCAAACGAAGAAGTCTTCTATTCTTACCAGAACCATTGTCGCTCATTGGTTTCATTCCAAGCGAAATGAAACAACACGAGTTCAAACGAAGAAGTCTTCTATTCTTACCAGAACCATTGTCGCTCATTGGTTTCATTCCAAGCGAAATGACGGGGATATCGATATCTCCTGAACCTGGTCGCACCACACAGGTTGTTGATTGATCATCACTGTTTCTTGCAACAAGCATGCTGAATCAGGTATGCAATTTTAGTAGCAATGGCAAAGTATGAGGAAAAGAAAGCGTTCGGTGAACTGCTTGCATTTCTTGGAAATGATTATGTTGCAAGTTTCTTACGCAAAGGGAAGCCCTTATATTGGAAACATGCGAGAAGGATCTGGTGTTCTTGGACATTTTCAGTAGGTTGGGGACGGAGATGCATGTGTCTGATACGATGTTCAGTGCCATTGAAAAGAATGTGTGCTTTTTGTCAGGAAAACTGAAAGGTGAATGAGGCAAGGTCAGCAATTGTCTGGAAAAAGATGAGCAAACAAAATAAAGTTGTTGACATTTCCCTATTACGACCATGCATACAGCAGTCTACGAAAGCATACACAGCCAGAGTAGGCTATGCGGCTAGAATTTGGAAAAAGGCGTAGCTAGCACTCAATTATGGCTTTGAAGGACCAAAGTTCCATGGTTGGCTGGCTCCCTAATTTAAAGACCGATTGGATAGAATGTTAGATAAACAAGGGGTGTCTGACATTTTACTTTAGGGAATTAATAAGTGGTTACCTAAAACTAAAGTTTCTTCATTCGTCATCATCAGAAGTCAGAACTCAAGCTGTAATCACTGGTTTTTTTCGCATCCGTGATCACTTTCTTCATCACGATCGACAAGCAGCTCAGAAACGTCTTCCGGAAATGCTTCATCAATGAGATAGTTTTTTTGTTTTTTTTGGTCATGTTTACTTATTTTGCCAAGGTATTCTAGTACTAATAATAAATAATAACGAACGCTAAATTGTGCAACATCACGTGATATCTCTTAAACGCAGCTTCATCTGCCTGAATAACATCCGCATTCAAATTCTACGTCAAAAACTGGTCAAGAAAATCCAACTCCTGTAAATTCCCCGTTCAAGTGATACCTACCTCACTCACCGCCCGGACTACTTTTCTGGCATTTCGATTGAAAAAGACAAGCCAGATCGATTGATGCATGTATGATGCGTATTTATAACAACAGAGTGATCGCGCACATGTTCATCTTGCAATTTACAACCAACTGCTTAAAAGTGACCTACTAGTGCAATTGAGGTCGAAGCGCGGTACATAACAGCGGTAGGAAAACGCTCGAAAGTAGCTATAGAACCGAGTTCGAACCCCGGTTAATTATATACTATACGGTCGAGGTTGTGCTTGAAGTTGCAGTTCAATTTGAGTTCGGATCAACTATTTCAGGAATGACAAACTTGTGTAAGCCTCTTGTATAAATGATTTAATGAGCGCTGGGGATATATCCGAAGTTAAAAGTTAGACTCTGATAAAGTGCAGCATTCATTGAAATTCCAAACACATATATTTAAGGTCTTAAGATTTGTAGGGTCATTTGTGTAAAGCGCTCTCAATTCGTCAGAATTTATGCCATAAAAATAAAATAGATATCGTTAGAAAGCTATTAATTTGTAGAATACAATGGTGTCTTTGGTTTCGCGATAAACACAAACCGTTAATAGTTCTGAATTTTTTAATTAAAACCAAAGGGCTAATTCACTCGTTTTATTTTGTTCAAAATCTTTATTTGCAGTTTGATTCCGACATAAATTTCCAGCAAAACGCTATCAGCGTTTTTTTTTTTGTCGAGTTTTGCCGATTTTATTGCCGATCAAATTTGAAAATGCTGCTTTTCGACCAACATTCGGACAAAATAAGTCATACTCGAAACCAGGCAATAAATAAAAAAAACGCTGACACAGTTTTTCTGGAAATGTATCTTGGAATCGAACTGCGAAAAATGTTTTTGAACAAAATTAAACGCTTTGTTCTTAAGTCGCCCCGAGTGAAGCCCTCTGGTTTTACTTGAAATATTTGCAACTATTATTGGCTTGTGTTTATCGCAAAATCAAATACAACATTGCATTCTACAAATTAATAGCTTTCTAACGATATCTATTTTATTTTTATAGCATAAATTCTGACAAATTGAGAGCGCTTTACACAAATGACCCTACAAGCCTTAAGACCTTAAGTATATGTGTTTAGAATTTCAATGAATATTGCACTTTATCAGAGTCTAGGGATTAATTAGTTCGTTGTTAAAGATCTTCGGATTTAAATAGGTCAAATGCCTTCGTGATTCCTATCGTCTAATTGGTTGATTCTTTTTAGTCTTGTACTTTCTCAGGGAAAATTCTGTGGTGTTCGGTTTCTTCTTTCCTTGTTTTATTGAGTGTTTGTGTTCTACAGTGTGTATAAAAAAAATCTGAACCCTTAGAAAACAACCTATTGTAGTAGTTTGAAAGCCATAAACGCGCTGCGTTACAAATTAATCAGCACATAAGTTAAACAGGAAGAGAAAAAGCTTTTAAATACTTTCACCATGCATACACTTCAAGTTATCTTAATTTCCCAGGTGTATAAGACCGTGTGTTTTACGCATCTGTGGGTTCAGCGAAGTGCTTAGGGCTTTCAAACAACTACAATATGTTGTTTTCTAAGGGTTCAGGTTTTTTTTATACACACTGTAGATATTCGTTGATGGTTTAGAATATGATGATTTGAGCTGAATGTATGAAGTGTTCTTTTGTCAGTGGTAGACTGTGGGTATTCCCATGTGTCGACAATGTAACGGTTTGAAACGGATTATCCCAGAGTCTCTCGTTTCCCGGGTGGGGAACGTAGGCTCTGGTAACGAGATTGATGCGCCGATTGAATGCGGATTCAAGTATCTTAATTTGTTTGTGTCCAGTTGAAAGTGTGTTGTACTTCATATAGTCGCCTATTTCTTGTTTTATCATGGTGGGGTTGGTTGGAGTTTCGTTAGGGTTGTGACTTTGCTGATAAAATTCATGTGGTAGTTGTTCTTTTAAAAACATTGTAGATGTAGCTGTATTTGTATCGTTTAGATTGTTGGTTGTTGCAGAGTGTTTTATCCCGGTTGAACAGTGTTTTGATGCAGCTGATCTTGTGTTAGATAGAGTGGTTGCTGTTGTAGTTTAGTATTTGGTTTTTGTGTGCCTTCTTTCTGTATAATTGTGTGTTGAGAGTGCCAAGTTTGAGTCTTGGTTAGTAGGACGTCGAGGAAGACGAGTCTCTTGTCCTTTTCTTCTATTTGGGTAAATCGGTAATAGTGTTTGGTGGTGTTGGTGCTGCTGATAAATTATAATACGTTGTTGATTTGTCTTAGAATACATTGTGGACGTGTTTTTTTAATAGACTGTTGGAGGTGGTGGTGGTGACACTTTTTTCATCTATGTCTTGCACTACAGCTTCTGCATGCTAGAAAACTGGAAGGAAGCGAGCACATACATGCAAGTGTGCCAAATTGTTGTCTGTAAAAAGTCATCGAAGCACCGTGCGTGAATGACACAATGTTCTTTCATCAATATATAGTATATATATACATGTATACATTCGAATTAAAATCACAAAGCAGAGTCCCAAAACGCCAAATGACACAAGGAATATAGCCTGCATGTTTGTGCATAGCGTAACTATATACATTCATCATACATGTTTATAACGTTTATAGAAAGAACATATGATATATGCATTTGCAACTCAGTATAGCTGAATCGTTAGAGCGTCAAGAACTACGTCTAGGAAGACTTTACAATCATTGTTGATTCGCATCTGAAATTCTTTATGAAATCTTAGCATTCTAAATTAAGTGAAAAAGATTTCCGGCCACTGCGTGTCAAACCGACTACCTTTTGGTAATTATCATCTTAAACTGAACTTAGGTAATATACTTACTTTCCAGGCTGCTTCAGAAGTCTTTATTAAAAAATTCCCGACAGGGATAAGGGCGATCATGCTAACCATGTCATTATACATAAATCGCAAATTATACAAAAATACTGCAATGCTTCTACAAAATTTTGCACTACCAACAAAATCTTGTAAGTTTATATTAACCCCTGAGCAGGCGTCTTCGATTCTCTTTAGTATGATTGAGAGTATGATACTTCAAGTTGGCGTTTAGCCCCATGTCATTTGCCGGTTGCATTAAGGCTTGCGAACATCAGTCACAACGGCAACGCTTACTTCAACAAGACGCCTGCTCAGGCGTTCACTCGGGCTACTGATTTCTGAAAGCTTCGTGTAGCCTGTGCGTACTCTAGTGAGATTACATGGCAATGCCAATGCATAATTGCATAGATTTTCACAAATAGAATCTATGGTCTTATATGAACTGCTGCGGTGCAGGAAGGGCCGAAGGTTTGCTAATGTAGTATAAATGTAAACAAGGCCGTTTTTCTGAAATTTAAACAACGGATCTAATATATTTAGTAGACAAAACCTTTAGTGTCGGATTCGGCAGATTCAAGCGATCATTTTGATATAGAATTTGTTTAAATTCGGACAAACAGAAAATATTTGAACATGCTTTAAAACACACGTTTCCAAATATACGACACGCGTTATCTAGACATGCACTGAGCATGTTCAACCATATTGATATCTTACCGGTATTTGCTCTATTCGGTGCTTATTATTATACTTGCATTTTGTAGTTGTTGGACTGTTTTGAAATAGCTCGTCATCTTTTACGTACTACATGTCTACCGCGATCGCCGGCGTGTGCAGTTGTAAACATTGTAAAGCCTTTGTATAAGCATGTTTATAATGAATTGAACCCAATTGTCAGCCACATTATTGATCAACTATAACTCGGTTACTTGCAAAGCTATTCAAACAAGTCAACAACTGAGAAACAGTGAAATGTCTTGCAAATATTCAAAAACATCGATAAAATGGCAATAAAAGCTTCGTTCAAATGAGACAACCACTGATCTGGAGACAACTCGGCCAAACCTCGGTTTTGTAATTATTAAACATGACTGTTCTCTGACGTCCTTCACTCCTTCCAATTATTTTTAATACACCTTGATTCGCTGACAGTCCGACTACTCTGACATCTTTGTTGAGACGACTGCTGTGTAGTGTGCGAAGAAAAGAAAATGTCGTGGAAATATTCAAAAACATCGATAAAATGGCAAGAAAAGCTTTGTTCAAGAGACAACTCGCCATGAAAGTGTAACCTCAGTTTCGCAAAGCCTGCTGGGGCGATATCGCGAACCCCAAAAACAATAATACCAATAACACGACCGAAACCTAGACTCGACTCGTCTACCACAGTAGAAAGATTAATTAATTTCTAAGATGCCACATTTAATCTATCGCTAGTAAATCAAGTAATTTTCGTCTGAGCTAACATCTAGGTTATTTTACCTAACCGAATCATTATACACAAAATCGTAAATTATACGAAATACTGCAATGCTTCTAGATATAGTCTTGTAAGTTTATATTAATTATGCATCTTGAAGACTGTTTACTTTTAAAAGAACTGTCACTTAATTGCATGTACACATAATGAAAAAGTAGCGTGCTGCGTAGGCATCTCTGTTTCGGCAGTATATCTAAGCATAGTTAATAGAAACATGGTTTGGAAGCTCAACAAAAGTCATTGTTTTATGTTTTTGTTCAGGTTTATGGAAATGTGTGCACTTTCACGGTTACTGAACATATTGTGTTAGTTCTGTATAATGAAGCAATCATCCAATAGCAACGTTTGGGTTGAATCGCTCAACCGTACTGTTTAAATATTAATAAACCTAAAACAAAGGATTTGTGCACCTTCGTGTACCTTTCAACATGAATCGTAGCTTGATTGTTGACCGCTTTGAAGTTTGCCGGGTTTCCAAACCATGTTTAGAAGACTCGTATGTTCTCTGTTTCGGCAGTATATTTAAACTTACTATATTTCGATTGTTGTATACATAATGGTTGTGTTATCACCAACTAGTGCAATTGATGTCGAAACGCGGTATATAACAGCGGAAGGGAAACGCTCGAAAGTAGCTATAGAACCGGAGTTCGAACCCCGGTTAATTATATACTATACGGTCGAGGTTCCGATTGAAGTTGCTGTTCAATTTGAGTTCCTATCGACTATTTCAGGAAAGACAAACTTGTGTAAGCCTCTTGTAGAAATGATTTGATGAGCGATGGGGATATATCCGGAGTTAAAAGTTAGGCTCTGATAAAGTGCAGTATTCATTGAAATTCTAAACACATATACTTAAGATAAAGAAGTTGAAATTGTGTTTCGCAATTCTTTTCTTCGTTTGTATTTAATTACCTACTATAGGCTTCTTTGACATGTCTACATTATTGGTACATTTTTAAATTTTAAATAAATTTTCAAATGTTCTTTCAAATCCTTATCGATTTAGCACCTTTGTTGCTTGTCGACTTTTGATTCTAGAGAGAACCCATTCACAAGCCGCAGAATTGCACACTTTTAAAATTAGTATATATATATATATATATTGGGGTTTTTTTTCTAGTTATGATGCACATACAAGCCCTCTATTTGCGGGTCTTATATCATTAAAACTGTGGGATATAAAAACCGTTTTGATACAGCATGTTTCGTTTACAACTATAATGAAGGACTCTTCCTGATATTTTGATAGTTGCGGGGGGATGAATTATAACATTTAGAGCTCAGAGACAGTACAATCACATCATCTAACGACGTATAACTGCAAGAACTATTTCTAGGAAGACTGTACAATCATTGTTGATTCACCATCTGAAATCTTTATGAAATCTTAGCATTATAAATGAAGTGAAAAATATTTCCAGCCACTGCATGTCAAACCGACTACCTTTTGCTAATTATCATCTTAAACTGTATATTGAAGTTAGGTAATATACTTACTTTCCAAGCTGCTTCAGAAGTCTTTATTAAAAAAATCCCGATGAGGATAAGGGCGATTGAAAGCTTGCACATATTTTCTCCAGATGACGCGTTTTCAAAGTGTGATAAACAGCTCGAGTTTGCCGGTCTTTTATGATGAGATAAACGGAAGTTATTGGTTGACCTTGAATCACTAGCCCTTCTGCATGCGAAAGAAAGTGCTACTCCAATAAACCATGTTAGAAATAACGTGTTCTGGTATATTTCAGGCAAATATTTACTTTCCTAGAAGTATAACGCTACTTTTCTTGGTATTTAATTATCGGGGGAAAAGCACTTTTATTGCGTTGTATATATATATATTAGTCTTTACTCTATAAGTTGTCCAAATAGATTGGCAGAAACCATTTGTATTTATTATCAGATTTCCGTTTCAGATTTCCGTTTCAGATTTCCGTTTCAGCTATTATCTGGTTCATTATGCATTTAGTCTTATACAGGAAGTTGCATACACTGCTGTATTAATCGAGGAAAACAATATATCGAAAAGTGAGACAGCATATGCAGTAAGTAAAACAATATGACATTAATATATATCCTGGTGGAATTTAGCGACACTGCATGTGGGAAATCTAAAGATGTTTCAATAAAACATTAAAAATTATCTACAAGGTCAGGGGAATACCTTGGCTTTATGATTTCCATCGTATATTTGTAAAGCTCCTTAATATTTTCGTTCAAGAATCTTTACATGCCTTAGTCACATATCTAAGTCTCCTGTCTGAGTCTCTGAAAGAAGAGTAGGACTTTCTTCTTTAAACCGTCACCAAACCCAATTCAAATTAGACAGTATATATGCCGAAAGAAAAAACCGCAGAAAACATTACACTTTTTTCGACACAGCGACACGATAAAAGAAGTGTTGAAGGGGGTCCTATATTTTAGTTGCCTATGCTATGTGCAAGAAACTCTGAGTAATAACCATCATATATTCAATAAGAAAAATTGGTAATAACGCGCTCTACCATTCTGTATTAAGCACTTTTATTATCAAACGCCAAATTTCAATACTTTAATTTTACTTGAAGATTCGCCATCTAGGGATTAATTAGTTCGTTGTAAAACTCTGCGGTGTTAGGTTTCTTCTTTCTTTGTTTTATTGAGGCCTGCGCTAAATGTCGCACAATAGAGAATTTGATTCAGACGAATTTCATTCGAACAAGACGCCTGCTCAGGCGTTCACTCGGGCTACTGATATCTGAAAGCTTCGCGTAGCGTGTGCGTACTCTAGCAAGACTACACGACAATGGCAATGCATAATTGCATAGATTTTCACAAATAGAATCTATGGTCTTATATGAACTGCTGCGGTGCTGGAAGCGCCGAAGGTTTGCTAATGTAGTATAAATGTAAACAAGGCCGTTTTTCTGAAAATTAAACAACGGATCTAATATATTTAGTAGACAAAACCTTTAGTGTCGGATTCGGCAGATTCAAGCGATCATTTTGATATAGAATTTATTTAAATTCGGACAAACAGAAAATATTTCAACATGTTTTAAAACACACGTTTCCAAATATACGACACGCGATATCTAGACATGCACTGAGCATGTTCAACATATTGATACCTTATGGGTATTTGCTCTATTCGGTGCTTATTATTATACTTGCATTTTGTAGTTGTTGGACTGTTTTGAAATAGCTCGTCATCTTTTACGTACTATAGGTCTACCGCGATCGCCGGCGTGTGCAGTTGTAAACATTGTAAAGCCTTTGTAAGCATGTTTATAATGAATTGAAGCCAATTGTCAGCCACATTATTGATCAACTATAACTCGGTTACTTGCAAAGCTATTCAAACAAGTCAACAACTGCGAAACAGTGAAATGTCTTGCAAATATTCAAAAACATCGATAAAATGGAAATAAAAGCTTCGTTCAAATGAGACAACCACTGATCTGGAGACAACTCGGCCAAACCTCGGTTTTGCAATTATTAAACATGACTGTTCTCTGACGTCCTTCAATCCTTCCAATTATTTTAAATGCACCTTGATTCGCTGACAGTCCGACTACTCTGACATCTTTGTTGAGACGACTGCTGTGTAGTGTGCCAAGAAAAGAAAATGTCGTGGAAATATTCAAAAACATCGATAAAATGGCAAGAAAAGCTTTGTTCAAGAGACAACTCGCCATGAAAGTGTAACCTCAGTTTCGCAAAGCCTACTGGGGTAATATCGCGAACCCAAAGAACAATTATACCAATAACACGACCGAAACCTAGACTCGACTCGTCTACCACAGTAGCCCGGGTAATTAATTTCTAAGATGCCACATTTAATCTATCGCTAGTATATCAAGTAATTTTCGTCTGAGCTAACATCTAGGTTATTTTACCTAACCGAATCATTATACACAAAATCGTAAATTATACGAAATACTGCAATGCTTCTAGATATAGTCTTGTAAGTTTATATTAATTATGCATCTTGAAGACTGTTTACTTTTAAAAGAACCGTCACTTAATTGCATGTACACATAATGAAAAAGTAGCGTGCTGCGTAGGCATCTCTGTTTCGGTAATATATCTAACCTTAGGAGATTCGTATGTTCTCTGATTCGGCAGTATATTTAAACTTACTATATTTCGATTGTTGTATACATAATGGTTGTGTTATCACCAACTAGTGTAATTGAGGTCGAAACGCGGTATATAACAGCGGTAGGAAAACGTTCGAAAGTAGCTATAGAACCGAGTTCGAACCCCGGTAATGTACTATACGGTCGAGGTTGCAGTTGAAGTTGCTGTTCAATTTGAGTTCCTATCGTCTATTTCAGGAAAGACAAACTTGTGTAAGCCTCTTGTATAAATGATTTGATAAGCGATGGGAATATATCCGGAGTTAAAAGTTAGACTCTGATAAAGTGCAGTATTCATTGAAATTCTAAACACATATTCTTAAAGCCTGGTTTCCAGCCATATAGCCGTAAGAGTCTGCGGCATGTCTGCGGCAAGGGGAAAAGGTCCAATCGCATACAGCTTTTTATTGCTGGCTAATTCAACACTGTCTATGATTGGACCATCGCCCCTAGCCACAGCCATGTCGCCGGCTCTTACGGCTACATGGAACCCAGGCTTAAGATAAAGAAGTTGAATTGGTGTTTCGCAATTCTTTTCTTCGTTTGTATGTAATTACATACTATAGGCTTCTTTGACATGTCTACATTATTGGTACTTTTTTCATTTTAAATCAATTTTCGAATGTTCTTTCAAATCCTTATCAATTTAGCATGTTTGTTGCTTGTCGACTTTTTATTCTAAAAAGAACCCATTCACAAGCCGCAGAATTGCACACTTTTAAAATTGGTATATATATATATATATATATGTTGGGGTTTTTTCTAGTTATGATGCACATACAAGCCCTCTTAAGTCTTATATCATTAAAACTGTTGGATATAAAAACCGTTTTGATACAGCATGTTTCGTGTACGACAAGAATGAAGGACTCTTAGGGGCCGAATACATGGGGAAATTTCAGCCCGGGCTGACATTTCTGCCCGGCTGCTGAGGTATGGAAAAGAGGAGAATGATTTGAATAAGAAACACGAAGTGTGGAAATCAGCCAAGTTGTCACAAACATGCAGCATAAAACAAACATATTTAGATGTGTATTTCAAATAAACCATATTTATTCCTTTTTATCGCTTTTCACAAGGCACTTTCTGTATTCCACACTTCGTGTTTCTCATTCAAAACATTCACTCCCTCATTTCCATCCCCCAGTAGCCGGGCTGAAATCTCAGCCCGGGCTGAAATTTCCCCATGTATTCGGCCCCTTAGGCCTACTGATATTTTGACAGTTGTGGGGGGTTGAATTATAACATTTAGAGCTCAGAGACAGTACAATCACATCATACAACGACGTATAACTGCAAGAACTAGGTCTAGGAAGACTGTACAATCATCAGTGTTGATTCACCATCTGAAATCTTTATGAAATCTTAGCGTTATAAATTAAGTGGAAAAATTTCCGGCCACTCCATGTCAAACTGACTACCTTTTGCTAATTATCATCTTAAACTGCATGTATATTGAAGTTAGGTAATATACTTACTTTCCAGGCTGCTCCAGAAGTCTTTATTAAAAAAATTCCGACGAGGATAAGGGCGATTGAAAGCTTGCACATATTTTCTCCAGATGACGCGTTTTCAAAGTGTGATTAACAGCTCGAGTTTGCCGGTCTTTTATGATGCGATAAACGGAAGTTATTGGTTGACCTTGAATCACTAGCCCCTCTGCATGCGAAAGGAAGTGCTACTGCAATAAATCATGTTAGAAATAACGTTAAAAAAATATTAAATATTTAATTAACCTTAAAGAAATAACGTATTTCAGGCAAATATTTACTTTCCTAGAAGTATAACGCTACTTTTGTTGGTATTTAATTATAGGGGAAAAAGCACTTTCATTGCGTTCGATATATATATATATATAGAGAGAGAGAGAGAGAGAGAGAGAGAGAGAGAGAGAGAGAGAGAGAGAGAGAGAGAGAGAGAGAGAGAGAGAGAGAGAGAGAGAGAGAGAGAGAGAGAGAGAGAGAGAGAGAGAGAGAGAGAGAAGTATCGAGTTTGGAATCATATATGAAATAGAGTGCTCGATACCGAAGTAGAGCGGATATAACACAGAAGACAAACTAGGTTACTTCATTTGAACTTTTAATCACTACAAACTTGTTTCGTATGGCAAGCGAAGCTTACCACACTCATCAGGTGAATGTCGCGTTTGGTGTTATGCTAAGGAATACTATATACGATCACCTTTGAATGTTATTAGGCTTTCAATTATAACATACAACAGCATGTCATTTTTATCTTAATAAAAGTGTAGATGAATAAACTCACTTGTTCACTCTTATCATAAAACGGGTCAAAATCATCCCAAAACTCACTATCAGGATCCAAAATACAATACCTATCGACAATTTGCAGATGTTATCGATTACATTCTTCAAACAATTCGTTAAAACCGCTTAGGGTACTTCTAGTGTTTTGCACTTGTTAAAGTGACCGTGATAAAGAAACTTCCGGTGTAGACATATTAAACGATTAACCCTCACGAATAACCTTTTCGGACTGCAATTTGGACGTGATTTCTTTCATTTCTTGGCGTCTTTCTTAATTACGATAAAACTTTGAACACAATAGTTGCAATTAGTAAAGTATAGGAAAGCCATGCGCATAATAGTACTTTTTAATCCCTACACATATTGGTCAATCGTCTCTCTCAAGATAATAGTTAACTATTAAATACTCTTTCATTTAACAATGACGATTAACCTTTAAAATCTTGTGTCAAACCTTTGTTTTAGCAATAAAATAGACCTGAATATAGCAAATAAGTTCTACTTAACATTAACTTTAATATACACTAATGTTCATTGTACGGACCACTGGTAATGTGGAATTATCGGTGAAAGAAAGGGTTAACCGTCGGTAAATCCTTCACTACGCAGACAGTCAGTGACGTCAAATTATTTATATCCCACTTATACAACCTCAGTCATTAATCGTTGGGACACTTGAGATTTTTCGCTTCAACCCCCATGCCCCTATTCAATGTTGAAATATTTCGCGTGTTTAGCAACTGGAATAAAAAACACAACAAAAACACACACTAACAGACACTAGTGAACAACATTGAATAGGGGGAGAGGGGGAAAGGCTTAAGTGTCCCAATATTTTTGTCCGAGATTGTAGACTCGACTCGTCTACACCACAGGAAGCCCGAGTAATTACTTTCTAAGATGCCACATTTAATCTATCGCTAGTATATCAAGTAATTTTCGTCTCAGCTAACATCTAGGTTATTCTACCTAACCGGATCATTATACACAAAATCGTAAATTATACGAAATACTGCAATGTTTCTAGATATAGTCTTTTAAGTTTATATTAAATATGCATCTTGAAGACTGTTTACTTTTAAAAGAACTGTCACTTAATTGCATGTACACATAATGAAAAAGTAGCGTGCTGCGTAGGCATCTCTGTTTCGGCAGTATATCTAACCTTAGGAGACTCGTATGTTCTCTGTTTCGGCAGTATATTTAAACTTACTATATTTCGATTGTTGTATACATAATGGTTGTGTTATCACCAACTAGTGCAATTGAGGTCGAAACGCGGTATATAACAGCGGTAGGGAAACGCTCGAAAGTAGCTATAGAACCGAGTTCGAACGCCGGTTAATTATATACTATACGGTCGAGGTTGCGGTTTAAGTTGCAGTTCAAATTGGGTTCCTATCGACTATTTCAGGAAAGACAAACTTGTCAATGTGTAAGCCTCTTGTATAAATTATTTCATGAGCGATGGGAATATATCCGGAGTTAAAAGTTAGACTCTGATAAAGTGCAGTATTCATTAATGAAATTCTAAACACATAGGCTACACTTAAGATAAAGAAGTTGAATTGGTGTTTCGCAATTCTTTTCTTCGTTTGTATTAAATTACATACTATAGGCTTCTTTGACATGTCTACATTATTGGTACGTTTTTTAATTTTAAATCAATTTTCAAATGTTCTTTCAAATCCTTATCGATTTAGCATGCACGTTTGTTGCTTGTCGACTTTTGATTCTAGAGAGAACGCATTCACAAGCCGCAGAATTGCACACTTTTAAAAGAAGATCAAATCTCCTCTTCCACAGGTATTGGTATATATATTTATATTGTTGGGGGGTTTTCTAGTTATGATGCACATACAAGCCCTATATTTGCAGGTCTTATATCATTAAAACTGTGGGATATAAAAGCCGTTTTGATACAGCATGTTTCGTGTACAAATATAATGAAGGACTCTTCCTGATATTTTGAAAGTTGCGGGGGTTGAATTATAACATTTAGAGCTCAGAGACAGTAGAATCACATCTAACGACGTATAACTGCAAGAACTAGGTCTAGGAAGCCTGAACAATCATTGTTGATTCGCCATCTGAAATTTTTATGAAATGTTAGCATTATAAGTTAAGTGAAAATGATTTCCGGACAATGCATGTCAAACCTGGTAGGACGAGTCTAGGTTTCAGCTTCTTTTTTTTTTTTTTGGGGGGGGGGGGGGGGGGGGGGGTCCACAAAATGCCAAAATTGCGCAATACTTCCCATATATGGAGGCCAGACTTCGAGTCTTCGATCACTTCGGAAATTGAACGACAGTCATGTTCCTTTCTGTGGTTGTGTCAAGCATATCACTGGTCAACCATATAAACAACTTACTTGGAAAATCGACCAATACTTTGGCCAAAGGTGAAGCTGGTTTAAAAAAGAAAGAATTCGCAAAATCGAGCACGGATTGCCATGGAACATTAACAGCGTAAAGCAAAGAAAAAATGCCTCGTTGTTTCGAAACCGGAGTTGTTGTGTCTCACATGCTATGTTTACATCAGTCCATTTATAAATACATAAGGAAGTTGACATGAAGAGTTACAAGAAACAAACGCCACAGTACATCAAAAAACGTATATACTATTTACTGAGTAATAACAACTACAAAACACAAGTAATAATCGCTGAATAATGCAAAAATATGAACATGTTGAACTGTTTGAATGTCTAGATTTCATGTAGGCGTCGTATTACATTTGACAGTGATTTGGAAACGTGTGTTTCAAAACATGTTTAAATATTTTCTGTTGCTCCATATAAACAAATTTTATATCGTAATGATCGCTTGTATGTCCCAAATCCAGCACTGTATGTCTTGTTACTGAAAGTATTTAGATCGCTGTTGTTATTCGGGAAAACGGACTTGTTTACATGCATCATGCATCAGCCAACTCTTTATGTACCCTGTCCTCATGAACTTGTTTTCATGTGGGAAATTCAAAATAATTTTTACTATAAAACGAGGTGATAAGGGCTATTTGATATGCACATTAAAGAATTTTAAAATATTTGCCATTTTGGAATAGGGTCTATTGCGTAATTTTAAATTTTACAGTTCTACATTGCGTCTGAAATTTAAGTGCATTTAAACAAATGTTTGTGTGCACTGTTCCGTGCATGCCGCAATCATCAGTAGCCCGAGTGTACGCCTAAGCAGGCGTCTTGTTATCATCTTAAACTGTATACTGAAGTTAGGTAATATACTTACTTTCCAGGATGCTTCAGAAGTCTTTTTAAAAAAATACCAACAAGGATAAGGGCGATTGAAAGCTTGCACATATTTTCTCCAGATGACGCGTTTTAAAAGTGTGACAAACAGCTCGAGAAACGGAAGTTATTGGTTGACCTTGAATTACTAGCCTTTCTGCATGCGAAAGAAAGTGCTACTACTCAATAAACCATGTTAGAAATAACGTGTTCTTGTATATTTCAGGCAAATATTTACTTTCCTAGAAGTATAACGCTACTTTTCTTGGTATTTAATTATAAGGAAAAAAGCACTTTTATTACGTTGGATATATAGATTAGTCTTTACTCTCTAAGTTGTCAAAATAGATTGGCGTTGTAAAATTTCCGTCTCAGAAACCATTTGTATTTATTATCAGATTTCCGTTTACAATTTCCGTCTCAGCTATTATCTGGTTCATTATGCATTTAGTCTCACACAGGAAGTTGCATACACTGCTGTATTAATCGGAGAAAACAATTTATCGAAATATATCAACACATATCAGGTTCATCATTAGGGTATCTCGTCTCTAGTGTGTAAAGCTCACCGATATTTCTGACACACACATGCATTGTTCATTCATGAATTTAGTATATTCAAGAATCACAAAGCAGGTTCTCAAAACGCCAGTTGAAAACAGGTATATATATATATATATATATATTTTTTTTTTTCCCCTTTCTATAAAGCCTGCATGATGTTCGTGTATTATAAATATTAAATATGTTATGTTATACATCCACAGTGTGATACATCTTAAATAACACTTATAGAGAAAGCACGTACGACTATGGATTTGCAAATCAGTATAACTGAATGGTTAGAGCGTCTAATCGGGTCATATACAAGAATTCGCAAGTTATATATTTTATTTGCAAATTCTGCTGCGCATCAAAATACTCCATTGCTTCAGTACTAAACTTTGCAATGAGGAAATCTTGTAAGAATTATGTTAACTATTTTCATCTTGGAGGTTCGCTTTCAAAAGAAGCTACTATGAATTAATTATAATTTAGTGTATGAATTAATTTTGATCGGTATATTCTACTATACGGCATGTATATAATATTCACGTCGCTGTAAATTAGATACAGTAACCCCGTCATGTATTATATAGACCACTCGCACTTACTCCCTTGGTGGAGGACAAACGCTTATAAACAACAAACTTTTTATTTGTTATTTTTTTGTGAACGTTTTGACGTCATGTGCAAGAGGTCTATATAAAATTGGTGTTAATACGAATTAGTATATAGATCAAGCCAAAAATCGATCCCTACAAATGTTTTACAAATATTCGTTATCAATATTCTTCCACTATACAGTTGGATGGTATAGAAATAAATAAATAAAGAAGTAAATAAAATCGCCTGGCATTAGCCCGCATGACTGGATAATAGAATATTAAGTATATCTATGCATGCAGCTAAGGAAGAGGCCGGTTCAATTAGAAGTCCAGAACTCAAACAACGAAAAATTCGAAAATAGAAAGGTTGTTGAAGGAAGGCTCCGCAGCAGCACGCAAATCTCACTGGGGGAAAAACAAGGGTGAATACACGATTTGATAATTCATAGTAATTATTTGTTCTATCCGGTTCTGAAGCCTTCCCTAAGATTTGCGGGTGGAAACGATCCAAACCGCAAGAAGAGTTGAAGGAAAGCTGTGACAACTTTCAGTCGATATCTGGCGCAATACCTCGCCGGATAAAATTATTTTTATATATGAATGAGGATATGATTCTTCAGTTGACGTTTAACTCGATGTTATTTGCTGCATGCATTAAGGCTCCCGAAAGACCGAACTGTGAACAAATAAGTTAAACACTTTCTTGTAGTGCAATGAGTCGGACGAGAGCGTTTACAACAATTGTCAAGAACAAATAAATATAAATTCATTCTACATCGTAGATCGAAATAACAAGTTGACCAAGTTGAGAAGGTGACCAAGTTGACAAGTTGACCGAACAAGTCGTCAAGTCGTCAATCTACTGATAATGAACAATATGCAGGCTAAAACACAATACAAAATTTAATTAGTTCTACCACGAAGGTCAACATCAATCACAACGCTCACTTGAACGAATCTATTCCTTGCTATGGTCCATCAATCTGTTTCAAATTGTCACACTAAAATAAAACTATTTTATGCAAAAAAATTACAGAGTTATTGTTCTTGAATACAATTTGGTTTGTGCAACATTTGAGCGAGCGAAACATTGGGGTGGGATAAGATTTTGAAGAATAGTTTTTAAAAATTTTCTCCGCTTCCGGTCACAAACATAACAGTTGGCGGTTCCTCACGGAAACGTCGCGGATTATTTTATTATTTTATCCAGATAAAACAAATAATGACCTAGATAGACCTTCAGTTTTGCTGAAGGAAGTTCTCGCCGATACTTAGTGATGAAGGTTAAAAGAAATATAATTAATTGGACCAGACAAGACAAATAATGAGCTAGATTCAGCTTCAGCATTGCTAAACGGGAAGTTCTCGCCGGTATGCATAAAAGAGTCCAGATCTCCAAACACATCATCATTGATCGGCTTCTGTCGTGATTCAAACTCCAAAAGTAATACTAACAAATCTCACTACAAATGGACATTTTTGTGAAACTGTCGTTTATGTTGTTGATTGCACCGTTTTTGGTCTGCGCTTACAAAGATGCTAGCATCGTGAAAAGCGTTCAACTGCGTGCTAAGGTAAACTACTTTTGTTCAAAGTATATATATATATATATATATATATTAATGCCTATTAATTTACGTATATACATTTGTCAGTATTATGAAGGGGTGTTTTGATACTATTTTCTTTCAGAGATCGGCAGACACAGCCGAGTTTCATGTCATAGTTAAGGAGAAAGGCAGAACATTTACAGAGAAGATAAAAGTTGATTCCACACGCCAAACTGTTTTATACAGTGTGCCAGCCCATCCGGGTGTTGATCGATCTGAAGTTTTGAATGTATACGCTATGGTAGGGAACTTGTTGCTGTATATGCATGTTACGTCCTATCTATTCTTTGGTAAATAAATAATTATTAAATACAGATTGGTTGTGCAAACTGACAAACCAGTACTGGACCCAGATTTTTATTTACACCAATATATATATATATACTTATTTCAAGACTTAAATAGAGAGGCTGAAATATTAAAGAACAACTCACCATGCAGCGTAAACGTGACATGTTCTTCGACAGAGTTGTCCAAAACATTATTTTGTTACCTTTCAACTTTCTTATCTTAGAACATGACCGTAATTCGTCTTACAGACCTGCACGTTTGTTATATACGACCTATGTCTTCTGATGAACCATCACCTAGCAAAATTTTATCAGACATGAAAACGGTAAGTGCTCATATTACACTCAATTAACAATTAGATTATTCATTTTTTATTTATGTTTGCCGATGAAATATGATGAAAATGTATTACATATTTGAAAATTATCGCAAGAGAAAACTATATGAATGTTGATAATACAATACAACACAATACAATACACTCTTTTAACGTTGTCAATGCACTTAGCTATAACACTATTTTTAAGGTATGCCACATTTTAAAATTACTTGAATTAACGCTAAATGTATAAACTGCGGCAGCAAAAATACTGTAAGGACAGTTAAAGACTTTACAAAACCTTATAAATTAAAGAGTTTTGTTATAACAAATACAAGTCGTAAACATACGTATACTTATTAATGAAGTAACCATGCAGTAAAATATATTTTCTAAATATGCTATATAAAAATCATAAATCAAAATCTTTGCAACTCAATAAATAAAGAACAACTGACAAACCTTTTTTACTTTCTTGAGCCGTTTAAGTCACTATACACGCTCGTCCGAACGCTTTCTTGGAGTGTAAGAGATCTCAAACACATTTTGAAACTGTTTTTTACTCACAAAGGAAAACCTTGCTATGTTAAAGTAATTGCGCATGGCGGAATATGAATGAGAAAATTTGGGTTTTTTTAAGCGATTCATTTCCGTTATAAATTAACATATTTTCCTTATTTTTATAAATGTTTTTGCTGTGCAATAAAACACCATTCGCATAAAATTGTACCATTCGCTCTTGTTTTCTTCCTCTCGGAAATCACACGACAGTGTTATCGATACGTATACCAAGTCAAACAACGTTAAGATTATCTATATTTTATCCCGCAATATCCTATAGCTTGAATGCAAAACCCTGATTGGTCAATTTTGTAGCTATATTTTTCTTTATTAGCCGAACCAGGTGTGCAACTACAGTCCAGAAAGGGTGCAATGAATTAACGCCTAAATCGCACCCTTCTGAACCAATAGGATTGCAGCATTTAAGCCTAATTACAAAGGGTAACCAGAATGCAGTAATTTAGTCGTATATATTATAATTAGTATAATCACAATTTAAGGTGAATTTACCTGGAACTGTTCGTCAGCGCGGAGTTATGTTGATATCCACACAATGGCAAATGGAACGCAAAGTATCTGATCCAACAGCCCTTGGACACACGATTGAGAATTTCTGTCGTGGTTTCCCAATCTTCATTTTAAAAAAGTTGGGAGAAGATGGTGTTCAAGTTGAAATAACAAGTAAGTTGAATACTGACAACATTAAATGTTTTTCCATAAAAGGTATTATTTTAAAGATTATTTTAAAGTTTACATTGAATATAGAGGATTAATTGTTAATTTGGGCTATTCTTCTTTTTTTTAACTTTTGTGTAGTTTCAAAGTAATTTTGAAAGAATTTATATTAAAAAATTATAAAAATCCAAATGATATGAACTTAGAGGGTTGTTAAAAATATTGCCTTATTTTCCCTTTTTATTTTCTCTTTTTGTTTTTGTTTCCTTTTTTTCTATTTTAGAAACATAAAAATGTACATTTTGTACCACTTTACCAATATTTGGTTAACTTTTTAGCTCCTAAAAATCGACAAAAACGACAAAGCGATTTCCTAGGATTTACTACTTGTCTCACTATTGACAATTACAACTTGGCCTGCAATCCTGGAACAAAGCTTAAGATGCAATGTATCATTACGACGAGTACTTGTATCTATGAATATACATGCACCGTAGATCAAGTGGTAAAACAGGAATTAGGCTGCTCTGCAGTTCACAAATATGGTGGAGTATTCTGTTGCAATCCTTTTTGTGTTGCCTGATGGATTTATATTATTATAAATTAATTAAAGGTCCATTTAGTTACTTTGTTTAATTAGCACATTCTAATGTACTGTAAGTTTGATTTAGTATATAAGGATAACTGGAATGCTTTTAAGTTTGAGTATTTTGTAATCAGTATATATGGCATATTACGAAACAATAAACAAAGATGACCTAAACACAAAGCGAAATTGCAACTTTACCTATTCTTAAAGTGGCACTACGACGAAAAATCATAAATATAGTATTGATACCAGTAATCTATAACTTCCAAATGAAGAATACCTGCGTTTCCCAGAGTTTTAAAAATATTGTCTCGAGATATTTAAATTTCTAAAACATGTAAATTATGTGCCCTGTGGCGTCATTTAGTCACACAGGCAAAAATAAGATTTACAAAATGAGAAATATATCTGAAACTAAGAAGTAGAAATAATTCAAACTTTGCACAAGAATAGTTATGGGGAAAATACACTCACGTTCACATTTTGTTGTTTCCATGCATACCGTTTGCAAACAGGCGCCTTCCATTTGAAAAACAAAAATGTTTATTTTCTCTCCATAGAACAACTTTTACTGCAATACATTGATATGAATATTTGTAGACACACAGATATTGTATTTCGAATGTTTAAATTATCATATTCTTTTGAAAAGAAACGTAAAATTAATATTCTAACTTTTTAGTAAAAATGCTCGTGTTTCTAAACGGTTTCCGTTGCAACAACATGATGCGAACAGTGGAGTGTACTTTTATGATAACTAAACTTGTGCAAAGTTTGAATCATTTCTACTTCTTAGTTTCAGATATATTACTCATTTTATAAATCTTATGTTTGCTTGTGTGAGTAAATGACGTCACGAGGCACCAGGCCTAATTTACATGTTTCCGTAAGCGTCTAAACTATGTTACATTTACTAGAAAAGTAGGCTTTGGAACGTGAAATTTGTGTAGATGATATTTGAAGCCTTTAACTTTGTCATCATTGTCATTTGACACTCTCTAGGAGTATATTTGTAACGTAATATTGGTTTCCTCACAAGCACTATTTCCAGTTGCTGATTATGACGCGTTTAGTTACCTTAAACAATTCAAACGTATTTATCTTAATATTTGATAAAACTCAAAAAAAGTTTCGTTTAAACATGAAAGAATTCGCTTTCTTTTGGTACCAAAATTTTTCTTGTTGCTCGATTTTAGCCCGCCATTGTCAAAATTTGGTCTCAATCTTCATCTCCGTGGGCCCCGCCAATAACCGGCGCCAGGCGCCAGCACGCGTCGAGACGAGCGTTGTTTTGATTTCGCGATTTGCTTTCTTTGATTCCGTAGCTCATTTGAAAGTCCATTTCATAATTTAGCTCTATTGTATTAAACTAAAACTTTTACATGTACATGGTGTATTTATTTTAGATATAAGAATAATAAAAACCTGTTGTTTTAATTCAATATGTAGTGCCAACTTCTTCTCTGCTTTGGGCTATCTAGCTATTCTTCATTCAACAAATTTATGTGTGCGTGCTGTCCATAAATGCTATAGGAGTTGGAATTGTTCTTAACTTGTGCATGAATTTATTAAGAATTGTTTACTCCTTCACTCCATATTACTCCTATGATACACCATGTTGTTGTGAAATACAAGGAATTTAATGGTATTGGTATATTTCATATTTACAGGTTCATGCTCAATTTTTATTACTACAGAAAGTTTTCTGGAAACGTTTTCATGAAAAACAAGAGTCTTTTGGTAAAACTTACCATATCCGAACCACAGGTTTCACAAATTAAAGAGTAGGGGAAAGTAGATATTAAAGTTGCCCGGTCACTTGAGTTTCATTTTGGGATCATTTTCATTGCCGTAAAATGCATTTTTAAAGCTGTGTAATACTCTTTAAATAATATTACAAAGATATTAAAGCTAGAAGTCTATGTAACAAAATGCGTTGGTGGTATAATTATTGAGAGTACAATTGTGTCACTATTGGGCTTGGTGGCTTTGCTTGTATCTCAATTGCAATAAATTATCAGAAGTAGATTTTTTATGAGAATTATTCAGCTCCTTTTCCTCCCACCCACCCAAAATGCCACCTTTGTTATTTTACTCTAATGCCAGATGATTTTACTCGTCAAGTTGGAACCTGAAGGTGAGAAAGGGTTAAGCCCCTTTCCTCTAGTTTTATTCTTCCTGTATGTGACACTAACTACTACTAGTGAGTCACTGACTGATATATGCTTGTGAAAGAATGGATTTTAGGAAACTAAATTTTAGGAGAAGGAAAGTGAAGTTAATTATATGGGAAGAAAGAGGGTCTTAAATTATAATAAGAAATTAAAATGTGTTAGCCCACTGGATTATATTATCTTTTCTTCCCTGGGTTATCATAGTTTCAAAAACACTTGGGACAGAATTAATAAGGTCCGTATACATGTATCTTGCTATTCTGTATAAACAATCATACATGTTTTCCTGACCTACTTGTTTATAAATGTAAGAAACTAGTTTTGTACGTAATATATCATACACGAGAAGCCGTTTATTATCTGATGTGAAAACACCGAGAAGTGCGTTGATAAACGAGGCGATAGCCGAGTTTTTTAACTCACTTCGAGGTGTTTTTAAATCAGATAAAAAAACGGCTTTCGAATGTATGGTATAGCTTCTCAAACAAATCAGTATTTAAAAATAAATTTGAAGTAAAACTTGTCTTAATTTATGGGCGTTTATTACCACATTTCACAACAACGTCTCGGTAACTGATTTCCATTATTTCCAATAATTCATGAGAATTATTAATGAGTTTGAGAAGTACTGTATACAGCTCACCGTAACTGAAACTTTTACCTGGGTGAATCTCCTCGGGGTCGGGAACATCATAATTATCTGACTCAGAACCAAAATCCTAAATTTGAAGGAAAAATTATGCCTAGTGTTACTAAGCCTAATTAATAACCCACTGCTACCTAGGATATCTGAGGTTCTTCCTTTAATGAGTAAAATAGTCTGGTGTCAGTCAGACAGAGTAAAATAGTCTGGTGTTAGACAGAGTAAAATAGTCCGGTGTGCGACAAAGTAAAATAGTCTGGTGTTAGACAGAGTAAAATAGTCTGGTGTTAGACAGAGTAAAATAACTGAAAGGGACCATTTTCGGTTAGCTCAGACAGGAGTGGGTTAAATCCTTTAAATAATACATAGTCTGCGTAGCCAGCGCTGGGGTGATCGGAGAAAGGGAGCGCCTGCAGGCGCCTATTGTTATTTTTCGTGCCGCCCCCTAATTAAAACAGTGTATTTTTGGAAGTTGTCAATTTCAAAGTTGATCGAATATTTACTCCGTTTAAAAAACACGTATCTAGAATTAACTAAAATAGTACAGTTATGAATGAGTTTGTGTATCAGTGCATTAAACAATTTATGTTGAGTGGGCTACAGAAAGCTCAGACAGATTATTTTCGTAGTTATAAAACATGTGTATGTAACGACTATGACGATCAATAATATAATCATAACATCCCGCGACATTCTCACGCGTATCAATAATAGTTAAATTAAATTAAATATCGAATTTTATTTTCCATTGACAACCGGTGCTGATGGCCAATGCAGCCGGAGAAGTACGCCTGAGTAGATCCCACTGATTCGAATCAAATGCAATTGTATAAGAAATTCTAAATGATGTCTCGCTCAAGCCAATGTCAGACAATTCAGTTTAATACTCGCCGTTTAAGCCGAAGGGGCCACGTCTTGCGTGAAAATCTTACCGTAATTAACAGTTGGGAAACCAGCGAATAAACATTTTCCTTCGGATGCACATGCAGCTGCCTTATGGCCACTCTCTTCTCAATCTCAGTTTATTTTGAACTCGTTTCCTTCTACTATGCAAGGCACATTTTCGCAACGCTCTTCGAACTCTTCGCCAACGTCTGCAGCGGAAATTCAAACTCTCTTTGATTGATAGGTCATTAGCGTGTCAACCAATAGATTGCGAGCGTTCGCCGGCGAACGCTATACACGAAAAATAACAATGGGCGACTGCAGGCGCTCCTTTCACTGTCCGTCCCAATCCCCAGCGCCGGCTACGCATGCTAAATAATATACTGTAGTATCAAAATCCATTTCTCGTGCTTCCAACAAGTCGTTGGAAATGTGAAAACTTTCCATTGCAGCATTGGCCGCCATTTTGAATTTTATTGTCAACATCGTTTCCAGGGCCTTCTCTATTTTTATTAATTGTACTGCAGTACAATTAATAAAATAATTGTACTCCTCTCAACCAATCAGATGTAGTAATTTTGTCATGCATATAATAATAAGAAAAACAATACAAAAAAACAACAAAACAAGTGCTCTTGTGTGCAGAAACGTGTTCAGAAAATTTAGCTGTGTGCAATCAAATGATATACTGCGGACGAGGCATGGCCGACGTAGAATACTACTAGCTATTAGTGTTATACATGACAACTGTGATGGGTTCCAGTGATGAGAAGTATGTGATTGCAATCAACTTTAAATCTTCTTTACATCTACTTTAAACTTACACTTACACTTCCACTGAATTCATCACTACTCCAATCTTCTGCTAGCGCTTGCTCCTCTGGAGAAAAAGTCAAAAAATATTAGTAGTGGTGATAATGGTGGTAGTGGTAGTGGTAGAGATGGTAGTGATAATAGTGGGGCTCAGGGGCTAGTAATGGTGATGGCATTGGTGGTGGTAGTAGTAATGGTGGTTGTGATAGCAGTGTTGGTAGTGGTAATGGTAGTGGCAATTAGGTCATAGTTGTGGTGATATTAGTAGGGGTGGTGGTGTTGACAATGGTAGTGCTGGTGGTGACGGTTGTGATAGTCATAATGATTGTGGTAGTGGTGGTGGTAATATTAGTGATAGTGGTGGTGGTGATATTGGTGGTGGTGATAGTGGTGGTGGTGATTGCGGTGGTGTTGATAGTGGTGGTGACAGTAGTGGTAGTGGTGATAGTGGTGGTGGTGATAGTAATTGTGGTGGTGGTGGTAATATTAGTGATAGTGGTGGTGGTGATAGTGGTGATTGTGGTGGTGGTGATAGTGGTCATGGTGGTAATATTAGTGATAGTGGTGGTGGTGACAGTGGTGGTGATAGTGGTGGTGATTGTGGTGGTGGTGATAGTGGTGGTGGTGATAGTGGTGTTGGTGATAGTGGTGGTGATGATAGTGGTCATGGTGGTAATATTAGTGATAGTGGTGGTGGTGGTAGTAGTGATAGTGATAATATTAGTTATAGTGGTAGTGATAATAATAATGAATTAATTTTTACTTACCCTCTGAGACATTCCTACCATTGGACTGTTGAAATTTCCTGTACAGAAAAAAATTAAAAAATACATGTAATAAATAAATTACACACAGTACACAATAAAATTGAAAACCAAAACTTACTTCAGATGTACTTGCAAGCTTGGTGTAATGACTGAGACAATTACCAATAGTTAACACTCATCAAATATTTAGAAACGTTTCTCAATTCCACATAGAGATCAAGCCTGCAACCAGCTACAGGCCTTTTCGTAAGGAAAACTGCACGTGTGCGGTAATTTGCACGCGTAAATAACTTTGCGCATGCGAATCGCACGTGCGTTAAAACTTATTAATTATGGCACAGAAATATGAACCTAAATGTTAATTTGTCTGAGTTTTGAGCTGAAATACTTAACGCTGAACGTTGGGCTGTATATGAAGTTAAAGCTATTGAAAAATGCTATTTGGTATAGAAAGCCTTTAGCTAAAAGGGAAATAATTAAAAAATAGAAAAACAACTGCCATTTTGTTTGCCGAACGTTACAAAATGGCAGTTGTTTTTATAGTTTTTAATTATTTCCCTTTTAGCTAAACTCTTGAAGTTTCTATACCAAATAGCATTTTACAGTAGCTTCAGTTTCATATACAGCCCAACGTTCGGCGTTAAGTATTGCAGCTCAAAACTCAGAAAAACTACAACAAGTTTCTTAGTGTTATTTCCCAACGAAATATGGCCAAACATATACCACATTTTAAAAAGTTTAACATAACGAGGAAACTTATGCTATACATCAAATTGAAGGCAATGCTATTTCTAAAAACATACGTACACAATGTATTTCAACTATTCGTTGTTTTGGAGTAATTTGTTATCGTCCCAAATAAAATATATGGCAGGATGAAAATTAAGTAACTTGAAGCACGGGAGCTACTTGCAAAGAGACTGGCACTGGCTTCAAAATCCCCCCTGAGTAATCGTTCCAGTCTTTTTAGTTGCGTTAGAGTATTGCAAATGCCCCACCATGAGGTCAGCTTAGCTGTACAAAATCCCCACAGCGGGGTCTTCAAATTGATGCAAATGCCCCACCCATGGGAATTTAAAGAAGCAGATGTTTATATTGCAGACAACTGAAGCGGCTGTGACCATCCATATTATTAAACATAAACATATATTTATAAAATAAAGGTCAAAAACTACTTTCAAACGTCTCGACTAAGTTGTCCAAGCCTTTTCCCGAAGCCAGGAAGGGCGCATCATTCTCCTCAAACTCCTGTAAATCCGCCATGATTGATCGCAATCACATGTGCATGACGTATTTTATAATACGGTTAAAGAACGGTAGACATGCGACATTTTTGGCGCTTGTAAGATCAGTGGTATTTTTATGGCAAAAATTTGCTGAAATATATCGTATTTTTATATAAAAAAGCTAGAGAGTGGAAGAGCATGTATTAGAACTATAAGTCTATATGAAATATGTGGTGTACCTTTATAGTATAGCTGTATAGTACCTTTACAGTACTTTCTTTTGCGGAGCTACTTTTCAAGAAAATAACAGACAAGTATGTACTAGTTATGTATGAGTCAATTCCAACTGCGATCAGCCCCCCGGGCAAACCCCCGGGCAAACCCCCGGGAATTTGACTTTTCCGAAAAATTTTGGTCAAATTCCCCACTTTGCGGACCGAAAACACAGTCAAATGCCCCACCGTCTGGGACTGTCAAGGCTCTATTAAAGATTTTGTTTGAAATATTTCATTCATAGACAACAAAAAATTCACTACCATGAAGTTTCAACGTCCTTCTTTGCATTCCAGATTTTAAACAACGGCATTTTCAAATGTTCACGTGGAATATCGACAGAAAAGATCATGCAGACTGAAGAGATGGCAAGAACGTACGAGATTTTTTAACGTGCAACCGCTGACCAACTTTTTTCAATAGTCAAATGCCCGACCGGGTGGGATTGCTTTGCGTCAAATTCCCGCCTATACGGAGCTCACCTTGGGTCAAATGCCTGGGGTTTTCCCGGGGGAGGGGGGGGGGAATGATCGCAGTTGGATTTGACTCGTACATTAGGCACTTCAACAAATTCCCCACCCCGGGGAAGACCTGCAGAGGCAAATACCCGACCCTGGGAACAGGCGAGTCGTCAAATGGTCGGGGGGGGGGATGGGCACGCTTGGAATTGATTGAGACATTACTCGTCAAGGGAAGACCTCCTGACATGGTGGGAGTTATTAAAGGGTTAATTATTATCTCCTTAACTCTTTCATTCTCCTTGGTGCCATTCTCATTGGTTTCATTCTCACTTTTTTTTTACTCTAAAGCCCTATTAAATCAAACGAGAACGCAAGTCATCGCAAGACGGCAGTCAGAATTTCTGTGGCGGTCGTTCGAACTCCCCAAATTAACAAAATAAAGGTTTCATGAGTGTTTTAAACAAGTTTTAACTTTGTCACGGTACATGATATTTTTCGGGAAACTATTCAGAGCGGCTGGCTGAGATAGCGTGACTGCCAACTTGCGATGACTTAATGCGTTCTCGTTTGATTAGGACTTAACGGCGGACAAGTTTACTCGTCAAAGGAAGACCTCCTGACACGGTGGGAGTTGAAGGGTTAATTAACTACATGTATCTCCTTAACCCTTTCATTCCAATCGGTGCCATTTGACACTTTATTTTTAAGTCGTCTAACACCAGACGAATTAACTCATCAAGGGAAGACCTCCTGACATGGTGCATGGGAGTTAATAGCATTGAGTTCACCGATTCTTCCTAAGTAGATGCATCTAACTGGATATTTGATGGTTGCAGGTTTAATCCCTGATGGATATTCTAAAACATTTTCTGAATCATCTATTAAGTTTAGCCTAATTTAATTTTACAGCTTTTATTTACCCCATTAAATCTTGAACCCCACTTTTCTTTTCTGCAATTCTCTTTATAATACTCCAAAATTTCCTAAAACAAGAAGTCCTTTGTGACACATGTAATCTTGTGTATCTATAATCTAATGTTACATACCCAGACCTTCACATGACAGCAGTGCTGAAAAAGTTACATAATTTTTGTAACTAGTTACAGTTACATCGTCAGAAAAGTAACTAAAGTTACCGATAAAAGTTGCAATGAAAAGAAACTATGTAGTTACAGTTACGAAGTTACTTCAAAAATTTTGAAACTAGTTACAAAGTAACATTCCTTTGTCCGTGTTACTAGAATCAACGAAGAAATTACTGGTTTCTAGATGCCAGTACCATAATTATGCGCAGTTTTTACAGCTAAATGCCTAAATATAGTTGTCACTAAGCAGAAATAGTCAAATGTGTACATAATGTACCTTTATTATTATATCAAAACCATTTTTATCAAGAAAGAATGACATCCTCAACTGAACATCAGTAACTATACTAGTCACATTTTTGAACCAAACATTGCAACTAGTTACAGTTCTTTAAAAAAGTAACTAGTTATAGTTACAGTTACTTCTTCAGGAAAAGTAACTAGTTTCAGTTACAATTACTTAAAAATGTAACTAGTTACTGTAACTAGTTACTTGTAACGAAGTTACTCACAGCACTGCATGACAGGCAGGCAGGCAGGCAGACAGACAGACAGACAGACAGACAGACAGACAGACAGACAGACAGACAGACAGACAGACAGACAGACAGACAGACAGACAGACAGACAGATGGTAGAAAGTTTTTTTCAAAATAAATAATCGTATAGATATAGAATTGTACAACATGTACAGTAAGAGGAGTACAACTTCAATACTCCAACTTACATACAGTAATAATTAGTCAAGAAAAAGATCTGAAAGGTATTTAAAGCATTTTTACCTCTGCCAGGAGGTTATACTGTTTTTACCCCTTTCTGTCGGATCTGTTGGTTGGTTTGTTTGTTTGTTTGTTTGTTTGTTTGTTTGTTTGTTTGTTTGTTTGTTTGTTTGTTTATTTGTCTGTCTGTCACCAGGATATCTCAAAAACTATTGCACCAATTTTCATGAAAGTTTGCAGATCGGTTGGCCATAGACCAACAACCAATCCATTACATTTTGGTTGAAATTAGTCAAAATTTGGATGAGAAATTAATAAAAATCTGATCGCAAGATTATCTGTGTACAGAAAATGCTTGATTGCACTCAATATATTTATTTTATTTAAATATTTTTTGCATCGTTTTCTTTTTAAACATCTCCAATAACCCACTGCCGCTGGTGGAGGTATATGCAGTCTCTGACTGATCTCTAGTTTTATTATTTTAAGGGTTCTTTCAAACAGGGCTGCAGAGAGAGGAGGACAGGACCTAGGGGCAATTTGCCCCAGGGCCTCATACAACATGGGGCCTAAGGGATGCAGGCCTCACTAGCACTGCAGGTGAAAATACCCCCTCAAAATGCAGGAAATACCCTTGAATTTCATCAAGCACATGTCCTCCGATAATCGTCATTTGGCCACCGATAGGAATTTTTCCCCCATAATATGTACTGTAGGACACTTTTGTCCGCTGATGGAGTTTTGAGTTTTTAAATTTTCCCGATCGATTGAAATTCAGTCCGGAAATACAGGCACAACTGTGCTAACCATGTGTTCAAACACTGGTGGCCATGATTGTGCATTGACATTAAAATATGCAGAGGGCATTGTTCAGTGTCAGCGTGAATCGATCTGCATGTCCAAGTGAAGAAGACAGTCCTATATCTATATAACAGTCACTACTAACTAATACTATATATAGCACATAAATGACATAATATCATGTGAATGTTAGTCACTCTTTATCATGGATTTAGTCATTTCCTGACTGTATAGGATAACAGTTTTGTCCTAGCCGAGAGAAAAATGTCCTTGGATAGCCTCATGGAAACTCATTATCAGAGGACATTTTTGTCTTTGGATGCAAAAAGTATAATTCGAGGCCTGCAGTGAGAGAGCCAATAATTCAAAAATTTCCAGGGGCCATGTCCCCAGGACCCACTTTTAATAATTAATGCCTAGAGGGGCCTCCACCCAACCATTTTGCCCCTCGCCTCCAGTCATCTCTCGGTGGGCCTGGTTTCAAAGACAATCATAAGAAAAACTTGGGTAAATTTCTCTCACAGTAGAATAGAAACTTACGCTCTACTTCTTTCATTATGAATTTCCAAGAAGTACAACACATCTCCCTCTTTTAAGTTCTGAAATATAAATTCAACATAAAATATGTAACTTGTCGTCACATTGCTGATGTACAATAGGATGTCTCAGGGTTTTCTCAGTATGACAAGTAAAATTGTCTGGCATTAGGCGCTGTTCAGTACATAAGTGAGGTGAGCCAGCCTGGTAACTGGGACAGCTTGGTAAGTGAGATCTCAGTGGATATAGTTACAGTATCTTAATTGCTCTTGCTTAATATTTCTATTCATATTTTATATGGACATTAGTGGGCTAGTCCGGTGTCAGTAGGTGGGATCTTACCTGAATTGGGTGAGATGAAAGAAGGTGCATAGAAAGAATTACATACATGTAATTAGTTTTACGTAAACATATCAAGCAATGTCAAATTTCATGTCAAACTTCATCCTGGCTAGCAGGATGAATTTTAACTATGATATAAAAGCAAAAATTCTTCTTCTTGGCAAGCCAAGCTAGCTTCCTTATCTGGCTAGCTTGCTTCCATGTAAACAGCCCCTTTAGACAGAGTAAAACAATAGAGGTCATTTTTGGTCAGCTCAGGCAGGAATGAGTAATACCTGAGTAAATATTACATAAATAACGTATGGTACAAAACACATACCAATAGCTTTTGACCATCAATGTGCCTCTGGTAGACACAATCTACACAATCAAGTAACTTGTGCTGAAATAAGGAAGAAGAAAAGAAATTTACTGTATTTTTAGACTAATAAACCATTACTATTGGCTTTATGCAAGTTAACAGAATACATAGAATTAAAAATATTATTCTGTAAATTTTGAACGCTCGGCAGTGGTGCAGAGCGTACAAAAATTCTGAAAATTCTGTACACTCGAGGCAGTGGTGCTGAATATACAAAAATATTCTGGAAATTTTGTACATTTGGCATTGGTGCTGAGAGCGTACAAAAAATCTGAAAATTTTGTATGCTCAGCAGTGGTGCTGACCGTACAAAAATTCTGAAAAATTTGTACCCTCAGTACTGGTGACGAGTGTACAAAAATTCTGGAAATTTTGTATGCTTTGCAGTGGTGACAAGTGTACAAAAATTCTAAAAATTTTGTATGTTCAGCAGTGGTGCTGAGTGTACAAAAATTCTGAAAATTTTGTACCCTCAGTAGTGGTGCCAAGTGTACAAAAATTCTGAAAATGTTGTACACCCAGTAGTGGTGCCGAGTGTACAAAAATTCTGAAAATTTTGTACGCTCAGCAGTGGTGTTGAGTGTCCAAAAAATCTAGAAATTTTGTACGCTCAGGCGTGGTGCTGCATGTACAAAAAATCTGGAAAGTTTGTACACTTGGCAGTAGTGCTGAATGTACAAAAAATCTAGAAATTTTGTATGCTCAGCAGTGGTGTTGATCATACAAAATTCTAAAAAAAATTTCTACTGTACTTGCAAAGACATTGATAAATTATATATTTTTTAAATATATTGTCACTGTAAACAATCAATTAACATTAGGTATTTAACTAATTGGATTGTTAATCTCAAAAGGAAATACTGTACTTGAAGGGATGGATATCAATGGCAGTCTTTCTTCTCTTATTCCACCTTAGAATTAAAAGGTCATGTCTTGCATAATTATGGCGATTTAATTGCCAATAATTATTTCCCCTCTGGCAGAATTTAAACAAATTTGAATAAAAATTAAATAACATACTTTGAAGGAACATTAGTTGTCCCACCTTTGCCGATTCATTTATTCAAAGTGTTAATTGACAATTGCACATCCTCGCTGATTTGGTTTTTGTCCAGGACGGTGCGTGACAACAGTCTATTTGTCAAGTGTCAACAGTGATATTAATTATAGCACGATATCTTATAACTCAATCACATCGATTTGTTTTCTTCGTGATTACCAAGTCTTTTAATATAAAACTTAAAGCGCCACTAACCCCAAAAAAATTTTTTCGCGAATAAAAATCGACAATCCAAATGATGAAGAATGTAATATAAATTAATTAAATCGGTAAAATCCTCTTGATTTTATAAGCGATTAAAGCGGCGATAATGACGAACACGACGGAGCACTTGGGAGACTGAGTCGAGAAGGCATTGTGACGTAATACCAGGAAATTGTTTGTTTTCTTTACTATAAAATATATAGGATATAACTTACCCAGGTTCCTTTTGTGACCAGTTTCGCGATATATTTTATTTGGATAAACGTAAAAATTTAACTGAACAAAGAAATGTCATCGACAGAGTCATCCTCCCAGTCAAGCAGTGATTCTGAAGGTTATGATTGCGAAATTGAGGTGGAAAGTGACGACAACAACACAATACCGCCATCTGCATATAATTCTGAATCCGACGATAGCGAAGATAACGCATATGCATACGCAGACGAGCCTTTGGCTGATAGTGAATGGTTAGTAGAGTATGAAAGAGAGGTTAAAGCTAACAAAGATCTAGAGAAGAAGCTGCAAAGAAGACTGGATGGCACGGAACTAGTTGATACGTGGTAAGTCGCATCACCGTCGAATGATTCCACTATTATTAAACACACATAGTGACTTTTCATAATTTAATACTAATAGTAACTGTACTTTAGGTGTACATGTGGAAACTGTAACCGTGCTATGTTAACCAATTTAAACGAGTGTTTCTGCTGTAACGAGTTAGAAGGTTGCACGAAAGCCATGGTAAAGGAAATGGTGGTGAAAGAACTTGAACCAGGCACAGTGCTTCATTGTATTGTTGACCATCCAGGCTTTAACCCAGTCTGCTTGCAAAAGTGGAGTCTTCGTATGGCCGCCGATAAGTTCAAAACAAAGGAAAAACAAAAATACAGACAAACGGGGTTGGAAGAAAGGTAAATTACAAATTATTTCCTAAATTCGTGTGTTGATTACTTGATTTCAACCAGTAAATTTACATGTAAGTTAGCAGCTGAGCTGTTGTGAGCTTCCATCTTCTGTTGAATTGTTGACATTTATTTCATTTTGTTTATTACTCTCTTGCTCATTATAGTTTCTTGCGGAGTGTTTCGTACCGTGAATTCTCCAGACTTGTATATGGAAAACTTGGAAAGAAACGGATTCCCCTTCCCGCATGTGCCTACTCAGCAATAAGAAAACAATTTCCTGCCGACAAGGAGTTGTTAACTGGTTTTGATTTTGACGAAGATTAATATAAACAGTTTCATTATATATGGAGGGGGGTTGGCAAATTTGGTGTTTTTGTGATTTTTAATACCATGATGAATGATAGTTGCACTTTCCATCAAAATAGACACGGTAGATACAAAATAGAAACGAACCAGAAATCCAACTTCAATAAATATCTTGTGTCCCAAGGAAGTGGATGAGAACGTTAAAGCATTTTAAAATGCTATGTATCCATATGAGTAAAG